>CAMAPE010000063.1:27500-102500 GCA_945859875.1 Cuscuta europaea | reverse complement strand
ATTGCCTAATTACTAAAATACACTGTATTTACGCTAAGGTTTCCTGTAAAGCTTATGTTGGGTCTAGTTTTAGTTTTAGATATTCTCTTTTACTCTCTGTATCTTTCATTTTATTTCTCTTCTAGCACTGCATCTTTTATTTTTATGAATAAAATCGTTCTTTAAAAAAATTACAAAAACACAACACTGTATGTACGCTAAAAGTGCTCTATCTTCGCTGAAAATGCCTAATCGTAGAGATAAGGCTAAGTATTTTTGACACTCATATTTTGCTCAGTGTTTATCCGTTTGGAGCGTATTATATCTCGTTGGAAAGATAGATCGGAGCTCTAAAGCTATTGTTCAACCTTCATTTACAATGCATTAATTAGAAGTTACATATTAACCATATATTCACAAATGTTTCTGATTTCACTCTGAACTCGTGTAGAATTTGATACGATCATATCTTGCTCTATTTTGTGCCGTTGAAAGCAATTAATATCTCATTGGAATGATCTTACCGAGTTCTAAAACTTGTCTTCAGGCGCTGGTTTCAAAATATCAAGGGATGATTGCCTAATTACTAAAATACACTGTATTTTCGCTAACGCTGCTCTAATTTCGCTGAAAACGCTAAATCATAGAGATAAGGCTAAGTATTTGTGAAACTCATATCTTGTTGTGTGTTTATCCGGTTGGAGCGTATTATATCTCAATGGAAAGATAGATCGGAACTCTAAATCTGTTGTTCCAACTTCATTTAGAATGCATTAATTAAAAGTTACAGATTAACTATATATTCACAAATGTTTCTGATTTCACTCCGAACTCGTGTCGAATTTGATGCGATCATATCTTACTCTATATTGTGCCGTTGGAAGCGTTTAATATCTCGTTGGAAAGATCTTACCGAGTTATAAAACTTGTCTTCAGGCGCTGGTTTCAAAATATCAAGGTATTATTGCCTGATTACTAAAATACACTGTATTTACGCTAAATGTGCTCTATTTTCGCTGAAAACGCTACATCATAGAGATTTGGCTAAGTATTTGTGACACTCATATCTTGTTGTGGGTTTATCCGTTTGGAGCGCATTATATCTCGTTGGAAAGATCGATCGGAGATATAAAACTATTGTTCCAACTTCATTTACAATGCATTAGTTAAAAGTTACATATTAACCATATATTCACAAATGTTTCTAAATTTAATTCCGAACTCGTGTAGAATTTGATGCGATCATATCTTGGTCTTTGTTGTGCCGTTGAAAGAGTTTAATATCTCGTTTGAAAGATCTTACCTAGTTCTAAAACTTAACTTCAGGCGCTGGTTTCAAAAATTCAAGTGATTATTGCTTAATTACTGAAATACACTGTATTTACGCTAAAAGTGCTCTATTTTCGCTGAAAACGCTAAATCATAGAGATAATGCTAAGTATTTGTGACACTCATATCGTTCTGTGTGTTTATCCGTTTGGAGCGTATTATATCTCGTTGGAAAGATAGATCGGAGATCTAAAGCTATTGTTCCAACTTCATTTACAATGCATTAATTAAAAGTTACAGATTAACAATATATTCACAAATGTTTCTGATTTCACTCCGAACTCGTGTAGAATTTGATGCGATCATATCTTGCTCTATTTTGTGTCGTTCAAAGCGTTTTATATCTCGTTGGAAACATCTTACCGAGTTCTAAAACTTGTCTTCAGGCTCTGGTTTCAAAATATCAAGGGATGATAGCCAAATTACTAAAATACACTGTATTTACGCTAAAAGTGCTCTATTTTTGCTGAAAACGCTAAAGCATAGAGACAAGGCTAAGTATTTGTGACAATCAAATCTTGCTGTGTGTTTATCCGTTTGGAGCGTATTATATCTCGTTGGAAAGATAGATCGGAGCTCTAAAGCTATTGTTCCAACTTCATTTACAATGCATTAATTAAAAGTTACAGATTAACCATATATTCACAAATGTTCCTGATTTCACTCGAACTCGTATAGAATTTGATGCGATCATATCTTGCTCTATTTTGTGCCGTTGAAAGCGTTTTATATCTCGTTAAAAACATCTTACCGAGTTCTAAAACTTGTCTTCAGGCGCTGGTTTCAAAATACCAAGGGATGATTGCCAAATTACAAAAATATACTGTATTTACGCTAAAAGTGTTCTATTTTCGCTGAAAGCGCTAAATTATAGAGATAAGGCTAATTATTTGTGACACTCATATCTTGCTCAGTGTTTATCCGTTTGGAGCGTATTATATCTCGTGGGAAAGATAGATCAGAGCTCTAAAGCTATTGTTCAACCTTCATTTACAATGCATTAATTAAAAGTTACAGATTAACCATATATTTACAAATGTTTCTGATTTCACTCCGAACTCGTGTAGAATTTGATGCGATCATAGCTTGCTCTATTTTGTGCCGTTGAAAGCGTTTAATATCTCGTTGGAAAGATCTTACCGAGTTCTAAAACTTGTCTTCAGGCGCTGGTTTCAAAATATCAAGGGATGATTGCCTAATTACTAAAATACACTGTATTTACGCTAAAAGTGCTCTATTTTCGCTGAAAACGCTAAATCATAGAGATAAGGCTAAGTATTTGTGACACTCATATCTTGCTGTGTGTTTATCTGTTTGGAGCGTAATATATCTCGTAGGAAAGATAGATCGGAGCTCTAAAGCTATTGTTCCAACTTCAGTTACAATGCATTAATTAAAAGTTACAGATTAACCATATATTGACAAATGTTTCTGATTTCACTCCGAACTGGTGTAGAATTTGATGCGATCATATCTCAATGGATAAGCACATTTGTGAATATATGGTTAATCTGTAAATTTTAATTAATGCATTGTAAATGAAGTTGGAACAATTCATTTAGATCTGCGATCTATCTTTCCAACGAGATATAATACGCTCCAAACGGATAAACACACAGCAAGATATGAGTGTCACAAATACTTAGCCTTATCTCTATGATTTAGCGTTTTCAGCGAAAATAGAGCACTTTTAGCGTAAATACAGTGTATTTTAGTAATTAGGCATTCATCCCTTGCTATTTTGAAACCAGATCCTGAAGACAAGTTTTAGAACTCGGTAAGATCTTTCCAACGAGATATTAAACGCTTTCAACGGCACAAAATAGAGCAAGATATGATCGCATCAAATTCTACACGGGTTCGGAGTGAAATCAGAAACATTTGTTTATATATGGTTGATCTGTAACTTTTAATTAATGCATTGTAAATGAAGTTGGAACAATAGCTTTAGAGCTCCGATCTATCTTTCCAACGAGATATAATACGCCCCAAACGGATAAACACACAGCAGGATATGAGTGTCACAAATACTTAGCCTTATCTCTATGATTTAGCGTTTCAGCTAAAATAGAGAACTTTTAGCGTAAATACAGTGTATTTTAGTAATTAGGCAATAATCCCTTGATATTCTGAAACCGGAGCCTGAACACAAGTTTTAGAGCTCGGTAAGATCTTTCCAACGAGATATTAAACGCTTTCAACGGCACAAAATAGAGCATGATATGATCGCATCACATTCTACACGAGTTTGGAGTGAAATAAAAAACATTTGTGAATATATGGTTAATATGTAACTTTTAATTAATGCATTGTAAATGAAGTTGAAAAAATAGCTTTAGATCTCCAATCTATCTTTCGAACGAGATATAATACGCTCCAAACGGATAAACACACAACAAGATATGAGTGTCACAAATACTTAGCCTTATCTCTATGATTTTGCGTTTTTAGCGAAAATAGAGCACATTTAGCGTAAATACAGTGTATGATAGTAATTAGGCAATCATCAACGGCACAAAATAAAGCATGATATGATCGCATCACATTCTACACGAGTTCGGAGTGAAATCAGAAACATTTGGGAATATATGGTTAATCTGTAACTTTTAATTAATGCATTGTAAATGAAGTTGGAACAATAGCTTTAGATCTCCGATCTATATTTCCAACGAGATATAATACGCTCCAAACGGATAAACACACAGCAAGATATGAGTGTCACAAATACTTAGCCTTATCTCTATGATTTAGCGTTTTAAGCGAAAATAGAGCACTTTTAGCGTAAATACAGTGTAGTTTAGAAATTAGGCAATCATCCCTTGCTATTTTGAAAAAACGCCTGAAGACAAGTTTTAGAACTTGGTAAGATCTTTCCAACGATATATTAAACGCTTTCAATGACACAAAATAAAGCAAGATATGATCGCATCAAATTCTACACGCGTTCGGAGTGAAATCAGAAACATTTGTGAATATATGGTTAATATGTAACCTTTAACTAATGCATTGTAAATGAAGATGGAAAAATAGTTTTAAAGCTCCGATCTATCTTTCTAACGAGATATAATACGCTCCAAACGGATAACTACACAGCCAGATATGAGTGTCACAAATACTTAGCCTTATCTCTATGATTTAGCGTTTTCAGCGAAAATAGAGCACTTTTAGCGTAAATACAGTGTAGTTTAGTAATTAGGCAATCATCCCTTGATATTCTGAAACCGGATCCTGAAGACAAGTTTTAGAACTCGGTAAAATCTTTCCAACGAGATATTAAACGCTTTCAACGGCACAAAATAGAGCATGATATGATCGCATCACATTCTACACGAGTTCGGAGTGAAATCAGAAACATTTGTGAATATATGGTTAATCTGTAACTTTTAATTAATGCATTGTAAATGAAGTTGGAACAATATCTTTATATCTCCGATCTATCTTTCCAACTAGATATAATACGCTCCAAACGGATAAACACACAGAAAGATATGAGTGTCACAAATACTTAGCCTTATCTCAATGATTTAGCGTTTTCAGCGAAAATAGAGCACTTTTAGCGTAAATACAGTGTATGTTAGTAATTAGGCAATCATCCCTTGATATTTTGAAACCAGCGCCTGAAGACAAGTTTTAGAACTCGGTAATATCTTTCCAACTAGATATTAAACGCTTTCAAAGGGACAAAATAGAGCATGATATGATCGCATCACATTCTACACGAGTTCGGAGTGAAATCAGAAACATTTGGGAATATATGGTTAATCTGTAACTTTTAATGAATGCATTGTAAATGAAATTGGAACAAGAAAGATAGATCTCCGATCTATCTTTCCAACGAGATATAATACGCTCCAAACGGATAAACACACAGCCAGATATGAGTGTCACAAATACTTAGCGTTATCTCTATGATTTAGCGTTTTCAGCGAAAATAGAGCACTTTTAGCGTAAATACAGTGTAGTTTAGTAATTAGGCATCCAGCCCTTGCTGTTTTAAAACCAGCGCCTGAAGACAAGTTTTAGAACTTGGTAAGATCTTTCCAACGAGATAATAAACGCTTTCAATGGCACAAAATAAAGCAAGATATGATCGCATCATATTCTAGACAAGTTCAGAGTGAAATCAGAAACATTTGTTTATATATGGTTAATCTTTAACTTTTAATTAATGCATTGTAAATGAAGTTGGAACAATAGCTTTAGAGCTCCGATCTATCTTTACAACGAGATATAATAAGACCCAAACGGATTAACACACAGCAGGATATGAGTGTCACAAATACTTAGCCTTATCTCTATGATTTAGCGTTTTCAGCTAAAATAGAGCACTATTAGCGTAAATACAGCGTATTTTAGTAATTAGGCAATAATCCCTTGATATTTTGAAACCAGCGCCTGAAGACAAGTTTTTAGAACTCGGTAATATCTTTCAAACGAGATATTAAACGCTTTCAACGGCACAACAAAGAGCAAGATATGATCGCATCAAATTCTACACGAGTTCGGAGTGAAATCAGAAACATTTGTGAATATATGGTTAATATGTAACTTTTAACTGATGCATTGTAAATGAATTTGGAACAATAGTTTTAGATCTCCGATCTATCTTTCGAACGAGATATAATACGCTCCAAACGGATAAACACACAGCAAGATATGAGTGTCACAAATACTTAGCCTTATCTCTATGATTTAGCGTTTTCAGCGAAAAGAGAGCACTTTTAGCGTAAATACAGTGTATTTTAGTAATTAGGCAATCATCCTTTGATATTCTCAAACCAGAGCCTGAATACAAGTTTTAGAACTCGGTAAGATCTTTCCAACTAGATATTAAACGCTTTCAACGGCACAAAATAGAGCATGATATGATCGCATCACATTCTACACGAGTTCGGATTTAAATCAGAAACATTTGGGAATATATGGTTAATCTGTAACTTTTAAATAATGCATTGTAAATGAACTTGGAACAATAGATTTAGATCTCCGATATATCTTTCCAACTAGATATAATACGCTCCAAACGGATAAGCACACAGCAAGATATGAGTGTCACAAATACTTAGCCTTATCTCAATGATTTAACGTTTTCAGCAAAAATAGAGCACTTTTATCGTAAATACTGTGTATTTTAGTAATTAGGCAATCATCCCTTGATATTTTGAAACCGGCGCCTGAAGACAAGTTTTAGAACTCGGTAAGATCTTTCCAACGAGATATTAAACGCTTTCAACGGCATAAAATATAGCAAGATATGATCGCATCAAATGCTACACGAGTTCGGAGTGAAATCAGAAACATTTGTGAATATATGGTTAATCTGTAACTTTTAATTAATGCATTGTAAATGAAGTTGGAACAATAGCTTTAGAGCGTCCGATCTATCTTTCCAACTAGATATAATACGATCCAAATGGATAAACACATAGCAAGATATGAGTGTCACAAATACTTAGCCTTATCTCTATGATTTAGCATTTTCAGCAAAAATAGAGCACTTTTAGCGTAAATACAGTGTATTTTAGTAATTAGGAAATCATCCCTTGATATTTTGAAACCAGTGCCTGAAGACAAGTAATAGAGCAAGATATGATCACATCAAGTTCTACACGAGTTCGGAGTGAAATCAGAAACATTTGTGAATATATGGTTAATATGTAACCTTTAACTAATGCATTGTAAATGAAGATGGAACAATAGTTTTAAAGCTCCGATCTATCTTTCCAACGAGATATAATACGCTCCAAACGGATAACTACACAGCCAGATATGAGTGTCACAAATACTTAGCCTTATCTCTATGATTTAGCGTTTTCAGCGAAAATAGAGCACTTTTAGCGTAAATACAGTGTAGTTTAGTAATTAGGCAATCATCCCAGGATATTCTGAAACCGGATCCTGAAGACAAGTTTTAGAACTCGGTAAAATCTTTCCAACGAGATATTAAACGCTTTCAACGGCACAAAATAGAGCATGATATGATCGCATCACATTCTACACGAGTTCGGAGTGAAATCAGAAACATTTGTGAATATATGGTTAATCTGTAACTTTTAATTAATGCATTGTAAATGAAGTTGGAACAATATATTTAGATCTCCGATCTATCTTTCCAACTAGATATAATACGCTCCAAACGGATAAACACACAGAAAGATATGAGTGTCACAAATACTTAGCCTTATCTCAATGATTTAGCGTTTTCAGCGAAAATAGAGCACTTTTAGCGTAAATACAGTGTATGTTAGTAATTAGGCAATCATCCCTTGATATTTTTAAACCAGCGCCTGAAGACAAGTTTTAGAACTCGGTAATATCTTTCCAACTAGATATTAAACTCTTTCAAAGGGACAAAATAGAGCATGATATGATCGCATCACATTCTACACGAGTTCGGAGTGAAATCAGAAACATTTGGGAATATATGGTTAATCTGTAACTTTTAATTAATGCATTGTAAATGAAATTGGAACAAGAAAGATAGATCTCCGATCTATCTTTCCAACGAGATATAATACGCTCCAAACGGATAAACACACAGCCAGATATGAGTGTCACAAATACTTAGCGTTATCTCTATGATTTAGCGTTTTCAGCGAAAATAGAGCACTTTTAGCGTAAATACAGTGTAGTTTAGTAATTAGGCATCCAGCCCTTGCTGTTTTAAAACCAGCGCCTGAAGACAAGTTTTAGAACTTGGTAAGATCTTTCCAACGAGATATTAAACGCTTTCAATGGCACAAAATAAAGCAAGATATGATCGCATCATATTCTAGACGAGTTCAGAGTGAAATCAGAAACATTTGTTTATATATGGTTAATCTTTAACTTTTAATTAATGCATTGTAAATGAAGTTGGAACAATAGCTTTAGAGCTCCGATCTATCTTTCCAACGAGATATAATAAGACCCAAACGGATTAACACACAGCAGGATATGAGTGTCACAAATACTTAGCCTTATCTCTATGATTTAGCGTTTTCAGCTAAAATAGAGCACTTTTAGCGTAAATACAGTGTATTTTAGTAATTAGGCAATAATCCCTTGATTTTTTGAAACCAGCGCCTGAAGACAAGTTTTTAGAACTCGGTAATATCTTTCAAACGAGATATTAAACGCTTTCAACGGCACAACAAAGAGCAAGATATGATCGCATCAAATTCTACACGAGTTCGGAGTGAAATCAGAAACATTTGTGAATATATGGTTAATATGTAACTTTTAACTGATGCATTGTAAATGAAGTTGGAACAATAGTTTTAGATCTCCGATCTATCTTTCGAACGAGATATAATACGCTCCAAACGGATAAACACACAGCAAGATATGAGTGTCACAAATACTTAGCCTTATCTCTATGATTTAGCGTTTTCAGCGAAAAGAGAGCACTTTTAGCGTAAATACAGTTTATTTTAGTAATTAGGCAATCATCCTTTGATATTCTCAAACCAGAGCCTGAATACAAGTTCTAGAACTCGGTAAGATCTTTCCAACTAGATATTAAACGCTTTCAACGGCAAAGAATAGAGCATGATATGAGCGCATCACATTCAACACGAGTTCGGATTTAAATCAGAAACATTTGGGAATATATGGTTAATCTGTAACTTTTAAATAATGCATTGTAAATGAAGTTGGAACAATAGATTTAGATCTCCGATATATCTTTCCAACTAGATATAATACGCTCCAAACGGATAAGCACACAGCAAGATATGAGTGTCACAAATACTTAGCCTTATCTCAATGATTTAACGTTTTCAGCAAAAATAGAGCACTTTTATCGTAAATACTGTGTATTTTAGTAATTAGGCAATCATCCCTTGATATTTTGAAACCGGCGCCTGAAGACAAGTTTTAAAACTCGGTAAGATCTTTCCTACGAGATATTAAACGCTTTCAACGGCATAAAATATAGCAAGATATGATCGCATCAAATGCTACACGAGTTCGGAGTGAAATCAGAAACATTTGTGAATATATGGTTAATCTGTAACTTTTAATTAATGCATTGTAAATGAAATTGGAACAATAGCTTTAGAGCGTCCGATCTATCTTTCCAACTAGATATAATACGATCCAAATGGATAAACACATAGCAAGATATGAGTGTCACAAATACTTAGCCTTATCTCTATGATTTAGCATTTTCAGCGAAAATAGAGCACTTTTAGCGTAAATACAGTGTATTTTAGTAATTAGGCAATCATCCCTTGATATTTTGAAACCAGTGCCTGAAGACAAGTAATAGAGCAAGATATGATCACATCAAGTTCTACTCGAGTTCGGAGTGAAATCAGAAACATTTGTGAATATATGGTTAATATGTAACCTTTAACTAATGCATTGTAAATGAAGATGGAACAATAGTTTTAAAGCTCCGATCTATCTTTCCAACGAGATATAATACGCTCCAAACGGATAACTACACAGCCAGATATGAGTGTCACAAATACTTAGCCTTATCTCTATGATTTAGTGTTTTCAGCGAAAAGAGAGCACTTTTAGCGTAAATACAGTGTAGTTTAGTAATTAGGCAATCATCCCTTGATATTCTGAAACCGGATCCTGAAGACAAGTTTTAGAACTCGGTAAAATCTTTCCAACGAGATATTAAACGCTTTCAACGGCACAAAATAGAGCATGATATGATCGCATCACATTCTACACGAGTTCGGAGTGAAATCAGAAACATTTGTGAATATATGGTTAATCTGTAACTTTTAATTAATGCATTGTAAATGAAGTTGGAACAATATCTTTAGATCTCCGATCTATCTTTCCAACTAGATATAATACGCTCCAAACGGATAAACACACAGAAAGATATGAGTGTCACAAATACTTAGCCTTATCTGAATGATTTAGCGTTTTCAGCGAAAATAGAGCACTTTTAGCGTAAATACAGTGTATGTTAGTAATTAGGCAATCATCCCTTGATATTTTGAAACCAGTGCCTGAAGACAAGTTTTAGAACTCGGTAATATCTTTCGAACTAGATATTAAACTCTTTCAAAGGGACAAAATAGAGCATGATATGATCGCATCACATTCTACACGAGTTCGGAGTGAAATCAGAAACATTTGGGAATATATGGTTAATCTGTAACTTTTAATTAATGCATTGTAAATGAAATTGGAACAAGAAAGATAGATCTCCGATCTATCTTTCCAACGAGATATAATACGCTCCAAACGGATAAACACACAGCCAGATATGAGTGTCACAAATACTTAGCGTTATCTCTATGATTTAGCGTTTTCAGCGAAAATAGAGCACTTTTAGCGTAAATACAGTGTAGTTTAGTAATTAGGCATCCAGCCCTTGCTGTTTTAAAACCAGCGCCTGAAGACAAGTTTTAGAACTTGGTAAGATCTTTCCAACGAGATATTAAACGCTTTCAATGGCACAAAATAAAGCCAGATATGATCGCATCATATTCTAGACGAGTTCAGAGTGAAATCAGAAACATTTGTTTATATATGGTTAATCTTTAACTTTTAATTAATGCATTGTAAATGAAGTTGGAACAATAGCTTTAGACCTCCGATCTATCTTTCCAACGAGATATAATAAGACCCAAACGGATTAACACACAGCAGGATATGAGTGTCACAAATACTTAGCCTTATCTCTATGATTTAGCGTTTTCAGCTAAAATAGAGCACTTTTAGCGTAAATACAGTGTATTTTAGTAATTAGGCAATAATCCCTTGATTTTTTGAAACCAGCGCCTGAAGACAAGTTTTTAGAACTCGGTAATATCTTTCAAACGAGATATTAAACGCTTTCAACGGCACAACAAAGAGCAAGATATGATCGCATCAAATTCTACACGAGTTCGGAGTGAAATCAGAAACATTTGTGAATATATGGTTAATATGTAACTTTTAACTGATGCATTGTAAATGAAGTTGGAACAATAGTTTTAGATCTCCGATCTATCTTTCGAACGAGATTTAATACGCTCCAAACGGATAAACACACAGCAAGATATGAGTGTCACAAATACTTAGCCTTATCTCTATGATTTAGCGTTTTCAGCGAAAAGAGAGCACTTTTAGCGTAAATACAGTGTATTTTAGTAATTAGGCAATCATCCTTTGATATTCTCAAACTAGAGCCTGAATACAAGTTTTAGAACTCGGTAAGATCTTTCCAACTAGATATTAAACGCTTTCAACGGCACAAAATAGATCATGATATGATCGCATCACATTCTACACGAGTTCGGATTTAAATCAGAAACATTTGGGAATATATGGTTAATCTGTAACTTTTAAATAATGCATTGTAAATGAAGTTGAAACAATAGATTTAGATCTCCGATATATCTTTCCAACTAGATATAATACGATCCAAACGGATAAGCACACAGCAAGATATGAGTGTCACAAATACTTAGCCTTATCTCAATGATTTAACGTTTTCAGCAAAAATAGAGCACTTTTATCGTAAATACTGTGTATTTTAGTAATTAGGCAATCATCCCTTGATATTTTGAAACCGGCGCCTGAAGACAAGTTTTAGAACTCGGTAAGATCTTTCCAACGAGATATTAAACGCTTTCAACGGCATAAAATAGAGCAAGATATGATCGTATCAAATGCTACACGAGTTCGGAGTGAAATCAGAAACATTTGTGAATATATGGTTAATCTGTAACTTTTAATTAATGCATTGTAAATGAAGTTGGAACAATAGCTTTAGAGCGTCCGATCTATCTTTCCATCTAGATATAATACGATCCAAATGGATAAACACATAGCAAGATATGAGTGTCACAAATACTTAGCCTTATCTCTATGATTTAGCATTTTCAGCGAAAATAGAGCACTTTTAGCGTAAATACAGTGTATTTTAGTAATTAGGCAATCATCCCTTGATATTTTGAAACCAGTGCCTGAAGACAAGTAATAGAGCAAGATATGATCACATCAAGTTCTACTCGAGTTCGGAGTGAAATCAGAAACATTTGTGAATATATGGTTAATATGTAACCTTTAACTAATGCATTGTAAATGAAGATGGAACAATAGTTTTAAAGCTCCGATCTATCTTTCCAACGAGATATAATACGCTCCAAACGGATAACTACACAGCCAGATATGAGTGTCACAAATACTTAGCCTTATCTCTATGATTTAGCGTTTTCAGCGAAAAGAGAGCACTTTTAGCGTAAATACAGTGTAGTTTAGTAATTAGGCAATCATCCCTTGATATTCTGAAACCGGATCCTGAAGACAAGTTTTAGAACTCGGTAAAATCTTTCCAACGAGATATTAAACGCTTTCAACGGCACAAAATAGAGCATGATATGATCGCATCACATTCTACACGAGTTCGGAGTGAAATCAGAAACATTTGTGAATATATGGTTAATCTGTAACTTTTAATTAATGCATTGTAAATGAAGTTGGAACAATATCTTTAGATCTCCGATCTATCTTTCCAACTAGATATAATACGCTCCAAACGGATAAACACACAGAAAGATATGAGTGTCACAAATACTTAGCCTTATCTGAATGATTTAGCGTTTTCAGCGAAAATAGAGCACTTTTAGCGTAAATACAGTGTATGTTAGTAATTAGGCAATCATCCCTTGATATTTTGAAACCAGCGCCTGAAGACAAGTTTTAGAACTCGGTAATATCTTTCCAACTAGATATTAAACTCTTTCAAAGGGACAAAATAGAGCATGATATGATCGCATCACATTCTACACGAGTTCGGAGTGAAATCAGAAACATTTGGGAATATATGGTTAATCTGTAACTTTTAATTAATGCATTGTAAATGAAATTGGAACAAGAAAGATAGATCTCCGATCTATCTTTCCAACGAGATATAATACGCTCCAAACGGATAAACACACAGCCAGATATGAGTGTCACAAATACTTAGCGTTATCTCTATGATTTAGCGTTTTCAGCGAAAATAGAGCACTTTTAGCGTAAATACAGTGTAGTTTAGTAATTAGGCATCCAGCCCTTGCTGTTTTAAAACCAGCGCCTGAAGACAAGTTTTAGAACTTGGTAAGATCTTTCCAACGAGATATTAAACGCTTTCAATGGCACAAAATAAAGCCAGATATGATCGCATCATATTCTAGACGAGTTCAGAGTGAAATCAGAAACATTTGTTTATATATGGTTAATCTTTAACTTTTAATTAATGCATTGTAAATGAAGTTGGAACAATAGCTTTAGACCTCCGATCTATCTTTCCAACGAGATATAATAAGACCCAAACGGATTAACACACAGCAGGATATGAGTGTCACAAATACTTAGCCTTATCTCTATGATTTAGCGTTTTCAGCTAAAATAGAGCACTTTTAGCGTAAATACAGTGTATTTTAGTAATTAGGCAATAATCCCTTGATTTTTTGAAACCAGCGCCTGAAGACAAGTTTTTAGAACTCGGTAATATCTTTCAAACGAGATATTAAACGCTTTCAACGGCACAACAAAGAGCAAGATATGATCGCATCAAATTCTACACGAGTTCGGAGTGAAATCAGAAACATTTGTGAATATATGGTTAATATGTAACTTTTAACTGATGCATTGTAAATGAAGTTGGAACAATAGTTTTAGATCTCCGATCTATCTTTCGAACGAGATTTAATACGCTCCAAACGGATAAACACACAGCAAGATATGAGTGTCACAAATACTTAGCCTTATCTCTATGATTTAGCGTTTTCAGCGAAAAGAGAGCACTTTTAGCGTAAATACAGTGTATTTTAGTAATTAGGCAATCATCCTTTGATATTCTCAAACCAGAGCCTGAATACAAGTTTTAGAACTCGGTAAGATCTTTCCAACTAGATATTAAACGCTTTCAACGGCACAAAATAGATCATGATATGATCGCATCACATTCTACACGAGTTCGGATTTAAATCAGAAACATTTGGGAATATATGGTTAATCTGTAACTTTTAAATAATGCATTGTAAATGAAGTTGAAACAATAGATTTAGATCTCCGATATATCTTTCCAACTAGATATAATACGATCCAAACGGATAAGCACACAGCAAGATATGAGTGTCACAAATACTTAGCCTTATCTCAATGATTTAACGTTTTCAGCAAAAATAGAGCACTTTTATCGTAAATACTGTGTATTTTAGTAATTAGGCAATCATCCCTTGATATTTTGAAACCGGCGCCTGAAGACAAGTTTTAGAACTCGGTAAGATCTTTCCAACGAGATATTAAACGCTTTCAACGGCATAAAATAGAGCAAGATATGATCGCATCAAATGCTACACGAGTTCGGAGTGAAATCAGAAACATTTGTGAATATATGGTTAATCTGTAACTTTTAATTAATGCATTGTAAATGAAGTTGGAACAATAGCTTTAGAGCGTCCGATCTATCTTTCCATCTAGATATAATACGATCCAAATGGATAAACACATAGCAAGATATGAGTGTCACAAATACTTAGCCTTATCTCTATGATTTAGCATTTTCAGCGAAAATAGAGCACTTTTAGCGTAAATACAGTGTATTGTAGTAATTAGGCAATCATCCTTTGATATTTTGAAACCAGCTCCTGAAGACAAGTTTTAGAACTCGGTAAGATCATTGCAACGAGATATTAAACGCTTTCAACGGCACAAAATAGAGCAAGATATGTTCGCATCAAATTCTACACGAGTTCAGAGTGAAATCAGAAACATTTGTGAATATATGGTTGATCTGTAACTTTTAATTAATGCATTGTAAATGAAGTTGGAACAATAGCTTTAGAGCGTCCGATCTATCTTTCCAACTAGATATAATACGATCCAAACGGATAAACACATTTGCTGTGTGTTTATCCATTTGGAGCGAATTATATCTCGTTGGAAAGATAGATCGGGGATCTAAAGCTATAGTTCCAACTTCATTTACAATGCATTAATTAAAGGTTACAGATTAACGATATATTCACAAATGTTTCTGATTTCACTCCGAACTCGTATAGAATTTGATGCGATCATATCTTGCTCTATTTTGTGCCGTTGAAAGCATTTAATATTTAGTTGGAAAGATCGTTCCGAGTTCTAAAACTTGTCTTTAGGCGCTGATTTAAAAATATCAAGGGATGATTGCCTAATTACTAAAATACACTGTATATACGCTAAAAGTGCTCTATTTTTGATGAAAACGCTAAATCATAGAGATAATGCTAAGTATTTGTGAAACTCATATCTTGCTGTGTGTTTATCCGTTTGGATCGTATTATATCTAGTTGGAAAGATAGATCGGAGCTCTAAAGCTATTGTTCCAACTTCATTTACATTGAATTAAATAAAAGTTACAGATTAACGATTTATTCACAAATGTTTCTGATTTCACTCCGAACTCGTGTAGAATTTGATGCGATCATATCTTGCTCTATTTTGTGCCGCTGAAAGCGTTTAATATCTCGTTGGAAAGATCTTACCGAGTTCTAAAACTTTTCTTCAGGCGCTGGTTTAAATATATCAAGGGATGATTGCCTAATTACTAATATTCACTGTATTTACACTAAAAGTGCTCTATTTTCGCTGAAAACGCTAAATCATAGGGATAAGGCTAAGTATTTGTGTCACTCATATCTTGCTGTGTGTTTATCCGTTTGGATCGTATTATATATCCTTGGAAAGATAGATCGGATCTCTAAAGCTATAGTTGCAACTTCATTTACAATGCATTAATTAAAAGTTACAGATTAACCATATATTCACAAATGTTTCTGATTTCACTCCGAACTCGCGTAGAATTTGAGGCGATCACATCTTGCTCTATTTTGTGCCGTTGAAAGCGTTTAATATCTTGTTGGAAAGATCTTACCGAGTTCTAAAACTTGTCTTCAGGCTATGGTTTCAGAATATCAAGGGATGGTTTCCTAATTACTAAAATACACTGTATTTAAGCTAAAAGTGCTCTATTTTTTCTGAAAATGCTAAATCATAGAGATAAGGCTAAGTATTTGTGAAACTCATATCTTGCTGTGTGTTTATCCGTTTGGAGCGTATTATATCTCGTTGGAAAGATAGATCGGAGCTCTAAAGATATTGTTCCAACTTCATTTACAATGCATTGATTAAAAGTTACAGATTAACCATATATTCACAAATGTTTTTGATTTTACTCCGAACTCGTGTAGAATTTAATGCGATCATATCTTGCTGTATTTTGTGCCGTTGAAAGCGTTTAATATCTCGATGGAAAGATCTTACGGAGTTCTAAAACTTGTCTTCAGGCGCTGGTTTCAAATTATCAAGGGATGATTGCCTAATTACTAAAATACACTGTATTTACGCTAAAAGTGCTCTATTTTCGCTGAAAACGCTAAATCATAGAGATAAGGCTAAGTATTTGTGACACTCATATCCTGCTGTGTGTTTATTCGTTTTGGGCGTATTATATCTCGTTGGAAAGATAGATCGGATCTCTAAAGCTATTGTTCCAACTTCATTTACAATGCATTAATTAAAAGTTACAGATTAACCATATATTCACAAATGTTTCTGATTTTACTCCGAACTCGTGTAGAATTTGATGCGATCATATCTTGCTGTATTTTGTGCCGTTGAAAGCATTTAATATCTCGATGGAAAGATCTTACCGAGTTCTAAAATTTGTCTTCAGGCGCCGGTTTCAAAGTATCAAGGGATGATTGCCTAATTACTAAAATACACTGTATTTAAGCTAAAAGTGCTCTATTTTCGCTGAAAACGCTAAATCATAGAGATAAGGCTAAGTATTTGTGACACTCGTATCTTGCTGTGTCTTTATCCGTTTGGAGCGTATTATATCTCGTTGGAAAGATAGATCGGACCTCTAACGATGTTTTTACTTGGACCGTAATTTGTGGGTCTGGTTTGGTTTGTTTTGGTGTGGTTTGTTTTGGTCTTGTCTGGTCTGGTCTGGTCTGAAATCTTATTTTTTATATTTTTTGCGTAAATATTTTATTTTTTATATATATATTATAATCCATAACTAATTATATTTTATTCATTTATAATTAAAAGAAATAATATTCCTTCCAGCATGCTAAAATTTTGTCTATTCGTTATAAAATTAATAATACTAATACTAATACTAATAATAATAATAATAATAATAATAATTATAAGAATAATAATAATAATAATAATAATAATGATGATGATGATAATATTAATAATAATAATAATAATAATAATAATAATAATAATAATAAGAATAATACTAATAATAATAATAATAATAATAATAATAATACTAATAATAATAATAATAATAATAATAATAACAATAATAATAATAATAATAATAATAATACTAATAATAATAATAATAATAATAATAATAATAATAAAATATGGTCTGGTCTGGTCTGGGCTGTTTTAGTCTGGTCTGATCTGGTTTGGTCTGGTTTGGTTTGTTCTGGTCTGGTCTGGTCTAAGACGAATTACAGTCCAAGTAAAAACAACCTAAAGCTATTGTTCCAACTTCATTTACAATGCATTAATTAAAATTTACAGATTAACGATATATTCACAACTGTTTCTGATTTCACACCGAACTCGTGTAGAATTTGATGCGATCATATCTTGCTCTATTTTGTTCTGTTGAAAGCGTTTAATATCTCGTTAGAAAGATCTTACCGAGTTCTAAAACTCTTCTTCAGGCGCCGCTTTCCAAATATCAAGGGATGATTGCCTAATTACTAAAATACACTGTATTTACGCTAAAAGTGCTCTATTTTCGTTGAAAACGCTAAATCATAGAGATAAGGCTAAGTATTTGTGACACTCGTATCTTGCTTTGTGTTGATCCGTTTGGAGCTTATTATATCTCGTTGGAAAGATAGATCAGACCTCTAAAGCTATTGTTCCAACTTCATTTAAAATGCATTAATTAAAGGTTACAGATTAACCATATATTCACAAATGTTTCTGATTTCACTCCGAACTCGTGTAGAATTTGATGCGATCATATCTTGCTCTAATTTGTGCCGTTGAAAGCGTTTAATATCCCTTTGGAAAGATCTTACCGAGTTCTAAAACTTGTCTTCAGACGCTGGTTTCAAAATATCAAGGGATGATTGCCTAATTACTAAAATACACTGT
Organism: Cuscuta europaea; assembly: GCA_945859875.1. NCBI lineage: Eukaryota > Viridiplantae > Streptophyta > Magnoliopsida > Solanales > Convolvulaceae > Cuscuta > Cuscuta europaea. The sequence continues at coordinate 84,086 of CAMAPE010000063.1, read as the reverse complement.
ATTTACGTTTATTAAAAGTTACAAATTAACCATATATTCACAAATTTTTCTGATTTCACTCCGAACACGTGTAGAATTTGATGCGATCATACCTTGCTCTATTTTGTGCCGTTGAAAGCGTTTAATATCTCGTTGGAACGATCTTACCTAGTTCTAAATCTTGTCTTCTGGCGCTGGTTTAAAAATGTCAAGGGATGATTGCTTAATTACTACAATACACTGAATTTACGCTAAAAGTGCTCTATTTTCGCTGAAAACGCTAAATCATAGAGATAAGGCTAAGTATTTGTGACACTCATATCTTGCTGTGTGTTTATCCGTTTGGAGCGTATTATATCTCGTTGGAAAGATAGATCTGAGATCTAAAGCTATTGTTCCAACTTAATTTACAATTCATTAATTAAAAGTTACATATTAACCATATATTCACAAATGTTTCTGATTTCACTCCGAACTCGGGTAGAATTTGATGCGCTCATATCTTGCTCTATTTTGTGCCGTCGAAAGCGTTTAATATCTCGTTGGAAAGCTCTTACCGAGTTCTAAAACTTGTCTTCAGGAGCTGGTTTCAAAATATCGAGGGATGATTGCCGAATTACTAAAATACACTGTATATACGCTAAAAGTGCTCTATTTACGCTGAAAACGCTAAATCATAGAGATAAGGCTAAGTATTGGTGACACTCATATCTTGCTGTGTGTTTATTCGTTTGGAGCGTATTATATCTCGTTGCAAAGATAGATCGGAGCTCTAAAGCTATTGTTCCAACTTCATTTACAATGCATTAATTAAAAGTTACAGATCAACCATATATTGACAAATGTTTCTGATTTCACTCCGAACTCTTGTAGAATTTGATGCGAACATATCTTGCTCTATTTTGTGCCGTTGAAAGCGTTTAATATCTCGTTGCAATGATCTTACCGAGTTCTAAAACTTGTCTTCAGGCGCTGGTTTCAAAATATCAAAGGATGATTGCCTAATTACTACAATACACTGTATTTACGCTAAAAGTGCTATATTTTCGCTGAAAACGCTAAATCAGAGAGATAAGGCTAAGTATTGGTGACAATCATATCTTGCTGTGTGTTTATTCGTTTGGAGCGTATTATATCTCGTTGCAAAGATAGATCGGAGCTCTAAAGCTATTGTTCCCACTTAATTTACAATGCATTAATTAAAAGTTACAGATTAACCATATATTGACAAATGTTTCTGATTTCACTCCGAACTGGTGTAGAATTTGATGCGATCATATCTTGCTCTATTTTGTGCCGTTGAAAGCGTTTAATATCTCGTTGGAAAGATATTATCGTGTTCTAAAACATGTCTTCAGGCTCTGGTTTCAATCTGTCAAGGGATGATTGCCTAATTACTAAAATAAACAGTATTTACGCTAAAAGTGCTCTATTTTCGCTGAAAACGCTAAATCATAGCGATAAGGCTAAGTATTTGTGACACTCATATCTTGCTGTGTGTTTATCCGTTTCGAGCGTATTATATCTCGTTGGAAAGATAGATCGGATCTCTAAATCTATTGTTCCAACTTAATTTACAGTGCATTAAATAAAAGTTACAGATTAACCATATATTCACAAATGTTTCTGATTTCACTCCAAACTCGGGTAGAATTTGATACGATCATATCTTGCTCTATTTTGTGCCATTGAAAGCGTTTAATATCTCGTTGGAAAGCGTTTATCGAGTTCTAAAACTTGTTTTCAGGCGCTGGTTTCAAAATATCAAGAGAGGATTGCCTAATTACTAAAATACACTGTACTTACGCTAAAAGTGCTCTATTTTCTCCGAAAATGCTAAATCATAGAGATAAGGCTAAGTATTGGGGACACTCATATCTTGCTGTGTGTTTATTAGTTTGGAGAGTATTATATCTCGTTGCAAAGATAGATCGGATCTCTAAAGCTATTGTTCCAACTTAATTTACAATGCATTAATTAAAAGTTACAGATCAACCATATATTGACAAATGTTTCTGATTTCACTCCGAACTCTTGTAGAATTTGATGCGAACATATCTTGCTCTATTTTGTGCCGTTGAAAGCGTTTAATATCTCGTTGCAATGATCTTACCGAGTTCTAAAACTTGTCTTCAGGCGCTGGTTTCAAAATATCAAAGGATGATTGCCTAATTACTACAATACACTGTATTTACGCTAAAAGTGCTCTATTTTCGCTGAAAACGCTAAATCAGAGAGATAAGGCTAAGTATTGGTGACAATCATATCTTGCTGTGTGTTTATTCGTTTGGAGCGTATTATATCTCGTTGCAAAGATAGATCGGAGCTCTAAAACTATTGTTCCAACTTAATTTACAATGCATTAATTAAAAGTTACAGATTAACCATATATTGACAAATGTTTCTGATTTCACTCCGAACTGGTGTAGAATTTGATGCGATCATATCTTGCTCTATTTTGTGCCGTTGAAAGCGTTTAATATCTCGTTGGAAAGATATTATCGAGTTCTAAAACATGTCTTCAGGCTCTGGTTTCAATCTGTCAAGGGATGATTGCCTAATTACTAAAATAAACAGTATTTACGCTAAAAGTGCTCTATTTTCGCTGAAAACGCTAAATCATAGCGATAAGGCTAAGTATTTGTGACACTCATATCTTGCTGTGTGTTTATCAGTTTGGAGCGTATTATATTTAGTTGGAAAGATAGATCGGAGCTCTAAAGCTATTGTTCCAACTTCATTTACAATGCATTAATTAAAAGTTACAGATTAACCATATATTCACAAATGTTTCTGATTTCACTCCGAACTCGTGTAGAATTTGATACGATCATATCTTGCTCTATTTTATGCCGTTGAAAGCGTTTAATATCTCGTTGGAGAGATCTTACCGAGTTCTAAAACTTGTCTTCAGGCGCTGGTTTCGAAATATGAAGGGATGATTGCCTAAATACTAAAATACACTGTATTTACGCTAAAAGTGCTCTATTTTCACTGAAAACGCTAAATCATAGAGATAAGGCTAAGTATTTGTGACACTCATATCCTGCTGTGTGTTTATTCGTTTTGGGCGTATTATTTCTCGTTGGAAAGATAGATCGGATCTCTAAAGCTATTGTTCCAACTTCATTTACAATGCATTAATTAAAAGTTACAGATTAACCATATATTCACAAATGTTTCTGATTTTACTACGAACTCGTGTAGAATTTGATGCGATCATATCTTGCTCTATTTTTTGCCGTTGAAAGCGTTTAATATCTCGTTGGAGACATCTTACCGAGTTCTAAAACTTGTCTTCAGGCGCTGGTTTCGAAATATCAAGGGATGATTGCCTAATTACTAAAATACACTCTATTTACGCTAAAAGTGCTCTATTTTCGCTGAAAACGCTAAATCATAGAGATAAGGCTAAGTATTTGTGACACTCATATCCTGCTGTGTGTTTATTCGTTTTGGGCGTATTATATCTCGTTAGAAAGATAGATCGGATCTCTAAAGCTATTGTTCCAACTTCATTTACAATGAATTAATTAAAAGTTACAGATTAACCATATATTCACAAATGTTTCTGATTTCACTCCGAACTCGTGTAGAATTTGATGCGCTCATATCTTGCTCTATTTTGTGCCGTTGAAATCGTTTAATATCTCGTTGGAAAGCTCTTACCGAGTTCTAAAACTTGTCTTCAGGTGCTGGTTTCAAAATATCGAGGGATGATTGCCGAATTACTAAAATACACTGTATTTACGCTAAAAGTACTCTATTTTCGCTGAAAACGCTAAATCATAGAGATAAGGCTAAGTATTTGTGACACTCATATCTTGCTGTGTGTTTATCTGTTTCGAGCGTATTATATCTCGTTTGAAACATAGATCGGATCTCTAAATCTATTTTTCCAACTTAATTTACAGTGCATTAAATAAAAGTTACAGATTAACCATATATTCACAAATGTTTCTGATTTCACTCCAAACTCGGGTAGAATTTGATACGATCATATCTTGCTCTATTTTGTGCCATTGAAAGCGTTTAATATCTCGTTGGAAAGCGTTTATCGAGTTCTAAAACTTGTTTTCAGGCGCTGGTTTCAAAATATCAAGAGAGGATTGCCTAATTACTAAAATACACTGTACTTACGCTAAAAGTGCTCTATTTTCTCCGAAAATGCTAAATCATAGAGATAAGGCTAAGTATTCGGGACACTCATATCTTGCTGTGTGTTTATTAGTTTGGAGAGTATTATATCTCGTTGCAAAGATAGATCGGATCTCTAAAGCTATTGTTCCAACTTAATTTACAATGCATTAATTAAAAGTTACAGATCAACCATATATTGACAAATGTTTCTGATTTCACTCCGAACTCTTGTAGAATTTGATGCGAACATATCTTGCTCTATTTTGTGCCGTTGAAAGCGTTTAATATCTCGTTGCAATGATCTTACCGAGTTCTAAAACTTGTCTTCAGGCGCTGGTTTCAAAATATCAAAGGATGATTGCCTAATTACTACAATACACTGTATTTACGCTAAAAGTGCTCTATTTTCGCTGAAAACGCTAAATCAGAGAGATAAGGCTAAGTATTGGTGACAATCATATCTTGCTGTGTGTTTATTCGTTTGGAGCGTATTATATCTCGTTGCAAAGATAGATCGGAGCTCTAAAGCTATTGTTCCAACTTAATTTACAATGCATTAATTAAAAGTTACAGATTAACCATATATTGACAAATGTTTCTGATTTCACTCCGAACTGGTGTAGAATTTGATGCGATCATATCTTGCTCTATTTTGTGCCGTTGAAAGCGTTTAATATCTCGTTGGAAAGATATTATCGAGTTCTAAAACATGTCTTCAGGCTCTGGTTTCAATCTGTCAAGGGATGATTGCCTAATTACTAAAATAAACAGTATTTACGCTAAAAGTGCTCTATTTTCGCTGAAAACGCTAAATCATAGCGATAAGGCTAAGTATTTGTGACACTCATATCTTGCTGTGTGTTTATCAGTTTGGAGCGTATTATATTTAGTTGGAAAGATAGATCGGAGCTCTAAAGCTATTGTTCCAACTTCATTTACAATGCATTAATTAAAAGTTACAGATTAACCATATATTCACAAATGTTTCTGATTTCACTCCGAACTCGTGTAGAATTTGATACGATCATATCTTGCTCTATTTTATGCCGTTGAAAGCGTTTAATATCTCGTTGGAGAGATCTTACCGAGTTCTAAAACTTGTCTTCAGGCGCTGGTTTCGAAATATGAAGGGATGATTGCCTAAATACTAAAATACACTGTATTTACGCTAAAAGTGCTCTATTTTCACTGAAAACGCTAAATCATAGAGATAAGGCTAAGTATTTGTGACACTCATATCCTGCTGTGTGTTTATTCGTTTTGGGCGTATTATTTCTCGTTGGAAAGATAGATCGGATCTCTAAAGCTATTGTTCCAACTTCATTTACAATGCATTAATTAAAAGTTACAGATTAACCATATATTCACAAATGTTTCTGATTTTACTACGAACTCGTGTAGAATTTGATGCGATCATATCTTGCTCTATTTTTTGCCGTTGAAAGCGTTTAATATCTCGTTGGAGACATCTTACCGAGTTCTAAAACTTGTCTTCAGGCGCGGGTTTCGAAATATCAAGGGATGATTGCCTAATTACTAAAATACACTCTATTTACGCTAAAAGTGCTCTATTTTCGCTGAAAACGCTAAATCATAGAGATAAGGCTAAGTATTTGTGACACTCATATCCTGCTGTGTGTTTATTCGTTTTGGGCGTATTATATCTCGTTAGAAAGATAGATCGGATCTCTAAAGCTATTGTTCCAACTTCATTTACAATGAATTAATTAAAAGTTACAGATTAACCATATATTCACAAATGTTTCTGATTTCACTCCGAACTCGTGTAGAATTTGATGCGCTCATATCTTGCTCTATTTTGTGCCGTTGAAATCGTTTAATATCTCGTTGGAAAGCTCTTACCGAGTTCTAAAACTTGTCTTCAGGTGCTGGTTTCAAAATATCGAGGGATGATTGCCGAATTACTAAAATACACTGTATTTACGCTAAAAGTACTCTATTTTCGCTGAAAACGCTAAATCATAGAGATAAGGCTAAGTATTTGTGACACTCATATCTTGCTGTGTGTTTATCTGTTTCGAGCGTATTATATCTCGTTTGAAACATAGATCGGATCTCTAAATCTATTTTTCCAACTTAATTTACAGTGCATTAAATAAAAGTTACAGATTAACCATATATTCACAAATGTTTCTGATTTCACTCCAAACTCGGGTAGAATTTGATACGATCATATCTTGCTCTATTTTGTGCCATTGAAAGCGTTTAATATCTCGTTGGAAAGCGTTTATCGAGTTCTAAAACTTGTTTTCAGGCGCTGGTTTCAAAATATCAAGAGAGGATTGCCTAATTACTAAAATACACTGTACTTACGCTAAAAGTGCTCTATTTTCTCCGAAAATGCTAAATCATAGAGATAAGGCTAAGTATTGGGGACACTCATATCTTGCTGTGTGTTTATTAGTTTGGAGAGTATTATATCTCGTTGCAAAGATAGATCGGATCTCTAAAGCTATTGTTCCAACTTAATTTACAATGCATTAATTAAAAGTTACAGATCAACCATATATTGACAAATGTTTCTGATTTCACTCCGAACTCTTGTAGAATTTGATGCGAACATATCTTGCTCTATTTTGTGCCGTTGAAAGCGTTTAATATCTCGTTGCAATGATCTTACCGAGTTCTAAAACTTGTCTTCAGGCGCTGGTTTCAAAATATCAAAGGATGATTGCCTAATTACTACAATACACTGTATTTACGCTAAAAGTGCTCTATTTTCGCTGAAAACGCTAAATCAGAGAGATAAGGCTAAGTATTGGTGACAATCATATCTTGCTGTGTGTTTATTCGTTTGGAGCGTATTATATCTCGTTGCAAAGATAGATCGGAGCTCTAAAGCTATTGTTCCAACTTAATTTACAATGCATTAATTAAAAGTTACAGATTAACCATATATTGACAAATGTTTCTGATTTCACTCCGAACTGGTGTAGAATTTGATGCGATCATATCTTGCTCTATTTTGTGCCGTTGAAAGCGTTTAATATCTCGTTGGAAAGATATTATCGAGTTCTAAAACATGTCTTCAGGCTCTGGTTTCAATCTGTCAAGGGATGATTGCCTAATTACTAAAATAAACAGTATTTACGCTAAAAGTGCTCTATTTTCGCTGAAAACGCTAAATCATAGCGATAAGGCTAAGTATTTGTGACACTCATATCTTGCTGTGTGTTTATCAGTTTGGAGCGTATTATATTTAGTTGGAAAGATAGATCGGAGCTCTAAAGCTATTGTTCCAACTTCATTTACAATGCATTAATTAAAAGTTACAGATTAACCATATATTCACAAATGTTTCTGATTTCACTCCGAACTCGTGTAGAATTTGATACGATCATATCTTGCTCTATTTTATGCCGTTGAAAGCGTTTAATATCTCGTTGGAGAGATCTTACCGAGTTCTAAAACTTGTCTTCAGGCGCTGGTTTCGAAATATGAAGGGATGATTGCCTAAATACTAAAATACACTGTATTTACGCTAAAAGTGCTCTATTTTCACTGAAAACGCTAAATCATAGAGATAAGGCTAAGTATTTGTGACACTCATATCCTGCTGTGTGTTTATTCGTTTTGGGCGTATTATTTCTCGTTGGAAAGATAGATCGGATCTCTAAAGCTATTGTTCCAACTTCATTTACAATGCATTAATTAAAAGTTACAGATTAACCATATATTCACAAATGTTTCTGATTTTACTACGAACTCGTGTAGAATTTGATGCGATCATATCTTGCTCTATTTTTTGCCGTTGAAAGCGTTTAATATCTCGTTGGAGACATCTTACCGAGTTCTAAAACTTGTCTTCAGGCGCTGGTTTCGAAATATCAAGGGATGATTGCCTAATTACTAAAATACACTCTATTTACGCTAAAAGTGCTCTATTTTCGCTGAAAACGCTAAATCATAGAGATAAGGCTAAGTATTTGTGACACTCATATCCTGCTGTGTGTTTATTCGTTTTGGGCGTATTATATCTCGTTAGAAAGATAGATCGGATCTCTAAAGCTATTGTTCCAACTTCATTTACAATGAATTAATTAAAAGTTACAGATTAACCATATATTCACAAATGTTTCTGATTTCACTCCGAACTCGTGTAGAATTTGATGCGCTCATATCTTGCTCTATTTTGTGCCGTTGAAATCGTTTAATATCTCGTTGGAAAGCTCTTACCGAGTTCTAAAACTTGTCTTCAGGTGCTGGTTTCAAAATATCGAGGGATGATTGCCGAATTACTAAAATACACTGTATTTACGCTAAAAGTACTCTATTTTCGCTGAAAACGCTAAATCATAGAGATAAGGCTAAGTATTTGTGACACTCATATCTTGCTGTGTGTTTATCTGTTTCGAGCGTATTATATCTCGTTTGAAACATAGATCGGATCTCTAAATCTATTTTTCCAACTTAATTTACAGTGCATTAAATAAAAGTTACAGATTAACCATATATTCACAAATGTTTCTGATTTCACTCCAAACTCGGGTAGAATTTGATACCATCATATCTTGCTCTATTTTGTGCCATTGAAAGCGTTTAATATCTCGTTTGAAAAGCATTTACCGAGTTCTAAAACTTGTTTTCAGGCGCTGGTTTCAAAATATCAAGAGAGGATTCCCTAATTACTAAAATACACTGTATTTACGCTAAAAGTGCTCTATTTTCGCTGAAAACGCTAAATTATAGAGATAAGGCTAAGTATTGGGGACACTCATATCTTGCTGTGTGTTTATTAGTTTGGAGCGTATTATATCTCGTTGAAAAGATAGATCGGAGCTCTAAAGCTATTGTTCCAACTTAATTTACAATGCATTAATTAAAAGTTACAGATCAACCATATATTGACAAATGTTTCTGATTTCACTCCGAACTGGTGTAGAATTTTATGCGATCATATCTTGCTCTATTTTGTGCCGTTGAAAGCGTTTAATATCTCGTTGGAAAGATATTATCGAGTTCTAAAACATGTCTTCAGGAGCTGGTTTCAAAATGTCAAGGAATGATTGCCTAATTACTAAATTACACAGTATTTACTCTAAAAGTGCTCTATTTTCGCTGAAAACGCTAAATCATAGCGATAAGACTAAGTATTTGTGACACTGATATCTTGCTGTGTGTTTATCCGTTTGGAGCGTATTATATTTAGTTGGAAAGATAGATCGGAGCTCTAAAGCTATTGTTCCAACTTCATTTACAATGCATTAATTAAAAGTTACAGATTAACCATATATTCACAAATGTTTCTGATTTCACTCCGAACTCGTGTAGAATTTGATACGATCATATCTTTCTCTATTTTATGCCGTTGAAAGCGTTTTATATCTCGTTGGAAACATCTTACCGAGTTCTAAAACTTGTCTTCAGGTGCTGGTTTCAAAATATCAAGGGATGATTGCCAAATTACTAAAATACACTGTATTTACGCTAACAGTGCTCTATTTTCGCTGAAAACGCTAAATCATAGAGATAAGGCTAATTATTTGTGACACTCATATCTTGCTGTGTGTTTATCCGTTTGGAGCGTATTATATCTCGTGGGAAAGATAGATCGGAGCTCTAAAGCTATTGTTCCAACTTCATTTACAATGCATTAATTAAAAGTTACAAATTGACCATATATTCACAAATGTTTCTGATTTCACTCCGAGCTCGTGTAGAATTTGATGGGATCATATCTTTCTCTATTTTGTGCCGTTGAAAGCGTTTAATATCTCGTTGGAACGATCTTACCTAGTTCTAAATCTTGTCTTCTGGCGCTGGTTTGAAAATATCAAGGGATGATTGCTTAATTACTAAAATACACTGAATTTACGCTAAAAGTGCTCTATTTTCGCTGAAAACGCTAAATCATAGAGATAAGGCTAAGTATTTGTGACACTCATATCTTGCTGTGTGCTTATCCGTTTGGAGCGTATTATATCTCGTTGGAAAGATAGATCGGAGATCTAAGGCTATTGTTCCAACTTAATTTACAATTCATTAATTAAAAGTTACAGATTAACCATATATTCAAAAATGTTTCTGATTTCACTCCAAACTCGTTTAGAATTTGATGCGATCATATCTTGCTCTATTTTGTGCCGTTGAAAGCGTTTAATATCTCGTTGGAAAGATCTTACGGAGTTCTAAAACTTGTCTTCAGGCGCTGGTTTCAAAATATCCAGGGACGATTGCCTAATTACTAAAATACACTGTATTTACGCTAAAAGTGCTCTATTTTCGCTGAAAACGCTAAATCATAGAGATAAGGCTAAGTATTTGTGACACTCATATCTTGCTGTGTGTTTATCCGTTTGGAGCGTATTATATCTCGTTGGAAAGATAGATCGGAGCTCTAAAGCTATTGTTCCAACTTCATTAACAATGCATTAATTAAAGGTTACAGATTAACGATATATTCACAAATGTTTTTGATTTCACTCCGAACTCGTGTAGAATTTGATGCGATCATATCTTGCTCTATTTTGTGCCGTTGAAAGCGTTTATAATCTCGTTTGAAAGATCTTACCGATTTCAATCCATGCTCTTACCTTGCTCCAAACTGTGCCTGTAAATTGACAACCAAAGAAAAGGTGTGGCACCGTCTCCGGTTCACCCTTGCAAAATGGGCAAGTGTTAATCACATCAAGCCTACTAAGATTATCATACGTTGCAAGGCGGTTGCGGAAGGCAAGCCATGCAATGAATGAGAACTTAGGAGGTATGTAAGCTTTCCAAATAAAAGGAATCCACACCTGTTTTGGTGCCCTTGAATCTAATCAAGTCATACACTTTTGAAGAGCACAATTTCCCATTTGTAACCATCTTAGAGAGGGCTGTTTTTGTGCTCTCAATGGAGTCAGATTTTGAGACAAGGATGTCTCGGATCAGCCCCAACTTCTTAGTAAGCTGGGAGTCCCTAGTGTGTGGGGAAAATTCCTAAAATACTAAAATACAGGCGCTGGTTTCAAAATACAAGGGATGATTGCCTAATTACTAAAATACACTGTATTTACACTAAAAGTGCTCTGTTTTCGCTGAAAACGCTAAATAATAGAGATAAGGCTAAGTATTTGTGACACTCATGTCTTGCTGTGTGTTTATCCATTTGGAGCGTATTATATCTCGTTGGAAAGATAGATCGGAGCTCTAAAGCTATTGTTCGAACTTCATTAACAATGCATTAATTAAAAGTTACAGATTAACGATATATTCACAAATGTTTCTGATTTCACTCCGAACTCGTGTAGAATTTGATGCGATCATATGTTGCTCTATTTTGTGCCATTGAAAGCGTTTAATATCTTGTTAGAAAGATCATAACGAGTTCTAAAACTTGTCTTCAGGTGCTGGTTTTAAAATATGAAGGGATGATTGCCTAATTACTAAAATACACTGTATTTACGTTAAAAGTGCTCTATTTTTGCTGAAAACGCTAAATCATAGAGATAAGGCTATGTATTTGTGACACTCATATCTGGCTGTGTGTTTATCCGTTTGGAGCGTATTATATCTTGTTGGAAGGATAGATCGGAGCTCTAAATTTATTGTTCCAACTTCATTTACAATGCATTAATTAAAAGTTACACATTAACTATATATTCACAAATGTTTCGGATTTCACTCCGAACTCGTGTAAAATTTGATGCGATCATATCTTGCTCTATTTTGTGTCGTTGAAAGCGTTTAATATCTCGTTTGAAAGATCTTACCGAGTTCTAAAACTTGTCTTCAGGCGCTGCTTTCAATTTTTTTTGGATAAAGGGTAATTATATATATCATCCCAAAGAGTTTCTGTACAAGTAAGGCAAACAAAAATGGGGGACAACAATGGGGCTATCCCAACATGGGATATACCATAAACCTGTGGGCTATACAATCAGTCCCAAATCACACAAAATAAGGCATGTAGCCGCACCCTATCAAATTTCAAAAAGTAATAAGCTCATGAGGGTAAATACTATAGAGGATCTTATACACCATGTATTGGATTCTGGCAAAAACATCTTCCTCATGGGTCTTCTTATCATCAAATCTAGTGGCATTTCGAACTCTCCATAACCGGTAGATAGTATAGATGAATGCAATTCTGTCTGCCTTGGCCTTGATCCCCGCGCTCGTGTAGAATTTGATGCGATCATATCTTTCTCAATTTTGTGCCGTTGAAAGCGTTTAATATCTCGTTGGAACGATCTTACCTAGTTCTAAATCTTGTCTTCTGGCGCTGGTTTGAAAATATAAAGGTACGATTGCTTAATTACTAAAATACACTGAATTTACGCTAAAAGTGCTCTATTTTCGCTGAAAACGCTAAATCATAGAGATAAAGCTAAGTATTTGTGACACTCATATCTTGCTGTGTGCTTATCCGTTTGGAGCGTATTATATCTCGTTGGAAAGATAGATCGGAGATCTAAAGCTATTGTTCCAACTTCATTTACAATGAATTAATTAAGAGTTACAGATTAACCATATATTCACAAATGATTCTGATTTCACTCCGAACTCGTGTAGAATGTGATGCGATCATATCTTGCTCTATTTTGTGCCACTGAAAGCGTTTAATATCTCGTTGGAAAGATATTACCGTGTTCTAAAACTTGTCTTCAGGCGCTGGTTTCAGAATATCAAGGGATGATTGCCTAATTACTAAAATACAATGTATTTACGCTAAAAGTGCTCTATTTTCGCTGAAAACGCTAAATCATAGGGATAAGGCTAAGTATTTGTGTCACTCATATCTTGCTGTGTGTTTATCCGTTTGGATCGTATTATATCTCGTTGGAAAGATACATCGGAGCTCTAAAGCTATTGTTCCAACTTCATTTACAATGCATTAATTAAAAGTTACATATCAACCATATATTCACAAATGTTTCTGATTTCACTCCGAACTCGTGTAGAATTTGAGGCCATCACATCTTGCTCTATTTTGTGCCGTTGAAAGCGTTTAATATCTCGTTGGAAAGATCTTACCGATTTCTAAAACTTGTCTTCAGGCGCAGGTTTCAAAGTATCAAGTATTGATTGCCTAATTACTAAAATGCACTGCATTTACGCTAAAAGTGCTCTATTTTCGCTGAAAACGCTAAATCATAGAGATAAGGCTAAGTATTTGTGTCACTCATATCTTGCTGTGTGTTTATCCGTTTGGATCGTATTATATCTAGTTGGAAAGATACATCGGAGCTTTAAAGCTATTGTTCCAACTTCATTTACAATGCATTAATTAAAAGTTACAGATTAACCATATATTCACAAATGTTTCTGATTTCAATCCGAACTCGTGTAGAATGTGATGCGATCATATCATGCTCTATTTTGTGCCGTTGAAAGCGTTTAATTTATCGTTGGAAAGATCTTACCGAGTTCTAAAACTTGTCTTCAGGCTCTGGTTTCATAATATCAAGGGATGATTGCCTAATTACTAAAATACACTGTATTTACGCTAAAAGTGCTCTATTTTCGCTGAAAAACGCTAAATCATAGAGATAAGGCTAAGTATTTGTGACGCTCATATCTGGCTGTGTGTTTATCCGTTTGGAGCGTATTATATCTCGTTGGAAAGATAGATCGGAGATCTAAAGCTATTGTTCCAACTTCATTTACAATGCATTAATTAAAAGTTACAGATTAACCATATATTCACAAATGTTTCTGATTTCACTCCGAACTCGTGTAGAATGTGATGCGATCATATCATGCTCTATTTTGTGCCGTTGAAAGCGTTTAATATCTCGTTGGAAAGATCTTACCGAGTTCTAAAACTTGTCTTCAGGCTCTGATTTCAGAATATCAAGGGCTGATTGCCTACTTACTAAAATACACTGTATTTACGCTAAAAGTGCTCTATTTTCGCTGAAAACGCTAAATCATAGAGATAAGGCAAAGTATTTGTGACACTCATATCTTGCTGTGTGTTTATCCGTTTGGAGCGTATTACATCTCGTTGGAAAGATAGATCGGAGCTCTAAAGCTATTGTTCCAACTTCATTTGCAATGCATTAATTAAAAGTTACACATTAACCATATATTCACAAATGTTTCTGATTTCACTCCGAACTCGTGTAGAATTTGATGCGATCATATCTTGCTCTATTTTGTGCCGTTGAAAGCGTTTAATATCTTGTTGGAAAGATCATAACGAGTTCTAAAACATGTCTTCAGGCGCGGGTTTCAAAATATCAAGGTATTATTGCCTGATTACTAAAATACACTGTATTTACGCTAAAATTGCTCTATTTTCGCTGAAAACGCTAAATCATAGAGATAACGCTAAGTATTTGTGACACTCATATCTTGCTGTGTGTTTATCCGTTTGGAGCGTATTATATCTCTTGGAAAGATAGATCGGAGCTCTAAAGCTATTGTTCCAACTTCATTTACAAGGCATTAATTAAAAGTTACAGATTAACCATATATTCACAAATGTTTCTGATTTCTCTCCGAACTCGTGTAGAATTTGATGCAATCATATCTTTCTCTATTTTGTGCCGTTAAAAGCGTTTAATATCTCGTTGCAATGATCTTACCGAGTTCTAAAACTTGTCTTCAGGCGCTGGTTTCAAAATATCAAGGGATGATTGCCTAATTACTACAATACACTGTATTTTCGCTAAAGCTGCTCTATTTTCGCTGAAAACGCTAAATGATAGAGATAAGGCTGAGTATTTGTGACACTCATATCTTGCTGTGTGCTTATCCGGTTGGAGCGTATTATATCTTGTTGGAAAGATATATCGGAACTCTAAAGCTATTGTTCCAACTTCATTTACAATGCATTAATTAAAAGTTACAGATTAACCATATATTCACAAATGTTTCTGATTTCACTCTGAACTCGTGTCGAATTTGATGCGATCATATCTTGCTCTATTTTGTGCCGTTGAAAGCGTTTAATATCTCGTTTGAAAGATCTTACCGAGTTCTAAAGCTTTTCTTCAGGCGCTGGTTTCAAAAAATCAATGGATTATTGCCTAATTACTAAAATACATTGTATTTAAGCTAAAAGTGCTCTATTTTCGTTGAAATTGCTAAATAATAGAGATAAGGCTAAGTATTTGTGACACTCATATCCTTCTGTGTGTTTATCCGTTTGGGGCGTATTATATCTCGTTGTAAAGATAGATCGGAGCTCTAAGGATGTTTTTACTTGGACCGTAATTTGTTAGTCTGGTCTGGTCTGGTTTGTTTTGGTGTGGTTTGTTTTGCGTAAATATTTTATTTATATATATATATATTATAATCCATAACTAATTATATTTTATTCATTTATAATTAAAAATAATAATATTCCTTCCAGCATGCTAAAATTTTGTCTATTCGTTATAAAATTAATACTACTACTACTACTACTAATAATAATAATAATAATAATAATAATAATAATATTAATAATAATAATAATAATAACAATAATAATAATAATAACAATAATAAAAATAATAAAAATAATAAAAATAATAAAACTAATAACAACAACAACAACAACAATAATAATAATAATAATAATAATAATAATATAATAATAATAATAATAATAATAATAATAATAATGATAATAATGATAATAATAATGATGATGATGATGATAATAATAATAATAATAATAATAAAAATAATAATAATAATAATAATAATAATAATAATAATAAAATATGGTCTGGTCTGGTCTGTTTTAGTCTGGTCTGATCTGGTTTGGTCTGTTCTGTTCTGGTCTAGTCTGGGACGAATTATAGTCCGAGTAAAAACAACCTAAAGCTATTGTTCCAACTTCATTTACAATGCATTAATTAAAATTTACAGATTAACGATATATTCACAAATGTTTCTGATTTCACTCCGAACTCGTGTGGAATTTGATGCGATCATATCTTCCTCTATTTTGTGCCGTTGAAAGAGTTTAATATCTCGTTGGAAAGATCTTACCGAGTTCTAAAACTTGTATTCAGCCGTTGGTTTCAAAATATCAATTGATGATTGCGTAATTACTAAAATACACTGTATTTACGTTAAAAGTGCTCTATTTGCGCTGAAAACGCTAAATCATAGAGATAAGGCTAAGTATTTGTGTCACTCATATCTTGCTGTGTGTTTATCCATTTGGAGCGTATTATATCTCGTTGGAAAGATAGCTCGGAGCTCTAAAGCTATTGGTCCAACTTCATTTACAATGCATTAATTAAAAGTTACAGATTAACCATATATTCACAAATGTTTCTGATTTCACTCCGAACTCGTGTAGAATTTGATGCGATCATATCTTGCTCTAATTTTTGCCGTTGAAAGCGTTTAATATCTCGTTGGAAATATCTTACCGAGTTCTACAACTTGTCTTCAGGCGCTGGTTTCAAAATATCAATTGATGATTGCCTAATTACTAAATTTACTGTATTTACGCTAAAAGTGATCTATTTTCGCTTAAAACGCCTAATCGTAGAGATAAGGCTAAGTATTTGTGACACTCATATCTTACTCAGTGTTTGTGAATATATGGTTAATCTGTAACTTGTAACTAATGCATTGTAAATGAAGTTGGATCAATAGCTTTAGAGCTCCGATCTATCTTTCCAACGAGATATTATACGCTCCAAACGGATAAACACACAGCAAGATATGAGTGTCACAAATACCTAGCCTTATCTCTATGATTTAGCGTTTTCAGCGAAAATAGAGCACTTTTAGCGTAAATACAGTGTATTTTAGTGATTAGGCAATCATCCCTTGATATTTTGAAACCAGCGCCTGAAGACAAGTTTTAGAACTCGGTAAGATCTCTCCAACGAGATATTAAACGCTTTCAACGGCACAAAATAGAGCATGATATGATCGCATCAAATTCTACACGAGTTCGGAGTGAAATCAGAAACATTTGTGAAGATATGGTTAATCTGTAACTTTTAATTAATCCATTTTAAATGAAGCTGGAACAATAGCTTTAGAGATCCGATCTATCTATCCAACTAGATATAATACGCCCAAAACGGATAAACACGCAGCAGGATATGAGTGTCACAAATACTTAGCCTTATCTCTATGATTTTGCGATTTCAGCGAAAATAGAGCACGTTTAACGTAAATAAAGTGTATTTTAGTAATTTGGCAATCATCCCTTGATATTTTGAAACCAGCACCTGAAGACAAGTTTGAGAAATCGGTATGGGCTTTCAAACGAGATATTAAACGCTTCCAACGGCATAAAATAGAGCATGATATGATCGCATCAAATTCTACACGAGTTCAGAGTGAAATCAGAAACATTTGTGAATATATGGTTAAAATAATTACTAAATATATGGTCAAACTTGCTCTATTTTGTGCCGTTCAAAGCGTTTTATATCTCGTTGGAAACATCTTACCGAGTTCTAAAACTTGTCTTCAGGCTTTGGTTTCAAAATATCAAGGGATGATAGCAAAATTACTAAAATACACTGTATTTACGCTAAAAGTGCTCTATTTTCGCTGAAAACGCTAAAGCATAGAGATAAGGCTAAGTATTTGTGACACTCAAATCTTGCTGTGTGTTTATCCGTTTGGAGCGTATTATATCTCGTTGGAAAGATAGATCGGAGCTAATAATAATAATAATAATAATAATAATAATAATTATTATTATTATTATAATAATAATAATAATAATACTAATAATAATAATAATAGTGCACTTTTAGCATATATACAGTGTATTTTACTAATCAGCTAATCATCCCTTGATATTTTGAAACCAGCGCCTGAAGACAAGTTTTAGAACTCATTAAGATCTTTCCAACGAGATATTAAACGCTTTCAACGGCACAAAATAGAGCAAGATATGATCGCATCAAAGTCTACACGAGTTCAGGGTGAAATCAGAAACATTTGTGAATATATGGTTAATCTGTAACTTTTAATGAATGCGTTGTAAATGAAGTTGGAACAATAACTTTAGAGCTCCGATCTATCTTTCCAACGAGATATAATACGCACCAAACGGATAAACACACAGCAAGATATGAGTGTCACAAATACTTAGCCTTATCTATAAGATTTAGCGTTTTCAGCGAAAATAGAGCACTTTTAGCGTAAATACAGTGTGTTTTAGTAATTAGGCAATCATCCCTTGATATTTTGAAACCATCGCCTAAAGACAAGTTTTAGAACTCGTTAAGATCTTTCCAACGAGATATTAAACGCTTTCACTGGCACAAAATAGAGCCAGATATGATCGCATAATTTCTACACGAGTTCAGAGTGAAATCAGAAAATTTGTGAATATATGGTTAATCTGTAACTTTTAATGAATGCATTGTAAATGAAGTTGGAACAATAGCTTTAGAGCTCCGATCTATCTTTCCAACGAGATATAATATGCTCCAAACGGATAAACACACAGCAAGATATGAGTGTCACAAATACTTAGCCTTATCTCTATGATTTAGCGTTTTCAGCGAAAATAGAGCACTTTTAACGTAAATGAAGTGTATTTTATTAATTAGGCAATCATCCCTTGATATATTGAAACTAGTGCCTGAATAAACGTTTTAGAACTCGGTAAGATCTTTCCAACGAGATATTAAACGCTTTCAACGGAACAAAATAGAGCAAGATATGATCGCATCAAATTCTACACGAGTTCGAAGTGAAATCAGAAACATTTGTTAATATATGGTTAATCTGTAACTTTTAATTAATGCATTGTAAATGAAGTTGGAACAATAGCTGTAGAGCTCCGATCTATCTTTCCAACGAGATATAACACGCTCCAAACGGATAAACACACAGCAAGATATGAGTGTCAAAAATACTTAGCCTTATCTCTATGATTTAGCGTTTTCAGCGAAAATAGATCACTTTTAGCGTAAATACAGTGTATTTTAGTAATTAGGCAATCCTCCCTTGATATTTTGAAACCAGCGCCTGAAGACAAGTTTTAGAACTCGGTAAGATGTTTCCAACGAGACATTAAACGCTTTCAACGGCAAAAAATAGAGCAAGATATGATCGCATCAAATTCTACACGAGTTCGGAGTGAACTCAGAAACATTTGTGAATATATGCTTCATCTGTAACTTTTAATTAATGCATTGTAAATGAAGTTGGAACAATAGCTTTAGAGCTCCGATCTATCTTTCCAACGAGATATAATACGCTCCAAACGTATAAACACACAGCAAGATATGAGTGTCACAAACACTTAGCCTTATCTCTATGATTTAGCGTTTTCAGCGAAAATAGAGTACTTTTTGCGTAAATACAGTGTATTTTAGTAATTAGGCAATCATCCTTTGATATTTTGAAACTAGCGCCTGAAGAAAAGTTTTAGAACTCGGTAAGATATTTCCAACGAGGTATTAAACGCTTTCAACGGCACAAAATAGAGCAAGATATGATCGCATCAAGTTCTACACGAGCTCGGAGTGAAATCAGAAACATTTGTGAATATATGGTTCATCTTTAACTTTTAATTAATGCATTGTAAATGAAGTTGGAATAATAGCTTTAGAGTTCCGATCTATCTTTCCAACGAGATATAATACGCTCCAAACGGATAAACACTCAGCAAGATATGAGTGTCACAAATCATTAGCGTAAATACAGTGTACTTTAGTAATTAGAAAATCATCCCTTAATGTTTTGAAACCAGCGCCTATAGACAAGTTTTAGAAAACACTTAGCCTTACCCGCACGGGTAGCTCAGTTGGTCGAGCGGTGGGAAAAATTGGACGTAGACCATGGTTCGAAGCCCGCAGCGGCCAAAAGGGGGTTTTCAGAACCTGAAATAAGGCTGGCCCTCTGGTGCGCATGGGTAAAGGCCTACTGCCGCTATGCCGACTGAGTCACCGTGATTTACTCCCCCACCATCCTGTCGGGTCGGGGTGGGGGGGGCCTTGGGGTTGGGGATTCAACCTTTTGGACGTAGAAAATACTTAGCCTTATCTCTATGATTTAGCGTTTTCAGCGAAAATAGAGCACTTTTAGCGTAAATACAGTGTATTTTAGTAATTAGGCAATCATCCCTTTATATTCTGAAACCAGAGCCTGAAGACAAGGTTTAGAACTCGGTAAGATCTTTCCAACAAGATATTAAACGCTTTCAACGGCACAAAATAGAGCATGATATGATCGCATCACATTCTACACGAGTTCGGAGTGAAATCAGAAACATTTGTGAATATATGGTTAATATGTAACTTTAAATTAATGCATTGTAAATGAAGTTGGAACAATAGCTTTAGATCTCCGATCTATCTTTCCAACTAGATATAATACGCTCCAAACGGATAAACACACAGCAAGATATGAGTGTCACAAATACTTAGCCTTATCTCTATGATTTAGCGTTTTCAGCGAAAATAGAGCACTTTTAGCGTAAATACAGTGTATGTTAGTAATTAGGCATTCATCCCTTGATATTTTGAAACCATCTCCTGAAGACAAGTTTTAGAACTCGGTAAGATCTTTCCAACTAGATATTAAACGCTTTCAAAGGCACAAAATAGAGCATGATATGATCGCATCACATTCTACACGAGTTCGGAGTGAAATCAGAAACATTTGGGAATATATAGTTAATCTGTAACTTTTAATTAATGCATTGTAAATGAAGTTGGAACAATAGCTTTAGATCTCCGATCTATCTTTCCAACGAGATATAATACGCTCCAAACGGATAAACACACAGCCAGATATGAGCGTCACAAATACTTAGCCTTATCTCTATGATTTAGCGTTTTCAGCGAAAACAGAGAACTTTTAACGTAAATGCAGTGTATTTTATTAATTAGGCAATCATCCCTTGATATGTTGAAACTAGTGCCTGAATAAACGTTTTAGAACTCGGTAAGATCTTTCCAACGAGATATTAAACGCTTTGAACGGCACAAAATTGAGCAAGATATGATTGCATCAAATTCTACACGAGTTCGAAGTGAAATCAAAAACATTTGTTAATATATGGTTAATCTGTAACTTTTAATTAATGCATTGTAAATGAAGTTGGAACAATAGCTTTAGAGCTCCGATCTATATTTCCAACGAGATATAACACGCTCCAAACGGATAAACACACAACAAGATATGAGTGTCAAAAATACTTAGCCTTATCTCTATGATTTAGCGTTTTCAGCGAAAATAGATCACTTTTAGCGTAAATACAGTGTATTTTAGTAATTAGGCAATCCTCCCTTGATATTTTGAAACCAGCGCCTGAAGAAAAGTTTTAGAACTCGATACGATGTTTCCAACGAGATATTAAATGCTTTCAACGGCACAAAATAGAGCAAGATATGATCGCATCAAATTCTACACGAGTTCGGACTGAACTCAGAAACATTTGTGAATATATGCTTCATCTGTAACTTTTAATTAATGCATTGTAAAAGAAGTTGGAACAATAGCTTTAGAGCTCCGATCTATATTTCCAACGAGATATAATACGCTCCAATCGTATAAACACACAGCAAGATATGAGTGTCACAAACACTTGGCCTTATCTCTATGATTTAGCGTTTTCAGCGAAAATAGAGTACGTTTTGCGTAAATACAGTGTATTTTAGTAATTAGGCAATCATCCCTTGATATTTTGAAACTAGAGCCTGAAGAAAAGTTTTAGAACTCGGTAAGATCTTTCCGATGATGTATTAAACACTTTCAACGGCACAAAATAGAGCAAGATATGATCGCATCAAGTTCTACACGAGCTCGGAGTGAAATCAGAAACATTTGTGAATATATGGTTCATCTGTAACTTTTAATTAACGCATTGTAAATGAAGTTGGAATAATAGCTTTAGAGTTCCGATCTATCTTTCCAACGAGATATAATACGCTCCAAACGGATAAACACTCAGCAAGATATGAGTGTCACAAATCATTAGCGTAAATACAGTGTACTTTAGTAATTAGGAAATCATCCATTGATATTTTGAAACCAGCGCCTGAAGACAAGTTTTAGAAAATACTTAGCCTTATCTCTATGATTTAGCGTTTTCAGCTAAAATAGAGCACTTTTAGCGTAAATGCAGTGTATTTTAGTAATTAGGCAATAATCCCTTGATTTTTTGAAACCACCGCCTGAAGACAAGTTTTAGAACTCGGTAAGATCTTTCAGACGAGATATTAAACGCTTTCAAAGGCACAACAAAGAGCAAGATATGATCGCATCAAATTCTACACGAGTTCGGAGTGAACTCAGAAACATTTGTGAATATATGGTTAATGTGTAACTTTTAACTAATGCATGTTAAATGAAGTTGGAACAGTAGTTTTGAGCTCCGATCTTTCTTTCCAACGAGATATAATACGCTCCAAACGGATAAACACACAGCAAGATATGAGTGTCACAAATACTTAGCCTTATCTCTATGATTTAGCGTTTTCAGCGAAAATAGAGCACTTTTAGCGTAAATACAGTGTATTTTAGTACATAGGCAATCATCCCTTGATATTCTGAAACCGGATCCTGAAGACAAGTTTTAGAACTCGGTAAGATCTTTCCAACGAGATATTAAACGCTTTCAACGGCATAAAATAGAGCATGATATGATCGCATCACATTCTACACGAGTTCGGAGTGAAATCAGAAACATTTGTGAATATATGGTTAATCTATAACTTTTAACTAATGCATTGTAAATGAAGTTGGAACAATAGCTTTAGATCTCCGATCTATCTTTCCAGCTATATATAATACGCTCCAAACGGATAAACACACAGCAAGATATGAGTGTCACAAATACTTAGCCTTATCTCTATGATTTAGCGTTTTCAACGAAAATAGAGAACTTTTAGCATAAATACAGTGTATTTTAGTAGATAGGCAATCATCCCTTGATATTTTGAAACCAGCTCCTGAAGACAAGTTTTAGAACTCGGTAAGATCTTTCCAACTAGATATTAAACGCTTTCAAAGGCACAAAATAGAGCATGATATGATCGCATCACATTCTACACGAGTTCGGAGTGAAATCAGAAACATTTGTGAATATATGGTTAATCTGTAACTTTTAATTAATGCATTGTTAATGACGTTGGAACAATAGCTTTATATCTCCGATCTATCTTTCCAACGAGATATAATACGCTCCAAACGGATAAACACACAGCCAGATATGAGTGTCACAAATACTTAGCCTTATCTCTATGATTTAGCGTTTTCAGCGAAAATAGAGCACTTTAAGCGTAAATACAGTGTATTTTAGTAATTAGGCAATCATCCCTTGATATTTTGAAACCAGGGCCTGATGACAAGTTTTAGAAATTGGTAAGATCTTTCCAACGAGATATTAAACGATTTTAAAGGCAAAAAATAGAGCAAGATATGATCGCATCAAATTCTACACGTGTTCGGAGTGAAATCAGAAACTTTTGTGAATATATGGTTAATCTGTAACTTTTAAATAATGCATTGTAAATGAAATTGGAACAATAGATTTAGATCTCCGATCTATCTTTCCGACGAGATATAATACGCTCCAAACGGATAAACACACAACACGATATGAGTGTCACAAATACTTAGCCTTAGCTCTATGATTTAGCGTTTTCAGCGAAAATAGAGCACTTTTAGCGTAAATGCAGTGTATTTTATTAATTAGGCAATCATCCCTTGATATTTTGAAACAAGTGCCTGAATAAACGTTTTAAGACTCGGTAAGATCTTTCCAACGAGATATTAAACGCTTTCAACGGCACAAAATAGAGCAAGATATGATCGCATCAAATTCTACACGAGTTCGGAGTGAAATCAGAAACATTTGTGAATATATGGTTAATCTGTAACTTTTAATTAATGCATTGTAAATGAAGTTGGAACAATAGCTTTAGAGCGTCCGATCTATCTTTCCAACGAGATATAATACGATCCAAACGGATAAACACATAGCAAGATATGAGTGTCACAAATACTTAGCCTTATCTCTATGATGATAATTATTATTATTATTATTATCATTATTATTATTATCATTATGATGATAATTATTATTATTATCAACATTATTATTATTATTATAATCATTTTTATCATTATGATAATAATTGTTATTATCATCATCATCATCATCATCATCATCATCATCATCATCATCATCATCATCATCATCATCATCATCATCATTATTATTATTATTATTATTATTATTATTATTATTATTATTATTATTATTATTATTATTATTATTATTATTATTATTATTATTATTATTATTATTATTATTATTATTATTATTATTATTATTATTATGATTATTATTATTATTATTATTATTATTATTATGATTATTTTTATTATTAATATTATTATAATTATTAATATTATTATTGTTATTTTATTATTATTATTATTATTATTATTATTATAATTATTATTATTATTATTATTATTATTATTACAAATGTTTCTGATTTCACTCTGAACTCGTGTAGAATTTGATGCGATCATATCTTGCTCTATTTTGTGTCGTTGAAATTATTTAATATCTTGTTGGAAAGATCTTACCGAGTTCTAAAACTTGTTTTCAGGCGCAGGTTTCAAAATATCAAGGATGATTGCCTATATACTAAAATACACTATATTTACGCTAAAAGTGCTCTATTTTTGCTGAAAACGCTAAATCATGGAGATAAGGCTAAGTATTTGTGACACTCATATCTTGCTGTGTGTTTACCCGTTTGGAGCGTATTATATCTCGTTGGAAAGATAGATCGGAGCTCTAAAGCTATTGTTCCAACTTCATTTACAATAAATTAATTAAAAGTTACAGATTAACGATATATTCACAAATGTTTCTGATTTCACTCCGAACTCGTGTAGAATTTGATGCGATCATATCTTGCTCTATTTTGTGCCGTTGAAAGCATTTAATATCTCGTTGGAAAGATCTTACCGAGTTCTAAAACTTGTTTTCAGGCGCAGGTTTCAAAATATCAAGGATGATTGCCTATATACTAAAATACACTATATTTACCCTAAAAGTGCTCTATTTTTGATGAAAACGCTAAATCATAGAGATAAGGCTAAGTATTTGTGACACTCATATCTTGCTGTGTGTTTATCCGTTTGGATCGTATTATATCTAGTTGGAAAGATATATCGGAGCTCTAAAGCTATTGTTCCAACTTCATTTACAATGAATTAATTAAAAGTTACAGGTTAACCATATATTCACAAATGTTTCTGATTTCACTCCGAACTGGTGTAGAATTTGATGCGATCATATGTTGCTCTATTTTGTGCCGCTGAAAGCGTTTACTATCTCGTTGGAAAGATCTTACCGAGTTCTAAAACTTTTCTTCAGGCGCTGGTTTCAAAATATCAAGGGATGATTGCCTAATTACTAACATTCACTGTATTTACGCTAAAAGTGCTCTATTTTCGCTGAAAACGCTAAATCATAGGGATAAGGCTAAGAATTTGTGTCACTCATATCTTGCTGTGTGTTTATCCGTTTGGATCGTATTATATATCGTTGGAAAGATAGATCGGATCTCTAAAGCTATTGTTGCAACTTCATTTACAATGCATTAATTAAAAGTTACAGATTTACCATATATTCACAAATGTTTCTGATTTCACTTCGAACTCGCATAGAATTTGAGGCGATCAATCTTGCTCTATTTTGTGCCGTTGAAAGCGTTTAATATCTCGATGGAAAGATCTTACCGAGTTCTAAAAATTGTCTTCAGGCGCGGGTATGAAAGTATCAAGGGATGATTGCCTAATTACTAAAATACACTGTATTTAAGCTAAAAGTGCTCTATTTTCGCTGAAAACGCTAAATCATAGAGATAAGGCTAAGTATTTGTAACACTCATATCTTGCTGTTTGTTTATCCGTTTGGAGCGTAGTATATCTCGTTGGAAAGATAGATCGGATATCTAAATCTATTGTTCCAACTTCATTTACAATGGATTAATTAAAAGTTACAGATTAACCATATATTCACAAATGTTTCTGATTTCACTCCGAACTCGTGTAGAATTTGATGCAATCATATCTTGCTCTATTTTCTGCCATTGAAAGCGTTTAATATCTCGTTGGAGAGATCTTACCGAGTTCTAAAACTTGTCTTCAGGCGCTGGTTTCGAAATATCAATGGATGATTGCCTAATTACAAAAATACACTGTATTTACGCTAAAAGTGCTCTATTTTCGTTGAAATTGCTAAATAATAGAGATAAAGCTAAGTATTTGTGACACTCGTATCAATGGAGCGTATTATATCTCGTTGGAAAGATAGGTCGGACCTCTAACGATGTTTTTACTTGGACCGTAATTTGTTGGCCTGGTCTGGTCTGGTTTGTTTTGGTGTGGTTTGTTTTGGTCTAGTCTGGTCTGGTTTGTTTTGGTGTGGTTTGTTTTGGTCTAGTCTGGTCTGGTCTGGTCTCAAATCTTATTTTTTATATTTTTTTGCGTAAATATTTTATTTTATATATATATATATATTATAATCCATAACTAATTATATTTTATTCATTTATAATTAAAAATAATAATATTCCTTCCAGCATGCTAAAATTTTGTCTATTCGTTATAAAATTAATAATACTAATACTTATAATAATAATAATAATAATAATAATAATATAAGAATAATAATAATAATAATAATAATAATAATAATACTAATACTAATAATAATAATAATAATAATAATAATAATAATAATAATAATAATAATAATAATAATAATAATAATAATAATAATAATAATAATAATAATAATAATAATAATAATAATAATAATAAAATATGGTTTGGTCTGGTCTGGTCTGGGCTGTTTTAGTCTAGTCTGATCTGGTTTGGTCTAGTTTGGTCTGTTCTGGTCTGGTCTGGTCTGGGACGAATTACAGTCCAAGTAAAAACAACCTAAAGCTATTGTTCCAACTTCATTTACAATGCATTAATTAAAATTTACAGATTAACGATATATTCACAATTGTTTCTGATTTCACACTGAACTCGTGTAGAATTTGATGCGATCATATCTTCCTCTATTTTGTGCCATTGAAAGCGTTTAATATCTCGTTGGAAAGATATTACCGAGTTCTAAAACTTGTCTTCAGGAGTTGGTTTCAAAGTATCAATTGATGATTTCGTAATTACTAAAATACACTGTATTTACGCTAAAAGTGCTCTATTTTCGCTGAAAACGCTAAATCTTAGAGATAAGGCTATGTATTTGTGACACTCATATCTTGTTGTGTGTTTATCCGTTTGAAGCGTATTATATCTCGTTGGAAAGATAGATCGGATCTCTAAAGATGTTGTTCCAACTTCATTTACAATGCATTAGTTAAAAGTTACAGATTAACCATATATTCACAAATGTTTCTGATTTCACTCCGAACTCGTGTAGAATATTATGCGATCATATCTTGCTCTATTTTGTGCTGTTGAAAGCGTTTAATATCTCGTTAGAAAGATCTTACCGAGTTCTAAAACTCTTCTTCAGGCGCCGCTTTCAAAATATCAAGGGATGATTGCCTAATTACTAAAATACACTGTATTTACACTAAAATTGCTCTATTTTCGTTGAAAACGCTAAATCATAGAGATAAGGCTAAGTATTTTTGACACTCATATCTTGCTGTGTGTTGATCCGTTTGGAGCTTATTATATCTCGTTGGAAAGATAGATCAGATCTCTAAAGCTATTGTTCCAACTTCATTTAAAATGCATTAATTAAAAGTTACAGATTAACCATATATTCACAAATGTTTCTGATTTCACTCCGAACTCGTGTAGAATTTGATGCGATCATATCTTTCTCTAATTTGTGCCGTTGAAAGCTTTTAATATCCCTTTGGAAAGATCTTACCGATTTCTAAAACTTGTCTTCAGGCGCTGGTTTCAAAATATCAAGGGATGATTGCCTAATTACTAAAATACACTGTATTTATGTTTATTAAAAGTTACAAATTAACCATATATTCACAAATGTTTCTGATTTCACTCCAAACTCGTGTAGAATTTGATGCGATCATATCTTGCTCTATTTTTTGCCGTTGAAAGCGTTTAATATCTCGTTGGAACGATCTTACCTAGTTCTAAATCTTGTCTTCTGGCGCTGGTTTTAAAATGTCGAGGGATGATTGCCGAATTACTAAAATACACTGTATTTACGCTAAAAGTACTCTATTTTCGCTGAAAACGCTAAATCATAGAGATAAGGCTAAGTATTTGTGACACTCATATCTTGCTGTGTGTTTATCCGTTTCGAGCGTATTATATCTCGTTGGAAAGATAGATCGGATCTCTAAATCTATTGTTCCAACTTAATTTACAGTGCATTAATTAAAAGTTACAGATTAACCATATATTCACAAATGTTTCTGATTTCACTCCAAACTCGGGTAGAATTTGATGCGATCATATCTTGCTCTATTTTGTGCCATTGAAAGCGTTTAATATCTCTTTGGAAAGCGCTTACCGAGTTCTAAAACCTGTTTTCAGGCGCTGGTTTCAAAATATCAAGGGATGATTGCCTATTTACTAAAATACACTGTATTTACGCTAAAAGTGCTCTATTTTCGCTGAAAACGCTAAATCATAGAGATAAGGCTAAGTATTGGTGACACTCATATCTTGCTGTGTGTTTATTCGTTTGGAGCGTATTATATCTCGTTGCAAAGATAGATCGGATCTCTAAAGCTATTGTTCCAACTTAAATTAAAATGCATTAATTAAAAGTTACAGATTAACCATATATTGACAAATGTTTCTGATTTCACTCCGAACTGGTGTAGAATTTGATGCGATCATATCTTGCTCTATTTTGTGCCGTTGAAAGCGTTTAATATCTCGTTGGAAAGATATTATCGAGTTCTAAAACATGTCTTCAGGCGCTGGTTTCAAAATGTCAAGGTATGATTGCCTAATTACTAAAATACACAGTATTTACGCTAAAAGTGCTCTATTTTCGCTGAAAACGCTAAATCATAGAGATAAGGCTAAGTATTTGTGACACTCATATCTTGCTGTGTGTTTATCCATTTGGAGCGTATTATATTTAGTTGGAAATATAGATCGGAGCTCTAAAGCTATTGTTCCAACTTCATTTACAATGCATTAATTAAAAGTTACAGATTAACCATATATTCACAAATGTTTCTGATTTCACTCCGAACTCGTGTAGAATTTGATACGATCATATCTTGCTCTATTTTATGCCGTTGAAAGCGTTTTATATCTCGTTGGAAACATCTTACCGAGTTCTAAAACATGTCTTCAGGCGCTGGTTTCAAAATATCAAGGGTTGATTGCCAAATTACTAAAATACACTGTATTTACGCTAAAAGTGCTCTATTTTCGCTGAAAACGCTAAATCATAGGGATAAGGCTAATTATTTGTGACACTCATATCTTGCTGTGTGTTTATCCGTTTGGAGCGTATCATATCTCGTGGGAAAGATAGATAGGATCTCTAAAGCTATTGTTCCAAACTTCATTTACAATGCATTAATTAAAAGTTACAGATTAACCATATATTCACAAATGTTTCTGATTTCACTCTGAACTCGTGTAGAATTTGATGTGATCATATCTTGCTCTATTTTGTGCCGTTGAAAGCGTTTAATATCTCGTTGGAACGATCTTACCTAGTTCTAAAACTTGTCTTCAGGCGCTGGTTTCAAAATATCCAGGGACGATTGCCAAATTACTAAAGTACACTGTATTTACGCTAAAAGTGCTCTATTTTCGCTGAAAACGCTAGATCCTAGAGATAAGGCTAATAATTTGTGACACTCATATCTTGCTGTGTGTTTATCCGTTTGGAGCGTATTATATCTTGTTGGAAATACAGGTCGGAGCTCTAAAGCTATTGTTCCAACTTCATTAACAATGCATTAATTACAGGTTACAGATTAACGATATATTCACAAATGTTTTTGATTTCACTCCGAACTCGTGTAGAATTTGATGCGATCATATCTTGCTCTATTTTGTGCCGTTCAAAGCGTTTAATATCTCGTTTGAAAGATCTTACCGATTTCAATCCATGCTCTTACATTGCTCCAAACTGTGCCTGTAAATTGACAACCAAAGAAAAGGTGTGGCACCGTCTCTGGTTCACCCTTGCAAAATGGGCAAGTGTTAATCACATCAATCCTACTAAGATTTTCATACGTTGCAAGGCGGTTGTGGAAGGCAAGACATGCAATGAATGAGAACTTAGGAGGTATGTAAGCTTTCCAAATAAAAGGCATCCACACCTGTTTTGGTGCCCTTGAATCTAATCAAGTCATACACTTTTGAAGAGCACAATTTCCCATTTGTAACCATCTTATAGAGGGCTGTTTTTGTGCTCTCAATGGAATCATATTTTGAGACAAGGATGTCTCGGATCAGCCCCAACTTCTTAGTAAGCTGGGAGTCCCTAGTGTGTGGGGAAAATTCCTAAAATACTAAAATACAGGCGCTGCTTTCAAAATATCAAGGGATGATTGCCTAATTACTAAAATACACTGTATTTACACTAAAAGTGCTCTGTTTTCGCTGAAAACGCTAAATCATAGAGATAAGGCTAAGTATTTGTGACACTCATGTCTTGCTGTGTGTTTATCCGTTTGGAGCGTATTATATCTCGTTGGAAAGATAGATCGGAGCTCTAAAGCTATTGTTCCAACTTCATTAACAATGCATTAATTCAAAGTTACAGATTAACGATATATTCACAAATGTTTCTGATTTCACTCCGAAGTCGTGTAGAATTTGATGCGATCATATGTTGCTCTATTTTGTGCCATTGAAAGCGTTTAATATCTTGTTAGAAAGAGCATAACGAGTTTTAAAACTTGTCTTCAGGTGCTGGTTTTAAAATATGAAGGGATGATTGCCTAATTACTAAAATACACTGTATTTACGTTAAAAGTGCTCTATTTTTGCTGAAAACGCTAAATCATAGAGATAAGGCTAAGTATTTGTGACACTCATATCTGGCTGTGTGTTTATCCGTTTGGAGCGTATTATATCTTGTTGGAAGGATAGATCGGAGCTCTAAATTTATTGTTCCAACTTCATTTACAATGCATTAATTAAAAGTTACATATTTACCATATATTCACAAATGTTTCTGATTTCACTCCGAACTCGTGTAGAATTTGATGCGATCATATCATGCTCTATTTTGTGCCGTTGAAAGCGTTTAATATCTCGTTTGAAAGATCTTACCGAGTTCTAAAACTTGTCTTCAGGCGCTGCTTTCAAATTTTTTGGATAAAGGGTAATTATATATATCATCCAAAAGAGTTTCTGTACAAGTAAGGCAAAAAAACAATGGGGGACAAAAATGGGGCTATCCCAACATGGGATATACCATAAACCTGTGGGCTATACAATCAGTCCCAAATCACACAAAATAAGGAATGTAGCCGCACCCTATCAAATTTCAAAAAGTAATAAGCTCATGAGGGTAAATACTATAGAGGATCTTATACACCATGTATTGGATCCTTGCAAAAACATCTTCCTCATGGGTCTTCTTATCATCAAATCTAGTGGCATTTCGAACTCTCCATAACCAGTAGATAGTATAGCTGAATGCAATTCTGACTGCCTTGGCCTTGATCCCCGCGCCTGCATGATCCTTCCTAATCCACTTGACTGAGCTTTCCAGGGTAGACATCTCTCTAGGCATTCCAATCCATGCTCTTACTTTGCTCCAAACTGTGCCTGTAAATTGACAACCAAAGAAAAGGTGTGGCACCGTCTCCGGTTCACCCTTGAAAAATGGGCAAGTGTTAATCACATCAAGCCTACTAAGATTATCATACGTTGCAAGGCGGTTGCAGAAGGCAAGCCATGCAATGAATGAGAAGTTAGGAGGTATGTAAGCTTTCCAAATAAAAGGCATCTACACCTGTTTGGTGCCCTTGACTCTAATCAAGTCATACACTTTTGAAGAGCACAATTTCCCATTTGTAACTATCTTAGAGAGGGCTGTTTTTGTGCTCTCAATGGAGTCATATTTTGAGACAAGGATGTCTCGGATTAGCCCCAACTTTTTAGTAAGCTAGGAGTCCCTAGTGTGTGGGGAAAATTCCTAAAATACTAAAATACAGGCGCTGCTTTCAAAATATCAAGGGATAATTGCCTAATTACTAAAATACACTGTATTTACACTAAAAGTGCTGTATTTTCGCTGATAACGCTAAATCATACAGATAAGGCTAAGTATTTGTGACACTCATATCTTGCTGTGTGTTTATCCGTTTGGAGCGTATTATATCTCGTTGGAAAGATAGATCGGAGCTCTAAAGCTATTGTTCCAACTTCATTAACAATGCATTAATTCAAAGTTACAGATTAACGATATATGCACAAATGTTTCTGATTTCACTCCGAACTCGTGTAGAATTTGATGCGATCATATCTTGCTCTATTTTGTGCCGCTGAAAGCATTTAATATCTTACTGGAAAGATCATAACGAGTTCTAAAACTTGTCTTCAGTTGCTGGATTCAAAATATCAAGGGATGATTGCCTAATTACTAAAATACACTGTATTTACGCTAAAAGTGCTCTATTTTCGCTGAAAATGCTAAATCATAGAGATAAGGCTAAGTATCTGTGACACTCATATCTGGCTGTGTGTTTATCCGTTTGGAGCGTATTATATCTTGTTGGAAGGATAGATCGGAGCTCTAAAGCAATTGTTCCAACTTCATTTACAATGCATTAATTAAAAGTTACAGATTAACCATATATTCACAAATGTTTCTGATTTCACTCCGAACTCGTGTAGAATTTGATGCGATCATATCTTACTCTATTTTGTGCCGTTGAAAGTGTTTAATATCTCGATGGAAAGATCTTACCGAGTTCTAAAACTTGTCTTCAGGCGCAGGTTTCAAAATATCAATGGATGATTGCCTAATTACTAAAATACACTGTATTTACGCAAAACGTGCTCTATTTTCGCTGAAAACGCTAAATCATAGAGAAGGCTAAGTATTTGTGACACTCATATCTTGCTGTGTGTTTATCTATTTGGAGCGTATTATATCTCGTTGGAAAGATAGATCTGGGCTCTAAAGCTATTTTTCCAACTTCATTTACACTGAATTAATTAAAAGTTACAGATTAACCATATGTTCACAAATGTTTCTGATTTCACTTAGTACTCATGTAGAATTTGACGCAATCATATCTTGCTCTATTTTGTGCCGTTGAAAGCGTTTAATGTCTCGTTGGAAAGATCTTATCGAGTTCTAAAACTTGTCTTCAGGCGCTGGTTTCAAACTATCAAGGGATGATTGCCTAATTACTAAAATGCACTGTAGTTACGCTAAAAGTGCTCTATTTTTGCTGAAAACGCTAAATCACAGAGATAAGGCTAAGTATTTGTGACACTCATATCTTGCTGTGTGTTTATCTGTTTGGATCGTATTATATCTAGTTGGAAAGATAGATCGGAGCTCTAAAGCTATTGTTCCAATCTCATTTACAATGAATTAAATAAAAGTTACAGATTAACCATATATTCACAAATGTTTCTGATTTCACTCCGAACTCGTGTAGAATTTGATGCGATCATATCTTTTTTTTGGATAAAATGTAGATGCGATCATATCTTGCTCTATTTTTGTGCCGCTGAAAGCGTTTAATATCTCGTTGGAAAGATCTTACCGAGTTCTATAACTTGTCTTCAGGCGCTGGTTTCAAAATATCAAGGGATGATTGCCTAATTACTAAAATGCACTGTATTCACGCTAAAAGTGCTCTAGTTTCGCTGAAAACGCTAAATCATAGAGATAAGGCTAAGTATTTGTGTCACTCATATCTTGCTGTGTGGTTATCCATTTGGAGCGTATTATATCTCGTTGGAAATATCGATCGGAGATCTAAAGCTATTGTTCCAACTTCATTTACAATGCATTAATTAAAAGTTACAGATTAACCATATATTCACAAATGTTTCTGATTTCACTCCGAACTCGTGTAGAATGTGATGCGATCATATCATGCTCTATTTTGTGCCGTTGAAAGCGTTTAATATCTCGTTGGAAAGATCTTACCGAGTTCTAAAACTTTTCTTCAGGCTCTGGTTTCTGAATATCAAGGGATGATTGCCTAATTACTAAAATACACTGTATTTACGCTAAAAGTGCTCTATTTTCACTGAAAACGCTAAATCATAGAGATAAGGCTAAGTAATTGTGACACTCATATCTTGCTGTGTCTTTATCCATTTGGAGCGTATTATATCTCGTTGGAAAGATAGATCGGAGATCTAAAGATATTGTTCCAACTTCATTTACAATGAATTAATTAAGAGTTACATATTAACCATATATTCATAAATGATTCTGATTTCACTCCGAACTCGTGTAGAATGTGATGCGATCATATCTTGCTCTATTTTGTGCCGCTGAAAGCGTTTAATATCTCGTTGGAAAGATCTTACCGAGTTCTAAAACTTGTCTTCAGGCTCTGGTTTCATAATATCAAGGGATGATTGCCTAATTACTAAAATACACTGTATTTACGCTAAAAGTGCTCTATTTTCGCTGAAAACGCTAAATCATAGGGATAAGGCTAAGTATTTGTGTCACTCATATCTTGCTGTGTGTTTATCCGTATGGATCGTATTATATCTCGTTGGAAAGATAGATCGGAGCTCTAAAGCTATTGTTCCAACTTCATTTTCAATTCATTAATTAAAAGTTACAGATTAACCATATATTCACAAATGTTTCTGATTTTACTCCGAACTCGTGTAGAATTTGATGCGATCATATCTTGCTCTATTTTGTGCAAGGCTATTCATATTTTTCAATATTTTGCAATCGGATAGATGCACGAAATACTTCCACTCAATTGTTAAAAAGAGACAAGCCAAAAAGTCAATTGCTTCCATTCGGTTACATGATGGGTCTCTCACCCAATCCATGGACCAGGTTGCAAATGAGTTTATTGGTTTTTTTAAAGGCCTTTTTGGCACTCGTGTACCTGCTTCTGATTTTGATCCTAGTATTATGGCTTCGGGGTGCATTATAGACCAATCTTCTGTTGAGAACCTGATTAGACCTGTGTCTAATTTGGAGATCAAAGAAGCTCTATTTGCTATTGGGAATGAAAAAGCACCTGGACCAGATGGATACTCATCACCCTTTTTCAAATCTAATTGGGGGAAAGTGGGTGAGGATGTGTGTGATGCAGTGAGGGAGGTTTTTGAGTCTGGAAATATGCTTAAACAGGTTAACCACACCATTGTAGCACTTATTCCTAAGACCTCTCATTCTCTATTGGTTTCAGACTTTAGACCTATCTCATGTACCAATGTGACTTATAAGATCATCACTAAGATTTTAGCATCTAGGCTTGGACCATGCCTTTCTAGTGTAGTTGATCCATCACAAGGTTCTTTTGTTGATGGAAGACAAATGACAGATAACATCTTCCTAGCACAAGAATTGGTGAGGGGATACACTAGAAAGAGAGTCTCTCCTAGATGTATGATCAAGGTTGATATTAGAAAAGTATATGATACTATTTCTTGGAGCTTTCTTGAAAATGTTTTAAGGAGCATTGGGCTGCCCAATATTTTTGTGAATTGGATAATGGAATGTGTCACTACTTCCTATTTTTCAATATCTATAAATGGCAGCCTACATGGATGGTTTGAAGGAAAGAGAGGTTTGAGACAAGGGGAACCCATGTCTCCTATGTTGTCTGTCTTATGCTTGAATACTTATCCCGGATGCTAGCTATTAGGACCTCAAATCCTAATTTTAACTATCATCCCCTATGTTCCAAGCTGAAAATTTCACACTTGGCTTACACCGATGATTTAATGCTATTTTCCAAAGGGGAACCCAAGTCTATTAAGATATTAGTTGATGCTATCAATGAGTTTGGGAGGGTCTCGGGCCTTTTGGTCAACCAAGACAAATCTAACATTTTTGTGGGGGGGAATATTGCACAAAAACTGCCATGTATTTTGCAAATGGTTGATTTTCAACAAGGATCCTTCTCGGTAAGGTACCTTGGTATTCCATTGGCTCCTTTAAAGGTATCTATTGCCCAATTCTCTCCCTTGATTGATACGGTTACAGACTATTTTAATGCATGGAATACTAAATCCTTATCATATGCGGGAAAGGTTGAGTTGATTAAGTTGGTTGTCCAAGGGGTTCAGTCATTTTGGTTGGGCATTTTTCCGGTCCCCAAGACAATCTTGGACAGAATAGTGAGTCTTTGCAGAATATTTCTTTGGGGGGGGTAAACATGCTAAAGTGGCTTGGGAAGATGTGTGTTTACCTAAAGAGGAAGGGGGTTTAGGAATTAGAGATACAAAGGTGTGAAATAACGCATTATTGTCTCGAACACTATGGAATATTCACGCCAAACAGGACACACTTTGGGTTAGATGGGTGAATGGAGTCTATCTTCATGGGAAAGATGTGTGGACTTTTGTTCCACACAATAGGGACTCGATCACAATTGATGAAAAGACTTGCATTAATCAGAGATTCTTTTATCTCAAAATTTTCCTCTTTACCCAAGACTATAACCAATATAGGAAAGATGGTCCACAATGGAAAGCTTTCCTCTTCTAAGGTGTATGACCTACTTAGGTTGAAAGGGACTGCTCAAGCATGGATGTCTTTCATTTGGAAGGCGTATATCCCTCCCAAATTCTCGTTCATAATGTGGCTAGCCTACCGTAATAGACTACCTACATATGATAACATGGTTTACCTTGATATTGTTAATGTTTGTCCTTTTTGTAAGGGTGGTCCGGAGACGGTATCACACCTATTTTTTGAATGTATTTGTACAGGGCAGGTTTAGGAAAGGATTAAACTTTGGCTTGGGATCTCTAGACGCATGTCGTCCTTGAGGAGTGCGGTGAAATGGATCCAAAGAGATTGCAAAGGAGCGCATATCAGGGCAAAGGCTACGAGGAAGCGTTTAACTACACAATCTATTGGATATTGAGGACTAGGAATGCAATTCGTTTTGATGGAGCAACACTAAAGACGGAAGATACCATTGCACATATCAAATATATGGTGTACAAAGTGCTCTATTCCTTATATCCGTATCATATGATCCCATTTTGAAACACAAAATAGCTTTTGATGGACTAACAAACTAGCCTTTTTTGTCATGAGGTGATGGCGGTTTTTGCTAGATGATGGATACTAGATGTTAATCTTAGATAGCTTTTGATGATATAGGGTATCCTTGCTAGGATATGCCTCTAATTTTGTTCATCTCGATGTACATATACTCTGGTTACTATATATATATTTACTTTTCCCAAAAAATTGAAACCAGCGCCTGAAGATAAGTTTTAGAACTCGGTAAGATTATTATTATTATTATTATTATTATTATTATTATTATTATTAGGGGTATTATTATTATTATCATTTTTATTATTATCATTGTTATTATTATCATTGTTATTATTATCATTATTATTATTATCATTATTATTATTATCATTATTATTATTATCATTATCATTATTATTATTATCATTATTATTATTAACATTATTATTATTATCATTATTATTATTATCATTATTATTATTATTATCATTATCATTATTATCATTATCATTATTATCATTATCATCATCATCATCATCATCATCATCATCATCATCATCATCATCATCATCATCATCATCATTATTATTATTATTATTATTTTTTTTTTTTTATTATTATTATTATTATTATTATTATTATTATTATTGTTATTATTATTATTATTATTGTTATTATTATTACTATTATTATTACTATTATTATTATTACTATTATTATTACTATTATTAATATTACTATTATTATTATTACTATTATCATCGTCATTATGACTATTATTATTATTATTATTATTATTATTATTAGGGGTATTATTATTCTTTTATTATTATTATTATTATTATTATTATTATTATTATTATTATAATTATTATTATTATTATTACTATTATTATTATTACTATTATTATTATTACTATTACTATTATTATTATTACTATTATTATTAACATTATTATTACTATTATTACTATTATTATTATTATTATTACTATTATCATCATTATTATTACTATTATTATTATTATTATTATAATTAGGGGTATTATTATTATTGTTATTTTATTATTATTATTATTATTATTATTATTTTTTTTTTTTATTATTATTATTATTACAAAAAAAAAATTTACGCTAAAAGTGCTCTATTTTCGCTAAAAACGCTAAATCATACAGATAAGGCTAAGTATATGTAACACTCATATCTTGTTGTGTGTTTATCCGTTTGGAGCGTATTATATCTCGTTGGAAAGATAGATCGGAGCTCTAAAGCAATTGTTCCAACTTCATTTACAATGCATTAATTAAAAGTTACAGATTAACCATATATTCACAAATGTTTCTGATTTCATTCCGAACTCGTGTAGAATTTGATGCGATCATATCTTGCTCTATTTTGTGCCGTTGAAAGTGTTTAATATCTCGATGGAAAGATCTTACCGAGTTCTAAAACTTGTCTTCAGGCGCTGGTTTCAAAATATTAATTGATGATTGCCTAATTACTAAAATACACTGTATTTACGCAAAAAGTGCTCTATTTTCGCTGAAAATGCTAAATCATAGAGATAAGGCTAAGTATTTGTGACACTCATATCTTGCTGTGTGTTTATCCATTTGGAGCGTATTATATCTCGTTGGAAAGATAGATCGGGGCTGTAAAGCTATTTTTCCAACTTCATTTACACTGCATTAATTAAAAGTTACAGATTAACCATATATTCACAAATGTTTCTGATTTCACTCCGAACTCGTGTAGAATTTGATGCAATCATATCTTGCTCTATTTAGTGCCGTTGAAAGCGTTTAATGTCTCGTTGGAAAGATCTTATCGAGTTCTAAAACTTGTCTTCAGGCGCGGGTTTCAAAATATCAAGGGATGATTGCCTAATTACTAAAATTAACTGTATTTACGCTAAAAGTGCTCTATTTTTGCAGAAAACGCTAAATCATAGAGATAAGGCTAAGTATTTGTGACACTCATATCTTGCTGTGTGTTTATCTGTTTGGATCGTATAATATCTAGTTGGAAAGATAGATCGGAGCTCTAAAGCTATTGTTCCAACTTCATTTACAATGAATTAAATAAAAGTTACAGATTAACCATATATTCACAAATGTTTCTGATTTCACTCCGAACTCGTGTAGAATTTGATGCGATCATATCTTGCTCTATTTTGTGCTGTTGAAAGCGTTTAATATCTCTTTGGAAAGATCTTACCGATTTCTAAAACTTGTCTTCAGGCGCAGGTTTAAAAGTATCAAGGGATGATTGCCTAATTACTGAAATACACTGTATTTACGCTAAAAGTGCTCTATTTTCTTTGAAAACGCTAAATCATAGAGATAAGGCTAAGTATTTGTGACACTCATATCTTGCTGTGTGTTTATCCATTTGGAGCGTATTATATCTCGTTGGAAAGATAGATCGGAGATCTAAAGCTATTGTTCCAACTTCATTTACAATGCATTAATTAAAAGTTACAGATTAACCATATATTCACAAATGTTTCTGATTTCACTCCGAACTCGTGTAGAATGTGATGCGATCATATCATGCTCTATTTTGTGCCATTGAAAGCGTTTAATATCTCGTTGGAAAGATCTTACCGAGTTCTAAAACTTGTCTTCAGGATCTGGTTTCATAATATCAAGGGATGATTTCCTAATTACTAAAATACACTGCATTTACGCTAAAAGTGCTCTATTTTCGCTGAAAACGCTAAATCATAGAGATAAGGCTAAGTATTTGTGACACTCATATCTTGCTGTGTGTTTATCCATTTGGAGCGTATTATATCTCGTTGGAAAGATAGATCGGGGCTGTAAATCTATTTTTCCAACTTCATTTACACTGCATTAATTAAAAGTTACAGATTAACCATATATTCACAAATGTTTCTGATTTCACTCCGAACTCGTGTAGAATTTGATGCAATCATATCTTGCTCTTTTTAGTGCCGTTGAAAGCGTTTAATGTCTCGTTGGAAAGATCTTATCGAGTTCTAAAACTTGTCTTCAGGCGCGGGTTTCAAAATATCAAGAGATGATTGCCTAATTACTAAAATGAACTGTATTTACGCTAAAAGTGCTATATTTTTGCAGAAAACGCTAAATTATAGAGATAAGGCTAAGTATTTGTGACACTCATATCTTGCTGTGTGTTTATCTGTTTGGATCGTATAATATCTAGTTGGAAACATAGATTGGAGCTCTAAAGCTATTGTTCCAACTTCATTTACAATGAATTAAATAAAAGTTACAGATTAACCATATATTCACAAATGTTTCTGATTTCACTCCGAACTCGTGTAGAATTTGATGCGATCATATCTTGCTCTATTTTGTGCCGTTGAAAGAGTTTAATATCTCGTTGGAAAGATCTTACCGATTTCTAAAACTTGTCTTCAGGCGCAGGTTTCAAAGTATCAAGGGATGATTGCCTAATTACTGAAATACACTGTATTTACGCTAAAAGTGCTCTATTTTCGTTGAAAACGCTAAATCATAGAGATAAGGCTAAGTATTTGTGACACTCATATCTTGCTGTGTGTTTATCCATTTGGAGCGTATTATATCTCGTTGGAAAGATAGATCGGAGATCTAAAGCTATTGTTCCAACTTCATTTACCATGCATAAATTAAAAGTTACAGATTAACCATATATTCACAAATGTTTCTGATTTCACTCCGAACTCGTGTAGAATCTGATGCGATCATATCATGCTCTATTTTGTGCCGTTGAAAGCGTTTAATATCTCGTTGGAAAGATCTTACCGAGTTCTAAAACTTGTCTTCAGGATCTGGTTTCATAATATCAACGGATGATTTCCTAATTACTAAAATACACTGCATTTACTCTAAAAGTGCTCTATTTTCGATGAAAACGCTAAATCATAGAGATAAGGCTAAGTATGTGTGACACTCATATCTTGCTATGTGTTTATCCATTTGGAGCGTATTATATCTCGTTGGAAAGATAGATCGGGGCTGTAAAGCTATTTTTCCAACTTCATTTAGACTGCATTAATTAAAAGTTACAGATTAACCATATATTCACAAATGTTTCTGATTTCACTCCGAACTCGTGTAGAATTTGATGCAATCATATCTTGCTCTATTTAGTGCCGTTGAAAGCGTTTAATGTCTCGTTGGAAAGCTCTTGTCGAGTTCTAAAACTTGTCTTCAGGCGCTGGTTTCAAAATATCAAGGGATGATTGCCTAATTACTAAAATGAACTGTATTTACGCTAAAAGTGCTATATTTTTGCAGAAAACGCTAAATCATAGAGATAAGGCTAAGTATTTGTGACACTCATATCTTGCTGTGTGTTTATCTGTTTGGATCGTATAATATCTAGTTGGAAAGATAGATCGGAGCTCTAAAGATATTGTTCCAACTTCATTTACAATGAATTAAATAAAAGTTACAGATTAACCATATATTCACAAATGTTTCTGATTTCACTCCGAACTCGTGTAGAATTTGATGCGATCATATCTTGCTCTATTTTGTGCCGTTGAAAGCGTTTAATATCTCGTTGGAAAGATCTTACCGATTTCTAAAACTTGGCTTCAGGCGCAGGTTTCAAAGTATCAAGGGATGATTGCCTAATTACTGAAATACACAGTATATACGCTAAAAGTGCTCTATTTTCGTTGAAAACGCTAAATCATAGAGATAAGGCTAAGTATTTGTGACACTCATATCTTGCTGTGTGTTTATCCATTTGGAGCGTATTATATCTCGTTGGAAAGATAGATCAGAGATCTAAAGCTATTGTTCCAACTTCATTTACAATGCATTAAATAAAAGTTACAGATTAACCATATATTCACAAATGTTTCTGATTTCACTCCGAACTCGTGTAGAATCTGATGCGATCATATCATGCTCTATTTTGTGCCGTTGAAAGCGTTTAATATCTCGTTGGAAAGATCTTACCGAGTTCTAAAGCTTGTCTTCAGGATCTGGTTTCAGAATATCAAGGGATGATTTCCTAATTACTAAAATACACTGCATTTACGCTAAAAGTGCTCTATTTTTGCTGAAAACGCTAAATCATAGAGATAAGGCTAAGTATTTGTGACACTCATATCTTGCTGTGTGTTTATCCATTTGGAGCGTATTATATCTCGTTGGAAAGATAGATCGGATCTCTAAAGCTATTGTTCCAACTTCATTTACAATGCATTAATTAAAAGTTACAGATTAACGATATATTCACAAATGTTTCTGATTTCACTCCGAACTCGTGTAGAATTTGATGCGATCATATCTTGCTCTATTTTGTGCCGTTCAAAGCGTTTAATATCTCGTTGGAGAGATCTTACCGAGTTCTAAAACTTGGCTTCAGGCTCTGGTTTCAGAATATCAAGGGATGATTGCCTAATTACTAAAATACACTGTATTTACGCTAAAAGTGCTCTATTTTCGCTGAAAACGCTAAATCATAGATATAAGGCTAAGTATTTGTGACACTCATATCTTGCTGTGTGTTTATCCATTTGGAGCGTATTATATCTCTTTGGAAAGATAGATCGGATTTCTTAAACTATTGTTCCAACTTCATTTACAATGCATTAGTTAAAAGTTACATATTAACCAAATATTCACAAATGTTTCTGATTTCACTCCGAACTCTTGTAGAATTTGATGCGATCATATCTTGCTCTTTGTTGTGCCGTTGAAAGCGTTTAAAATGTAAGTATATATATCCAGAAAAAAGCATAGTACAATGCATCAAACAAAATAAATGACCTATCTCAGCTAGCATGCTAATCTAAAATAGTATCTATCGTATCCCCCCCCCCCCCGACCTCGCGGTAAGGGGGGGAGAGATATTTTTTCAGAAGTCAAAAACGGCACGGGACAGACCCCGGCACATGGCACAAAATCAACAACCACAAAATAACTCCAAACTAGCTCGGGACAGTTCCCCGGCTTAGTATCAAAAACGTCGAAAAGAAAGCCCATATTGTGAAATTCCAGCAAAAAAAAGTAGGTCCATGAAGTCAAAAGCAAAAGCAATCCACTAAAACTAACTGGACCGCAAGCCAAAAAAGGCCCACTCCCAGCCAAGTCATCAGCCCAAAGTCAGCTTCCAAACATCCAGGAGTGTAGGCCAGTGAAGGCCCGTCCGCCTATCTGCACTTCAGCTGTAGTCCAAGCAAAATTCCTCCAGCTGCGCACCAGGTCCATGCAAGAAAGAAAGCCCAACACGGCCCAACGGATTAGGGTTTAGCCCAGACCCTTCCAATCGCTTGTTGCATGCACCGCACCAGCAAATTTCAAAAT
Organism: Cuscuta europaea; assembly: GCA_945859875.1. Lineage (NCBI taxonomy): Eukaryota > Viridiplantae > Streptophyta > Magnoliopsida > Solanales > Convolvulaceae > Cuscuta > Cuscuta europaea. The sequence continues at coordinate 40,627 of CAMAPE010000063.1, read as the reverse complement.
TCAAAATTTGAATTCCGCCGTACATACCATCCAATCAAAATGACACCATCAGTCAAACATCAACCCCCCCGCCCCCCGCCCCACCCCACCTGGTACCGGCATCGACCAAGCTTTCCGGTGGTCGGAGAACGGAAAGTAAAACCAAAATGGCAACGGCAGACTGCGCTGGAGGGCAGAAGGACAGTAGCCCGAAAAATGGTAGTGACCTGCGGTTCACACCCCGTTGACCGGTGGTCTTCCCCGGCGAAGTCAATTCACTTTCAAGCCATGATTCATACAACTCGAACCAAAACCAGAAGAAAGACTAAACCAGGGCCTTTGTACTCGCTACATCCCCCAGCCATCTTCTCCGGCCAAACCATCATCATCTTCCAAAAACCTGAAACTTGCCTACGATCAAAACCTTCAGACTAAGACCCACTATCAACGCCACAATCTCCAAGCCAACCCAACTCGTTCATCATCCTTTTATCCCCCCAAATGAAGCGATGATTACTAACCGTGTTTTAGCCGGAGATGGAGTATTTCCAGCGAGCTCTGTCTTCCGGCGACCTAGGACTTAGCAAAACCTGCAAACCATGGGAACAGAACATCACAATCTCCTTGTTTGAGGTTCAAAACCGTTGACCTCCGACCCCACCTTCCATCACCATGAACAACCAAAACCAGACCTGTTCGTCCCGTCACATGCCCCCCCTTCTCAAAACATGTACCCGAGGTTACTAACTGTCTTCGAGGTCGAGGCAATTTCCAGCAGAGTTTCCAAAGGCAACCCACCTTCACGCACCAAAACCCCCAGTCAAACCCTTTCACCTCCGTTTGTATCCGGCGTTACTAGGTGTCTTCCGCGGCGGCCCAGCACTTTCCGGCAAGTACAATATCCGTAGGCGAAGCAACCTCAAATTCAGGAGTTCAGAACCGTTGACCACAGACCCAACCTTCCAATCACCAAACCACTCATCTCAGGCCCGTTCACCTCCGTCACCTGCCCCCCTTTCAGAGCCTGTACCCGGCGTTACTAACTGCCGTCAATGGTGGCTAGCCTTATCCGGCGAAGTCTTGGCCATTGGAGAACCAAGCATAAAGAAGGAGCCAGTAACCTGCACTAGCGACCAAAATCAAATCATACAAAACGAATCCTTCACACACCACCGAAATGGTGAAAAGTTTCCAAATAGCACTGAAACCCACCAAAGCCCGGAGGCTCCGGCGGCGGCAGCCACCGTGAGTGGTGTTGCCGACTTGAGCTCGAAGGGAAAGAATAGTCAGAGGCTAGAGAGAGACTCTCTCAACTTTCCCTCGATCTCTCAGTCAGGCGCTGGTTTCAAAATATGAAGGGATGATTTCCTAATTACTAAAATACACTGTATTTACGCTAAAAGTGCTCTATTTTTGCTAAAAACGTTAAATCATATAGATAAGGCTAAGTATTTGTGACGCTCATATCTTACTCTGTGTTGATCCGTTTGGACCGTATTATATCTCGTTGGAAAGATTGATCGGAGCTCTAAAACTATTGTTCCAACTTCATTTACAATGAATTAATTAAAAGTTACAGATAAACCATATATTCACATATGTTTATGATTTCACTCCGAACTCGTGTAGAATGTGATGCGATCATATCATGCTCTATTTTGTGCCACTGAAAGCGTTTAATATCTCGTTGGAAAGATCTTACCGAATTCTAAAACTTGTCTTCAGGCTCAAGTTTCATAATATCAAGTGATGATTGCCTAATTACTCAAATACACTGTATTTACGCTAAAAGTGCTCTATTTTCGCTGAAAACGCTAAATCATAGAGATAAGGCTAAGTATTTGTGACGCTCATATCTTGCTGTGTGTTTATCCGTTTGGAGCGTATTATATCTCGTTGGAAAGATAGATCGGATCTCTAAAGCTATTGTTCCAACTTCATTTGCAATGCATTAGTTAAAAGTTACATATTAACCATATATTCACAAATGTTTCTGATTTCACTCCGAACTCGTGTAGAATTTGATGTGATCATATCATGCTCTATTTTGTGCCGTTGAAAGCGTTTAATATCTCTTTGGAAAGATCATACCGAGTTCTAAAACTTGTCTTCAGGATCTGGTTTCATAATATCAAGGTATGATTGCCTAATTAATAAAATACAATGTATTTACGCTAAAAGTGCTCTATTTTCGCTGAAAACGCTAAATCATAGAGATAAGGCTAAGTATTTGTGACACTCATATCTTGCTGTGTGTTTATCCGTTTGGAGCGTATTATAACTCGTTGGAAATATAGATCGGAGCTATAAAGCTATTGTTCCAACTTCATTTGCAATGCATTAATTAAAAGTTACATATTAACCATATATTCACAAATGTTTCTGATTGCACTCCGAACTCGTGTAGAATTTGATGCGATCATATCTTGCTCTATTTTGTTCCGTTGAAAGCGTTTAATATCTAGTTGGAAAGATCATAACGAGTTCTAAAACTTGTCTTCAGGCGCGGGTTTCAAAATATCAAGGGATAATTGCCTAATTACTAAAATACACTGTATTTACGCTAAAAGTTCTCTATTTTCGCTGAAAACGCTAAATCATAGAGATAAGGCTAAGTATTTGTGACACTCATATCTTGCTGTGTGTTTGTCCGTTTGGAGCGTATTATATCTTGTTGGAAGGATAGATCGGAGCTCTAAATTTATTGTTCCAACTTCATTTACAATGCATTAATTAAAAGTTACATATTAACCATATATTCACAAATGTTTCTGATTTCACTCCGAACTCGTGTAGAATTTGATGCGATCATATCTTGCTCTATTTTGTGCCGTTGAAAGGGTTTAATATCTCCTTTGAAAGATCCTAACGATTTGTAAAACTTGTCTTCAGGCTCTGGTTTCAAAATATCAATGGATGATTGCCTAAATACTAAAATACACTGTATTTACGCTAAAAGTGCTCTATTTTCGCTGAAAACGCTAAATCATAGAGCTAAGGCTAAGTATTTGTGACACTCATATCTTGCTGTGTGTTTATCCGTTTGGAGCGTATTATATCTCGTTGGAAAGATAGATCGGAGCTCTAAAGCTATTGTTCCAACTTCATTTGCAATGCATTAATTAAAAGTTACATATTAACCATATATTCACAAATGTTTCTGATTTCACTCCGAACTCGTGTAGAATTTGATGCGATCATATCTTGCTCTATTTTGTGCCGTTGAAAGCGTTCAATATCTCGTTTGAAAGATCTTACCGCTTTCTAAAACTTGTCTTCAGGCGCTGGTTTCAAAATATCAAGGGATTATTTCCTAGTTATTAAGATACACTGTATTTACGCTAAAAGTGCTCTATTTTAGCTGAAAACGATAAATCATAGAGATAAGGCTAAGTATTTGTGACACTCATATCCTGCTGTGTGTTTATCCGTTTGGGGCGTATTATATCTCGTTGGAAAGATAGATCGGAGCTCTAAAGTTATTGTTCCAACTTCATTTACTATGCATTAATTAAAAGTTACAGATTAACCATATATTCAAAAATGTTTCTGATTTCACTCCGAACTCGTGTAGAACTTGATGCGATCATATCTTGCTCTATTTAATGTCGTTGAAAGCGTTTAATATCTTGTTGGAAAGATCATACCTAGTTCTAAAACTTGTCTTCAGGCGCTGGTTTAAAAATATCAAGGGATGTTTGCCTAATTACTAAAATACACTGTATTTACGCTAAACGTGCTCTATTTTTTGCAGAAAACGCTAAATCATAGAGATAAGGCTAAGTATTTGTGACACTCATATCTTGCTGTGTGTTTATCCATTTGGAGCGTATTATATCTCGTTGGAAAGATACATCGGATATCTAAAGCTATTGTTCCAACTTCATTTACAATGCATTAATTAAAAGTTACAGATTAACCATATATTCACAAATGTTTCTGATTTCACTCCGAACTCGTGTAGAATGTGATGCGATCATATCATGCTCTATTTTGTGCCGTTCAAAGCGTTTAATATCTCGTTGGAGAGATCTTACCGAGTTCTAAATCTTGGCTTCAGGATCTGGTTTCAGAATATCAAGGGATGATTGCCTAATTACTAAAATACACTGTATTTACGCTAAAAGTGCTCTATTTTCGCTGAAAACGCTAAATCATAGATATAAGGCTAAGTATTTGTGACACTCATATCTTGCTGTGTGTTTATCCATTTGGAGCGTATTATATCTTGTTGGAAAGATAGATCGGATTTCTTAAACTATTGTTCCAACTTCATTTACAATGCATTAGTTAAAAGTTACATATTAACCATATATTCACAAATGTTTCTGATTTCACTCCGAACTCTTGTAGAATTTGATGCGATCATATCTTGCTCTTTGTTGTGCCTTTGAAAGCGTTTAATATCTCGTTTGAAAGATCTTACCGAGTTCTAATACTTGTCTTTAGGCGCTGGTTTCAAAAAATCAAGGGATTATTGCCTAATTACTGAAATACACTGTATTTACGCTAAAAGTGCTCTATTTTCGCTGAAAACGCTAAATCATAGAGATAAGGCTAAGTATTTGTGACACTCATATCCTGCTGTGTGTTTATCCGTTTGGAGCGTATAATATCTCGTTGGAAAGATAGATCGGAGCTCTAAAGCTATTGTTCCAACTTCATTTACAATGCATTAATTAAAAGTTACAGATTAACCATATATTCACAAATGTTTCTGATTTCACTCCGAACTCGTGTAGAATTTGATGTGATCATATCCATCTCTATTTTGTGCCGTTGAAAGCGTTTGATATCTTGATGGAAAGATCTTACCGAGTTCTAAAACTTGTTTTCAGGCGCTGGTTTCAAAATATGAAGGGATGATTTCCTAATTACTAAAATACACTGTATTTACGCTAAAAGTGCTCTATTTTTGCTAAAAACGTTAAATCATAGAGATAAGGCTAAGTATTTGTGACGCTCATATCTTACTCTGTGTTGATCCGTTTGGACCGTATTATATCTCGTTGGAAAGATTGATCAGAGCTCTAAAACTATTGTTCCAACTTCATTTACAATGAATTAATTAAAAGTTACAGATAAACCATATATTCACATATGTTTATGATTTCACTCCGAACTCGTGTAGAATGTGATGCGATCATATCATGCTCTATTTTGTGCCACTGAAAGAGTTTAATATCTCGTTGGAAAGATCTTACCGAATTCTAAAACTTGTCTTCAGGCTCAGGTTTCATAATATCAAGTGATGATTGCCTAATTACTAAAATACACTGTATTTACGCTAAAAGTGCTCTATTTTCGCTGAAAACGCTAAATCATAGAGATAAGGCTAAGTATTTGTGACGCTCATATCTTGCTGTGTGTTTATCCGTTTGGAGCGTATTATATCTCGTTGGAAAGATAGATCGGAGCTCTAAAGATATTGTTCCAACTTCATTTGAAATGCATTAATTAAAAGTTACATATTAACCATATATTCACAAATGTTTCTGATTTCACTCCGAACTCGTGTAGAATTTGATGCGATCATATCTTGCTCTATTTTGTGCCGTTGAAAGGGTTTAATATCTCCTTTGAAAGATCCTAACGATTTGTAAAACTTGTCTTCAGGCTCTGGTTTTAAAATATCAATGGATGATTGCCTAAATACTAAAATACACTGTATTTAAACTAAAAGTGCTCTATTTTCGCTGAAAACGCTAAATCATAGAGATAAGGCTAAGTATTTGTGACACTCATATCTTGCTGTGTGTTTATCCGTTTGGAGCGTATTATATCTCGTTGGAAAGATAGATCGGAGCTCTAAAGCTATTGTTCCAACTTCATTTGCAATGCATTAATTAAAAGTTACATATTAACCATATATTCACAAATGTTTCTGATTTCACTCCGAACTCGTGTAGAATTTGATGAGATCATATCTTGCTCTATTTTGTGCCGTTGAAAGCGTTCAATATCTCGTTTGAAATATCTTACCGATTTCTAAAACTTGTCTTCAGGCGCTGGTTTCAAAATATCAAGGGATTATTTCCTAATTATTAAGATACACTGTATTTAGGCTAAAAGTGCTCTATTTTAGCTGAAAACGATAAATCATAGAGATAAGGCTAAGTATTTGTGACACTCATATCCTGCTGTGTGTTTATCCGTTTGGGGCGTGTTATATCTCGTTGGAAAGATAGATCGGAGCTCTAAAGTTATTGTTCCAACTTCATTTACTATGCATTAATTAAAAGTTACAGATTAACCATATATTCAAAAATGTTTCTGATTTCACTCCGAACTCGTGTAGAACTTGATGCGATCATATCTTGCTCTATTTAATGTCGTTGAAAGCGTTTAATATCTTTTTGGAAAGATCATACCGAGTTCTAAAACTTGTCTTCAGGCGCTGGTTTAAAAATATCAAGGGATGATTGCCTAATTACTAAAATACACTGTATTTACGCTAAAAGTGCTCTATTTTCGCTGAAAACGCTAAATCATAGAGATAAGGCTAAGTATTTGTGACACTCATATCTTGTTGTGTGTTTATCCATTTGGAGCTTATTATATCTCGTTGGAAAGATAGATCGGAGTTCTAAAGCTATTGTTCCAATTTCATTTACAATGCATTAATTAAAAGTTACAGATTAACCATATATTCACAAATGTTTCTGATTTCACTCCGAACTCGTGTAGAATTTGATGCAATCATATCTTGCTCTATTTCGTGCCGTTGAAAGCGTTTAATATCTCGTTGGAAAGATCTTACCGAGTTCTAAAACTTGTCTTCAGGCGCTGGTTTCAATATTTTTTGGGGAAATTTAAATATATAGATAGTAACCAAGTTTATGTACATCATATGAGCAAAATTTGAGGCATATCCAAGCATGGATACCCTATAACTTCAAAAGCTGTAGAGCTTATCTTCTAACTACTATCATCTAGCAAAATAATAGCCATCAACTCATGACAAAAATAGGCTAGTTTATAATTCAAAACGGTATCATATGATACGGATATAGCGAGAATAGCACTTTGTACACCATATACTTGATATGTGCAATAGTATCATCCAACTTTAGCGATGCTCCATCAAAACGAATCGCATTCCTAGTCCTCCATATCCAATAGATCGTATAGCTGAACGCTATCCTTGTTGCCTTTGCTCTAATATGTGCTCCGTTGCAATCTCTTGAAATCCATTTTACCGCACTCCTCAACGAAGACATTTGCCTAGAGATTCCGAGCCATCCTTTGATTCTCTCCCAAATCTGCCTTGTACAAATGCATTCAAAAAATAGGTGTGGTACCGTCTCCGGACCACCCTTACAAAACGGACAGACATTAACAATATCAAGGTAAACCATATTATCATATGTAGGTAGCCTATTGCGATAGGCAAGCCACATAATAAAAGAAAACTTGGGTGGGATATATGCTTTCCAAATGAAAGACATCCATGCATGGGTAGTCCCTTTCATCCTAAGGAGGTCATATACCTTTGAAGAGGAAAGCTTACCATTGTGAGCCATCTTTCCAAGGTTGATAATGGTCTCGGGTATAGAAGGGTATTTAGATACCATGGAGTCTCGGATCAATGCAATTCTCTTCATCAATTGAGAGTCCCTATTGTGTGGAACAAAAGTCCACACATCTCTCCCATGAAGATAAACTCCATTTACCCATCTTACCCAAAGAGTGTCCTGTTTTTCATGTATGTTCCACAGTGTACGAGCAAATAAAGCATTATTCCAAACCTTTGTATCCCTAATTCCTAGACCCCCTTCTTCTTTTGGTAAACATACATCTTCCCATGCCACTTTAGCATGTTTACCCCCCCACAAAAATATTCTACATAAACTCACAATTCTGTCCAAAATGGTTTTGGGAACAGGAAATATGCCTAGCCAAAATGACTGCACCCCTTGGACAACCGACTTAATCAACTCAACTTTCCCAGCATAAGATAAGGACTTTGTATTCCATGCATTAAAATAGTCTGTGACCGTATCAATCAAAGGAGAGAATTGGGCAACAGAGATCTTTAGAGGAGCCAATGGAATACCAAGATATCTTACCGGAAAGGATCCTTGTTGGAAGTCTACCAATTGTAATATAGATGGCAGTTTTTGTGCAATGTTTCCCCCCACAAAAATATTTGATTTGTCTTGATTCACTAGTAAACCCGAGACCCTTCCAAAGTCATTTAAAGCATCAACTAGAATCTTAATAGACTTGAGCTCCCCTTTTGAAAATAACATTAAGTCATCGACATAGGCTAAGTGTGAGATCTTTAGTTTGGAGCATAAGGGATGATAGTTAAAATTAGGATTTGAGGTCCTAATAGCTAACATCCTAGACAAGTATTCCAAACACAACACAAATAGCATGGGAGACATTGGGTCTCCTTGTCTTAAACCTCTTTTTCCTTCAAACCAACCATGTAAGTTTCCATTTATGGATATTGAAAAGGAAGAGGTAGTCACACACTCCATGATCCAATTAACAAATATGTTGGGCAGCCCAATTCCTTTTAAAAGCTTTTCCAAGAAAGTCCAAGAAATAGTATCATATGCTTTCCTAATATCAACCTTAATCATACATCTTGGAGAGACCCTCTTTCTAGTGTATCCGCTCACCAATTCTTGAGCAAGGAAGATATTATCAGTCATTTGTCTACCATCCACAAAAGCACCTTGTGATGGGTCTACTACACTAGAAAGACAAGGGCCAAGTCTAGATGCTAAAATCTTGGTGATGATCTTATAGGTCACATTTGTACATGAAATGGGTCTAAAATCAGAAACCGGAGGAGAATGAGATGTTTTACGAATAAGGGCTACAATGGTGTGGTTAACCTGTTTAAGCATATTCCCACTCTCAAAGAACTCCTTAACGGCAGCACACACATCCTCACCAACCTTTCCCCAATTGGATTTGAAAAAGGCTGATGAGTATCCATCCGGTCCCGGGGCTTTTTCATTACCAATATCAAATAGAGCTTCTTTGATTTCCAAATCAGACACAGGTCTAATCAGGTTGTCAAACTCAGATTGGTCAATGGTTTTACCCGAAGCCATAATGTTTGTATCAAAGTCAAAAGAAGGTACCTCCGTGCCAAAAAGATTTTTGAAAAATATAATAAACTCCTTTGCAACCTGGTCCATGGATTGGGTGAGAGACCCATCTTGTAACCGAATAGATGCAATTGCATTTTTAGCTTGCCTCTTTTTAACAATTGAGTGGAAGTACTTTGTACATCTATCCGATTGCAAAATGTGAATAGCCTTGGCCTTTTGTTTGAGATAGGCTTCCTCGGCCTCTTTGAGAAATAAAGCTCTTTTCTTTGCCACATTTAAATTCTCCTTTAGCGCATCATCAAAGGGGTCTAAAAGAGCTAATTGATAAACTCTTTGATACTCCTTTTTAGATTCCTTTGCTCTTGCCGAGATGTGGCTGAATTCATTTGTATTTAGTTGTTTTAGGGGCTGTTTTAGGAGTTTGAGTTTACGTGCTAATCGAAATTGAGCCGTACCCCCAACATTCCTATTCCAAACATCCTCTAAAATTCCACCAAATTTGTCATGTTTCAACCACATGTTAAAGAACTTAAACGGTTTAGAACCATTCTTGGTTGTGTTTCCAATACATAGTAGGGCAGCCACATGGTCAAAATCACATTCCATTTCAAAAAAATGGGCTCCACAAGTAATCCCATGGGCACTCCACAAAGGATTAATAAGAATCCTATCCAACTTAGCCCAAATGGCACCTCTACTCCAAGTGTAAAATTCACCCGTAGAAGGGGCATCATCTAGATTAGTTTGGAGTTTCATCTCATTTAAATCCTTCATTAAGTAACCCGAGGGAGGAGCAGATCCTCTTCTTTCATGAGGTGCTTCTACACAATTAAAATCCCCTAAAACAGCCCAAGGTCCAAGAATATTTGTGTTAAGTCTAATCAAATGATCCCAAAGAACCCTTCTCTCCATAACCGTATACAAAGCATACACAAAAGAGGCATAGAAATTAACTTGCGTAATTTTACACCTAAATCTAGCATGCACATGTTGGGTATCAATTTCCAAAATATCCTCTTCCACATAACAAGGATCCCACAAGATAGCAATTCGCCCCCCCCCCCCAATTTTGTCAAAATTTGTAACATACATCCAATTCGACAATCTAAATTTCATGAAATTAGCAAAACTAGTTAAAGACATTTTGGTTTCAAGAAGACAAATAATACGTACCTTATTAACCCTTATGAAATTTATTATATTGGTTTGTTTTGAGGCTTGATTCAGCCCCCTTACATTCCATGATGTAATAATCATAAAAACAATTTAGTTTTTCCTTCCCTTCCTCTTGTTCGGCCTAGCCACCTCCCATTGCCTTCTCTTCCACTCCCGGTACACTTCACAACCCCTATACCTAGCAAGGAAAAGATCATAAACATTAGTAATAAAAGTAGAGGAGAATTCATACCCTTCCTCCGTTAGAGTTGCCCCGGGAAGAGCCTTTAGGCATTCGGTGGTGAAGGTAATCCCTTTGCGCGCCAAGATTTCTTCCTCATCCAAGTAGTTGTCTAATCTAGTCATCATCACTTTCACCTCATCACAATGCATCAAGTGTATCTTCGGCCTTTCCCCCTCTTTGAAGTCTATCTTTGTAATAACATCATCCAAATAAGCCTCCTTAATATCTCTTACCACCCGGACTGTTTTCCCTTTGAATTTCCTCATATCTTTCACTTTGCTTCCATTACCCATAATGTGGCCATCTTCAAAGTACCTATAGAGGTAATGCCTAAACACACTTCTCATGAAAAGTGATGAGAAGACATATTCCTTCTTCTTTCTTCTTACCCCCGGGAGCTTCTCCAAACAAGTTTTAGTAAAGTAAACCCCTGGTTTAGTTCCATCCACCTCTTGTAGAAGGTGGTTTAATCTAATAGTGGGCTCGGTTACCTCATCTATATGCATCACTTTGATGGTGGGCTCCCCAAACTCTTCCGCTTCCATCTCCACTATGACTTCATCATCAAAAAATTCCTTGAAGCTAGAAATCTTTCTTGGTTGGTCATCCTCTTCCTCATGTTCATGTTCGGTTTCATACCCCGAGGATGCCTCACCTTCCTCTCTATGTTGTTGTTTTTTCTTTGGCTTCCTCTTCTTTTTCTTTAGGCGTGCTGCCTTTAGAAATGGGTGTTCTTCTTTTGGAATTCAAGTAGAAGTCTCGGCATTAGACTTTTTTGCCGCGGCATTAGGCTTGGTAGCCGCGGCTTTAGGATGTGCCCCAGTTCTAGATGTCTCTCCATGGAATGCCGCGGCATTACTCTCCGGTGCTAAGCCTTTGCCTTTGTCATCTTTGCCTTGATCCCCCTTTCCTTGCTCTTGTCTCTTTTTCTCCTCTCTTTCTTTTTTCTCCATTTCGGCTATGGCTTTGCAAGTGAAAGCATGGTGCCCATAAGCCTTACAATGGAAACAATAGTTCGGGAATGTTTCATAAATTAGTTTTTGGAAATGGAATCTACCATTAGGTAGCCGCACCTTTAGTGTAAGGGGAGGGGGTTTTGAGGCATCAACTTCAATCAAAACCCTTGCATACCGAGATATAGCCCTCTCTTGTGTCACTCTATCCGTTGTAAGAGGCATGCCCACCCTTGATGCAATCTCACTAATGACATCCTCATTCCAAATTTTCATTGGTAAGTTGGGAAATTTCACCCATATTGGAACTTTGAGGAATTCCTCACTTTCAAAGGAAAAGTCCTCCGAGAGTGTTTTGAGGTATAGCGACTTGCCAAATAAGGAATATGGCCCCTCCATTAGGACCTTAGCTCTGTCTTCTTCCCCTTGGAACTTGAAAATAACCCACCCTCTATCATGAGTCCTTACTTTGCATGGAACACCCCATTTGGATACTAGTTCTTGAATTGGCTTGAAACCGGGGTATCTCCCCGCAAAGTACCCCACTAGGCAATGTCCCCAAATCTCCTCTATTGAAGGCATGATCCTCTTATGCAAGTCCACATACTCCCCAACTGGTTCAATGAACCTTAGTTTCATCCTTTTTGAAGGTTCCCTATTATCCTTGAAAAGAGATGCAAAAGGTTTGGTCAAAGGGGTTTCGGTTTGCTTCCATGGTAAGGGTCTACCCAATGCAGCAACATAGGAGTCGTTTACATTCCCTCCCCCCTGGGTTATGTGTTCAATTATAGACAAATCATCATTCAAAGAAGCATTATTCGTTTCTCCATCCGCAACCTTTTCCCCTAAACCAATTTCCTTTCCATTTTCCTCCATGATTTTTTCCACATTTTCGTCCATAATTTTTTCCACATTTGTAACCTCTTTAGGAGGGAGTAAGGAGGTTACCTCAGGTTCAGGGGGTTGTGGAGCAAATTCTGGTAGAGGTCTAGAAGTACCTTCGGAATCACTAGCATACGAGTGCACATCCACATCGGAGTCACTCAATTGGTCCATTGCCGAGATAGCATCCTCCAAGTCCTTTGTTTTTGCCTTGGCTTTTAACCTTGAAGAGAACTTCGTAGGAGGCTGGACCTCCTTCTTTTTAACCGTAGACTTTGGCATTTTGGTAAAAGGAACATCAATTCATGGAAGGGGTAGCTAAAAATAGCAACCCCTCCTTATCCGAGAGTCTTTGAGTTTGTTTATTGATTTGAGCTAGGAAATCCGTACCAATGGCGTCTTTTGTGAACAGTAGGGTGTTGTACGGCCTTCCTTGATGATGAAACAAATTTGATAAGGTTGATCTCCTCTCCAAGACGAACTCCAATCCAAGCTCAAAATCGAAATCGGCCTAGTGGATGATGAAGAAAAGTGTGTTGACCTTTTTCGTGAATAGTGAATGTGCGAACGAATTTGGGGAAGAAGGAGCGGGGATATCCCAAATATTACTCAACCAAGATATGGAGGAAGTAATATGGAGGATATACGAGCTCCAGGGAGTTGTTTGATGGTGGTATGCGGTGGTGTTTGGCGGTGTTTGGTTGTTTCCGGCGTGAGTGAGCCGCAATATGACCGTTAGGCCAAAAACGGGAGAGTGAGCTCTCAACCCTCACTAGAACGGAAAATTCAGGCGCTGGTGGCGCTGGTTTCAAAATATCAAGGGATGATTGCCTAATTACTAAA
>CAMAPE010000063.1:12500-22500 GCA_945859875.1 Cuscuta europaea | reverse complement strand
ACGCTCCAAACGGATAAACACATTGCAAGACACGAGTGTCACAAATACTTAGCCTTATCTCTATGATTCAGCGTTTTCAGCGAAAATAGAGCTCTTTTAGCGTAAATACAGTTTATTTTAGTAATTAGGCAATCATACCTTGATATTCTGAAACCAGAGCTTGAAGACAAGTTTTAGAACTCGGTAAGATATTTCCAACGAGATATTAAACGTTTTCAACGGCACAAAATAGAGCATGATATGATCGCATCACATTCTACACGAGTTCGGAGTGAAATCAGAAACATTTGTGAATATATGGTTAATCTATAACATTTAATTAATGCATTGTAAATGTAGTTGGAACAATAGCTTTAAATCTTCGATCTATCTTTCCAACTTAATATAATACGCTCCAAATGGATAAAGACACAGCAAGATATGAGTGTCACAAATACTTAGCCTTATTTCTATGATTTAGCGTTTTCAGCGAAAATAGAGCACTTTTAGCGTAAATACAGTGTATTTCAATAATTAGGCAATCATCCCTTGATACTTTGAAACCCGCGCCTGAAGACAAGTTTTAGAAATCGGTAAGATCTTTCCAAAGAGATATTAAACGCTTTCAACGGCACAAAATAGAGCAAGGTGTGATTGCATCAAATTCTACAGGAGTTCGGAGTGAAATCAGAAACATTTGTGAATATATGGTTAATCTGTAACTTTTAATTAATCCATTGTAAATGAAGTTGGAAAATAGCTTTACAGCTCCGATCTATCTTTCCAACGAGATATAATACGCTCGAAACGGATAAACACACAGCAAGATATGAGTGTCACAAATACTTAGCCTTATCTCTATGATTTAGCGTTTTCAGCGAAAATAGAGCACTTTTAGCGTAAATACAGTGTATTTTAGTAATCAGGCAATCATCCCTTGATATTTTGAAACCAGCGCCTGAAGACAAGTTTTAGAACTCGGTAAGATCTTTACAACGAGATATTAAACGCTTTCAACGGCACAAAATAGAGCAAGATATGATCGCATCAAATTCGACACGAGTTCGGAGTCAAATCAGAAATATTTTTGAATATATGGTTAATATGTAACTTTTAACTAATGCATTGTAAATGAAATTGGAACAATAGTTTTAGAGATCCGATCTATCTTTCCAACGAGATATAATACGCTCCAAACGGATAAACACACAGCAAGATATGAGTGTCACAAATACTTAGCCTTATCTCTATGATTTAGCGTTTTCAGCGAAAATAGAGCACTTTTAGCGTAAATACAGTGTATTTTAGTAATTAGGCAATCATCCCTTGATATTCTGAAACCAGAGCCTGAAGACAAGTTTTAGAACTCGGTAAGATCATTCCAACGAGATATTAAACGCTTTCAACGGTACAAAATAGAGCAAGATATGATCGCATCAAATTCTACACGAGTTCGGAGTGAAATTAGAAACATTTGTGAATATATGGTTAATATGTAACTTTTAATTAATGCATTGTAAATGAAGTGGGAAAAATAGCTTTAGAGCTCCGATCTATCTTTACAACGAGATATAATACGCTCCAAACGGATAAATACACAGCAAGATATGAGTGTCACAAATACTTAGCCTTATCTCTATGAATTAGCGTTTTCCACGCAAATAGAGCACTTTTAGCGTAAATACAGTGTATTTTAGTAATTAGGCAATCATCCCTTGATATTTTGAAACCAGCGCCTGAAGACAAGTTTTAGAACTCGGTAAGTGCTTTCAAACGAGATATTAAACGGTTTCAACGGCACAAAATAGAGCAAGATATGATCACATCAAATTCTACACGAGTTCGGAGTGAACTCAGAAACATTTGTGAATATGTGCTTCATCTGTAACTTTTAATTAATGCATTGTAAATGAAGTTGGAACAATAGCTTTAGAGCTCCGATCTATCTTTCCAACGAGATATAATACGCTCCAAACGGATAAACACACAGCAAGATATGAGTGTCACAAATACTTAGCCTTATCTCTATGATTTGGCGTTTTCAGCGAAAATAGAGCACTTTTAGCGTAAATACAGTGTATTTTAGTAATTAGGCAATCATCCCTTCATATTCTGAAACCAGAGCCTGAGGACAAGTTTTAGAACTCGGTAAGATCTTAACAACGAGATATTCAACGCTTTCAACGGCACAAATTAGAGCATGATATGATCGCCTCACATTCTACACGAGTTCGGAGTGAAATCAGAAACATTTGTGAATATATGGTTAATCTGTAACTCTTAATTAATGCATTGTAAACGAAGTTGGAATAATAGCTTTAGATCTCCGATCTATCTTTCCAACGAGATATAATACACTCCAAATGGATAAACACACATCAAGATATGAGTGTCACAAATACTTAGCCTTATCTCTATGATTTAGCGTTTTCATCGAAAATAGAGGACTTTTAGCGTAAATACAGTGTATTTTAGTAATTAGGCAATCATCCCTTGATATTCTTAAACCAGATCCTGAAGACAAGTTTTAGAACTCGGTAAGATCTTTCCAACGAGATATTAAAGGCTTTCAACGGCACAAAATAGAGCAAGATGTGATCGCCTCAAATTCTACACGAGTTCGGAGTGAAATCAGAAACATTTGTGAATATATGGTTAATATGTAACTTTTAATGAATGCATTGTAAATGAAGTTGGAACAATAGCTTTAGAGCTCCGATCTATCTTTCCAACGAGATATAATACGATCCAAACAGATAAACACACAGCAAGATATGAGTGACACAAATACTTAGCCTTATCTCTATGATTTAGCGTTTTCAGTGAATATAGAGCACTTTTAGCGTAAATACAGTGTACTTTAGTAATTAGGCAATCCTCCCTAGATATTTTGAAACCAGCGCCTGAAGACAAGTTCTAGAACTCGCTAAGATCTTTCCAACGAGATATTAAACGCTTTCAGCGGCACAAAATAGAGCAAGATGTGATCGCATCAAATTCTACACGAGTTCGGAGTGAAATCAGAAACATTTGTGAATATATGGTTAATCTGTAACTTTTAATTAATGCATTGTAAAGGAAGTTGGAACAATAGCTTTAGAGCTCCGATCTATCTTTCCAACGATATATAATACGCTCTAAACTGATAAACACACAGCAAGATATGAGTGTCACAAATACTTAGCCTTATCTCTATGATTTAGCGTTTTCAGCGAAAATAGAGCACTTTTAATGTAAATGCATTGTATTTTATTATTAGGCAATCATCCCTTGATATTTTGAAACCAGCGCCTGAAGACATGTTTGAGAAGTCGGTAAGATATTTCCAACGAGATATGAAACGCTTTCAACGGCACAAAATAGAGCAAGATAAGATCGCATCAAATTCTACACGAGTTAGGAGTGAAATCAGAAACATTTGTGAATATATGGTTAATCTGTAACTTTTAACCATACATAAACAAATGTTTCTGATTTCACTCTGAACTCGTGTAGAATATGATGCGATCATATCTTGCTTTATTTTGTGCCATTAAAAGCGTTTAATATCTCGTTGGAAAGATCTTACCAAGTTCTAAAACTTGTCTTCAGGCGCTGGTTTCAAAATAGCAAGGGATGATTGCCTAATTACTAAACTACACTGTATTTACGCTAAAAGTGCTCTATTTTCGCTGAAAACGCTAAATCATAGAGTTAAGGCTAAGTATTTGTGACACTCATATCTTGATGTGTGTTTATCCGTTTGGAGCGTATTATATCTCGTTGGAAAGATAGATAGGAGATCTAAAGCTATTGTTCCAACTTCATTTACAATGCATTAAATAAAAGTTACATATTAACCATATATTCCCAAATGTTTTCATATTTCACTCCGAACTCGTCTAGAATGTGATGCGATCATATCATGCTCTATTTTGTGCCGTTGAAAGCGTTTAATATCTAGTTGGAAAGATCTTACCTAGTTTTAAAACTTGTCTTCAGGCGCTGGTTTCAATTTTTTGGATGAAATGTAAGGATATATATGTAACCATCCAAAAGAGTTTATCTGTACAGCAAAAAAGGGTGAGCAAAAATGCAGGTTATCCAAAGTATGGATAACCCATCACCACCAAAAATAGCTCATATGCTATCTATGTCATCTAGTCAGCCTATCCTATCTCATATCACCGAGAGTAGGGAGTAGATCATTCTACAAAGTTTATCAAAACACCACCAACTCGTGTGGGTATATATTATACAAAATTTTGTAGGTAACATATTGAATTCTTGCAAAAACATCCTCTTCCTTCGGTTTTAGACCATCAAAATTGGCAGCATTGCGTGTCATCCAGATCCAATATATTGAGTAGCAAAATGCGATCCTTGTTGCCTTTGCTTTGATTCCAGCTCCATCTCGGTCCTTTTTTATCCATTTCACCGCGCTAGTCAAAGTCCCCATTTGTCTTGGCATTTGCATCCATGCTTTCACCATTTGCCAAACTTTACCTGAAAAAGGACATTCAAAGAATAGGTGTGGAACCGTCTCCGGTCCACCCTTGCACAATGCACATACATTAACTACATCTAACCGGTGAAGGTTGTCATATGTAGCTAATCTATTACGGAATGCCAACCATGTAGTAAAAGAGAATTTTGGAGGAATATAGTTCTTCCAAATAAATGACATCCATGCATGTTTGGGCCCTTTGTTTCTAAGTAGATCATATATTTTAATAGATGATAATTTCCCCCCAATTTGGAAGCTTTGTAGGGCTCGGATTGCATGAGGGACACTGTCAAATTTAGACAGAATCTCATCCCTAATCAGCACAAGTTTTTTCATAAGTTGTGAGTCCCTATAGTGTGGGGAGAAGTCCCACACACTACGGCCATTAAGGTAAACTCCATGTACCCATTTGACCCATAAAGTGTCTTTTTTAGTATGGATATCCCAAAAAGTTTTTGCAAGTAAAGCCGAGTTCCATACCTTTGTGTCATGTATGCCAAGTCCACCTTCATCTTTGGGTAAGCAAATGTCAGTGTAACACTTGAGATTTAATTTAAATAGATTAATAGTACTACTCATACCAACAAGGTGCATCTCCTTTTAAGGGAGCTCATTAGCCAAGAACTCCAAAGTTAAGTGTGCTTGCACGGGAGTAGTCTTGGGATGGGTGACCCCCTGGGAAGTTTCTCAGGGCGCGCACTAGTGAGGACAAAATGCGTGGAAAAGGCTAGTGATGGTTTGTGAGGACAGTACTAGAGGTCAGAAGTAACTACTTGCTGGCATGTGGGGCCGGGAAGTTACAAATTGGTATCAGAGCAACCCCACGACAGTGTGATGACCCGTTGGATATCGGGCGGGCACCTAGCGGGGGAAGATTCTGGGATATGATTTGTTTGAGATTTGAGAATTGTTCAAGGACGCAACGAGGACGTTGTGATCCTAAGTGGGGGTGATTGTCCTAAGTGGGGGTGATTGTAACACTTGAGATTTAATATAAACGGATTAATAGTACTACTCATACCAACAGAGGTGCATCTCCTTTTAAGGGAGCTCATCACCCAAGAACTCCAAAGTTAAGCGTGCTTGCACGGGAGTAGTCTTGGGATGGGTGACCCCCTGGGAAGTTTCTCAGGGCACGCATGAGTGAGGACAAAGTGCGCGGTAAAGGCTCGTGGTGGTTTGTGGGGACAGTACTAGAGGTCTAGAGTAACTACCTCGGGTCTGTGTGGGGCCCCGGGGTGTAACACTTGAGATTTAATTTAAATAGATTAATAGTACTACTCATACCAACAAGGTGCATCTCCTTTTAAGGGAGCTCATTAGCCAAGAACTCCAAAGTTAAGTGTGCTTGCACGGGAGTAGTCTTGGGATGGGTGACCCCCTGGGAAGTTTCTCAGGGCGCGCACTAGTGAGGACAAAATGCGCGGAAAAGGCTAGTGATGGTTTGTGAGGACAGTACTAGAGGTCAGAAGTAACTACCTCGGGTCCGGTGGGGCCGGGGTGTTACAGTCAGCCCATGCAACTCTAGCAAATTTACAGCCCCATAGGAAAATGCGGCATATGGAAGTAATTCTATCAAGTATGGACTTGGGTATGGGAAACACTTGGAGCCAGAAGGAATGTACTCCTTGGATGACTGATTTGATGAGTTCAACTCTTCCAGCATAAGAGAGTGTCTTTAGATTCCAAGCTGTAATGAAATTAGTAATGGATTCCAAGAGGGGAGCATATTGGGTCATGGATATCTTGAGAGGGGCCAGGGGCACACCAAGATATTTGACCGGGAATGTCCCTTCTTGAAAGTCAACTAGGTCCAGGATGTTATTCAACTCATAATCAGCCAATCCACCAATGAAAATATTGGATTTATCATGATTCACATGCAAACCAGAAACATTGCTAAACTCCTCAAGTGTATCAATAAGTATCTTAATGGAAGGGGCATCACCCCTAGAAAATAGCATTAGGTCATCAGCATAAGCAATGTGTGAAATCTTCAGTTTTCCACATTTGGGATGGAATTTGAAGTGTGGGTCCATGGTCCTAATATTCATTAGCCTAGAAAGGTATTCCAGACACAAAACAAACAGTAGAGGGGACATGGGATCACCCTGTCTAAGGCCTCTTTTTCCATCAAAATGTCCATGTAAGACACCATTGAGAGAGATAGAGTATGAAGGTGTGGACACACATTCCATGATCCAATGGATAAATCTGTCCGGGAATCCCATATGTCTCAAAACCTTGGATAAAAAGTCCCAAGAAATAGTGTCATAGGCTTTTCTAAGGTCAACCTTAAGCATACATCTAGGGGATATATGTTTACGGCCATATCCTCTAATCAATTCTTGTGCTACAAAAATGTTATCAATCATAAGTCTACCATCCACAAAGGCACCCTGAGCAGGGTCAATAAGATCAGGCAAGCAAGGAATCATTCTATTAGAAATGATCTTAGTAATGGTCTTATAGATGACATTCGTACAAGCAATAGGTCTATAATCAGCCGGGGTAGGAGAGTGAGTGGTCTTAGGAATTAGGGCAATAACCGTGTGGTTAAGCTGCCTTAAAATCCTACCAGAGCCAAAGAACCCCTTGACTGCTTTAATAACATCATCTCCAACAGTCCCCCAATTTCTTTTGAAAAAGGCTGATGTATAACCGTCTGGTCCAGGAGCTTTATCATCTCCAATATCAAAGAGGGCATTTTTTATTTCCAAATCAGAGATAGGGGCAATAAGGCCATCCCTAGAAGTAAGGGGGAGGCACTTCCCCGAGGTGATGACACTAGGGTCCAACTGCATATTAGGATAGTGTGTGCCAAAGAGATTGGTGAAAAATTTCACAAATTCATCCGCCACTTGGTCAATAGAATTAGTCATTTCCCCATTAGGTAGTTTGAGTGATGTAATGGCATTTTTTGCAATATTTTTCTTCACAATTGAGTGAAAGTATTTGGTACATTTATCACTTTGAAAAAGATGATTTGCTTTAGCCTTTTGCCTATAAAAGTTCTCTTCCGCACCCTTTAGGTAAAGTACTCTTTTCTTGGCCACCTTGAGATCATAGCATATAGTATCATCTAAAGGGGAGAGTAGAGAAAGACCATGCAGCCTATTGTATTCCTTTTTGGCTTCCTTAACTCTCTCGGATATGTACCCAAAGGCATATTTATTGAGTTCTTTAAGAGGTCCTTTGAGGCTTTTAAGTTTTTTAACCAAAATATATTGGGAGCTACCAAAAATATCCCTATGCCAAATATCATTAAGAATGGTATTAAAAGAGTCATGCTTAAGCCACATATTGTAAAATTTGAAGGGTTTGGACCCACTTAGGTTCCCACGGCCTAGTTTAACAATGGCAGCAACATGATCACACTCAGCCTCCATTTGGGGGAAATGAGTTGAACAATTTACACCTTGAGTCATCCAAAGTTGGTTCATAAGAACCCTATCAAGTTTTGCCCAAAGTGCCCCTCTATTCCAAGTTAGGAATTCACCCGTGGAGGGGGTATCAACAAGGTTATTTTGTAGTTTGAAATCATTCAAATCTTGCATAAGATAGGTCGAGGGTGGGGTAGTCCCCACTCTCTCATTTGGGCTACCCACACAATTAAAATCCCCCATCACAAGCCAAGGACAATTGATGGAGGGTTCTAACAAAGTTAGGTGATCCCAAAGGTCCTTTCTTTCCAAAACTGTATAGAGCGCATAGATAAATGTAACAAAGAACTCAAATTGTGTAGTCTTACATTTGATTTTACAATGAACATGCTGTTTATCAACTTCCAAAACATCAACATGCACAAACATAGGGTTCCAAAGTATAGCAATACGACCACCCTCAATCTTGTCAAAGTTAGTAATAGATGACCAAGAAGGCCATCTATTAGTTCTAAGCTTTTCAAAATTAATGGTGTTCATTTTTGTCTCAAGTAAACAACACATATGTATATTATTGACACGCATAAACTGAAAGATAGTATTTTGTTTTGAGACCTTACCAAGGCCTCGGATATTCCATGAGGATAAAAACATAAAAAAGAGATTTATGTTTAGGCCTTCCTCCTACCACGGGAGCCAAATTTGCCCCCCTCCTTTGCTCTCGGTTTGTACCTAGTTAGAAACAAGAAATCATATACATGTTCAATGAAAAAGGAGGTAAAGTCATACCCATCCTCCATGGAAATAACTCCGGGCAGCTCTTTAAGGCACTTGGTGGTGAAGTTTATTCCTTTGGTATGGAAATCTTGGGTGACACTCAAGTAGTTGTCAAGCCTTGTCATGCCTTCTTTGACTTGATCATGATGCATTAGATGAATGCATGGCTTATCATCTTTGTCAAGAGTCACATTAGTGATAACATCATCAAGATATGCATCTCTTATGTCATACACTACACGGCTTTTGGTGAGGTCCATCTTCCTTGGATCCTTGACTTTGCATGCATTTCCCCTTAGGCACCCCTCCTCATAGTATCCAGTCAGATAATGTCTATATACTCCTCTCATGAATTCAGGACCATAAACATACCCCTTCTTTGTACATGTAAGACCCGGAAGGCTCTCCAAGCAATCCTTAGTAAAAAGGATCCCGGGAGCATCTTGGTTTACCACTTTGAGAGTGTGGTCTAATTTGATAATTTGGGCAGCCTTTTCAACTTTATTAATGTGTTGTGCTTTAAGAGTGGGGGCAGAATATTCTTCAGTTTGCATCTCTATAATAACTTCATCTTTATAGGTGTCAAGTGGGTCTCTAAGTACCCGGGTTGAGTCCTCTTCTTCTTCTTGATGTTGTGAAGTAGATGCCTCTCCTCTCCTTGGTTTCTTCATACTGGTTTTGAAGTATCTAAACCTCTTGAAGAATGGATGGTCTTTCTTTGGTGAGGTGTCTTCCTCAACCTGTTTTGCCTTGCCATTTTTTGTTGGAAGGGGGTTAGAGTTCTCGGTTTCTTCATCATTTTTGTTCTTTTCTCTTTGTTCTTTCTCCATGGCAGCTATTACCTTGCAAGAAAAAGCATGGTGGCCAAAGCATTTGCAATTAAAACAATAATTAGGAAAGGTTTCATACCTCACACTTTGGTTATGGATCCTTCCATTTGGCAGCCGAATGGGAATATGGAGTGGAGGAGGCTTTGAAGCATCCACTTCAATAAGAACTCTAGCGAATGAGGATCTAGCTTTCTCAAGTGTAACTCTGTCCGTGGTTAGGGGCACTCCCACCCGAGATGCAATTTCACTAATAATTTCTTCTTCCCATAGTCTCAAGGGGAGTTGAGGGAAAAGAACCCAAATGGGGACTTTGAGGAAAGCCTCATCATCCGTAGAGAAGTCATCCGAGAGTAGCTTTAGATGAACCGGCTTACCAAGCATTGAGTAAGGACCTTCCATAAGGACTTTGGCTCTATCCTCCTCATTTTGAAACTTGAATATAATCCATCCCTTGTCATGTGATCTGAAACGGCATGGGACTGCCCAAGTCTTGACCAAATTTTGTATGTTGTTAACTCCGGGAAATCTTCCATCAAAATAAGCAA
>CAMAPE010000062.1:4997500-5287935 GCA_945859875.1 Cuscuta europaea | reverse complement strand
TAAACCCTAAACCCTAAACCCTAAACCCTAAACCCTAAACCCTAAACCCTAAACCCTAAACCCTAAACCCTAAACCCTAAACCCTAAACCCTAAACCCTAAACCCTAAACCCTAAACCCTAAACCCTAAACCCTAAACCCTAAACCCTAAACCCTAAACCCTAAACCCTAAACCCTAAACCCTAAACCCTAAACCCTAAACCCTAAACCCTAAACCCTAAACCCTAAACCCTAAACCCTAAACCCTAAACCCTAAACCCTAAACCCTAAACCCTAAACCCTAAACCCTAAACCCTAAACCCTAAACCCTAAACCCTAAACCCTAAACCCTAAACCCTAAACCCTAAACCCTAAACCCTAAACCCTAAACCCTAAACCCTAAACCCTAAACCCTAAACCCTAAACCCTAAACCCTAAACCCTAAACCCTAAACCCTAAACCCTAAACCCTAAACCCTAAACCCTAAACCCTAAACCCTAAACCCTAAACCCTAAACCCTAAACCCTAAACCCTAAACCCTAAACCCTAAACCCTAAACCCTAAACCCTAAACCCTAAACCCTAAACCCTAAACCCTAAACCCTAAACCCTAAACCCTAAACCCTAAACCCTAAACCCTAAACCCTAAACCCTAAACCCTAAACCCTAAACCCTAAACCCTAAACCCTAAACCCTAAACCCTAAACCCTAAACCCTAAACCCTAAACCCTAAACCCTAAACCCTAAACCCTAAACCCTAAACCCTAAACCCTAAACCCTAAACCCTAAACCCTAAACCCTAAACCCTAAACCCTAAACCCTAAACCCTAAACCCTAAACCCTAAACCCTAAACCCTAAACCCTAAACCCTAAACCCTAAACCCTAAACCTTAAACCCTAAACCCTAAACCCTAAACCCTAAACCCTAAACCCTAAACCCTAAACCCTAAACCATAAACCCTAAACCCTAAACCCTAAACCCTAAACCCTTAACCCTAAACCCTAAACCCTTAAACCCTAAACCCTAAACCCTAAACCCTAAACCCTAAACCCTAAACCCTAAACCCTAAACCCTAAACCCTAAACCCAACCCTTTGTCCATTTAGCCTAGACAATCGGTTGGGGGACTTCAGCGGAGACATTCGGCTGGGCCCGAGCAGCACCTTGGCCTTGCCCTTATCTGGACCCGTGATCAAGAGGCCCTCCAGTACGAACATCCAAGATATTTGGCACGAAAGCAGGATAATGGCGG
Organism: Cuscuta europaea; assembly: GCA_945859875.1. NCBI lineage: Eukaryota > Viridiplantae > Streptophyta > Magnoliopsida > Solanales > Convolvulaceae > Cuscuta > Cuscuta europaea. The sequence continues at coordinate 5,286,706 of CAMAPE010000062.1, read as the reverse complement.
GAAACACATTTAATGCACCAGGTATGCAAGATTTGGTGGTTGGCGGGCTAGCCACGTTCATAGAAGTTTTTAGTGGTTTCACCTTTTTAAAACCACTAAAAAGTTAATTGATAAAACCACAAAAATCTTTTACTCTAACTCCCTTGGCATTCTTGAAGGTGGTTTGATTGGTTTCTCTATTAAAAACAACATTCTTAAACTAACCTAGGTTGACAAATTTAATCTTATTTGTTTGTCCTCATTAAAGAACACGTTCAAGTCCAAAATGAAACTTCGTTTCGACACTATAAGACCTTTTTTTAATTGCCTAATGAAGTAGACTAGATTCCGCCACATATTGTTTTGCTTAAAGTTTTTAAATATGTGTTAAACAAACCCTAAATATGTGTGTTTTGTTTACGTTAATTTATATCCTTCGAAAATTTTTTGATCAAAATAAAACTATTTAAATTTACTAATTTTTTTAAAAATGAAAATAATTGTTACAGTTATCATCACTTTTTACATTTTTGGAATTTACTGTATAAATTGAATAAAGTTAAAACTATTTTTCTACCTGAATTGAATAAATTTGGTGAAGAAGAATGCTTTAGCTATTTTCAAATAATAATTTATTTATTTTATTAGCAAAATTGATTTACTAACATTTTTTCAAAATTTAGTCAATTACGTCAATTTAACCGCTTTAGTCGAATTTCACCACTGTTTGTAGACTTAACTGTTAGTCCCTGTTTCTGTAACAGCAATGAATAATCGATCTAACAAGGAAGATTAAAGGTAAAGATGAACACAGAATGAATCACCGTAAAACCTTCTTTGATAAACCGTGGAACGTACAGCAGAATGATATAAGCGTAAGGCTATGAATAATAAGTACGACGTTCAACCTTTTCCTAAACCTCGGCTCCCTTTTTATAGGCGAGGTTTAGGTTAGGCGTACCAGGCTTTTGGCCTGTTTAAATGGGCCTAACACTTGGCCTGATTTCTATCTAATTTATGCACTATTTAAATACAAGGATTAAATATAAAGCTAATCTATGACCAACTTGATTCACAATTAAATATCTCCAACAATCTCCCCCTTTGTGATCAAGTGCCATTCTCTTATTGCTTCTGTGATTTGAAGTAGTGCTTTCTCAATCCAAGTGCATGTTCATACTGTCTTAGCATATTTCTCTTTTCGAGGCGATCGTCAATGGCCTTTAAAATCGTCTCTACAGTAGAGTGTTCCTTTTGAACATAAGACGATGCCTCTTGAAGATTTTCTTCCAGCTTTGCCTTCATCTATAGAATCTGCTCTCTGATTATCTTCAGTGTTCCGTCACAGTACTTCTCGATTTCACTGACTACCATCAGACGCTTTTCGTTCTTGTGGTTCAGATAGGTGACTGCTAGCGGTTTGAAGAAGATGTGGTAGGCTGGGAAATCTTCAAGTTCTGGACCATACAATTTTGGCTTCGTCAGATTTGTCTTCTTCAGATTGCATTCAATAGCCATCTGTAGGTCATGTGAAGAGTGTACTCTGATCTGTCTAAGCATGAATCTCTTGATAGCTGCGAGGCCTTCGCTGTATACTATGTTCTGCCTGACTGGAAGGTATCTGTAGGCCATGAGCATTTGGTAGATGTCATCTGGTTTCAGCATGATGAAGTCGTTCTCTTGACAAGTGAATTCGCTCCCATCGGTGCGTTGAAGTCTGAAAGTGTAGAATGTTACTCCATGATAGTCTTCAGCCTTCACTTGTAGAATTTGATGAATTGGGAGAATATTCGACTTCAGATCTTGTTCCATTAGTTCTCTCTGTGTACCGGTTGACCTTTGCAGCAACATATGCAGATGACCTCCAGCCTGTTTTCCTTTCAAGTGTGTAAGGCCTCTTAGCTTCAGTTCGTTCAGTGGCTTGACTTTGTCTGGTCTACGCCAGATATGCTCTCTGATTTCTTCTTGGAAGGGGGCTTTGATGCGAACGTTGTCCCAGGGTTTCTCTGTCTTGGGAAGTCTTCCCGCTGATTGTCTTACGACCGATTCAAGAGCTTTCTGGGATTCCTTGTAGTTCTCCCCTTCCTTGCGTTCATCGTCCTCGAGCCGTATAATATCTTCAGAGCATTTGTTGATCAGCTCTCGTAGCCACCAGTTTCTTTGCATGTCCTCTTGCTCGGCTTCAACCCGCAGATCATCCCATTCTGTCCATTTTCTCGGCCAGTTGTCGTATATCACCGCCTCTTCCAGTGCATCATGGATGTCTTTGCCTGGGGAAATATATGGAGTTCTTTGTACAGGCGGTGATTGTTCCTGTGTAGCACTACCGGGTTCACTAGGATTGCCCGTTGACATCAGCTTAGAACTGGGTTCCAACTGATGGCCTGATGGAGAAGATGTACCAGTGGTAACATCATCAGGACTTCCATCCCCTCCTCGGTTGGTATCTCTGGGAGATACGCCTCGGGATGTTATTTCTAGCTCGACCATGCTAGATAGTTTGGCTGTGGGTGGTGGCTGTTGGTTTGTCGAGGTTTCGGGTTGGATGGGCTGTGGAGTTTGGCTTGGTAGAGCAGTTTGCTCAAGTGATCGAGGTCGCTTGTTCTCCCCCTCATGAGGATCCGAATCATCGGGGTCCTCATGGGAACGTTTGCGACCACGAAGACTCTCCTTGCAAGTACTCTTGGTTTCAGGTGAGGAAAGAAGAGCTTCTAGTATGGCTTGCTGATGAAGAGTGAGGTTGTCTTCTGGGGTATTTAAGAGATTGTTCAGCAAAGCCGAAGCTAGTGTGTCAAAGGATAGGGAGGAGAGATCGATGGAGGGTGTGGTCGGGTGTGGGGAGAATACTGGTTCTGTATTCTGGGTTCCCCGAGAAATAGAAGGGATGGGAATTTGGTTTATGGATTGGTGGGATAGAGGGGTGGAGGATATGGGTTGTGTATGGGAGATGAACGGTTCAGGGGAAGGTTGGGGTGGTGTCTGTTCAGACCGAACCGCTTGGGTGGTTCTAAATTCCTGTGCTAGAGCGGTCATTGCATCTTGCACCCATGGTTTAATGGTGGAATCTAGGAAGCGATTTAGTAGAACGTTTACGTCTTCAAAGGTAGGGTGACCAGTTACGGGGGTTGTAACTGTTGACATAGCATCAGTGAAGATTGCTGATGTGTGGCCTGCATTTAATGATGGAATCATTATGGGCGTAGCAGGGCTTCCAACCGTCATAGCTTGCGCTCTGGTTGTTGCGTACAGGGTGAGTGCACCTGTATGTGCTGTGAATAGTGTAGGTGTCCTAGAAAAGGAAGAAAATGTGGGAAATGTGACACCTAGACTCGATGTGAGAGAAGAAGGGGTTTTGACCTCGGGAGATAGGTCAATTGTATGCTCAACTGATTCAGAAGGAACCAGCGAGGGGGTTGAGTCCCGTTCTTTTGAAACAATAGCCTTTTGAGAGGCAATTGAGTGGCTGGGAGAGGGCTGTGCATGCGCAGTTGAGCCAGATGCTGCGACTTCTACCCGGGAACCGAAAAGATCGGCTCATGTGCTTAGGGATTCGGCTCGGCTTATCTGGATAAAGGAGTCGCAGCCCGCAAAGATGTGCTCGTCTGCCTTATCAAACAGACTCTTTTTCGCTCGGGGCTGGGGCTTGACCTTAGCAGCCTTATCATTTTTGACCTTAGCCCTGGTCTCTCGGATGACAACTTCTTCCTGGTTGATTGATGTCTTGATGGAGTGAGCTGCCTCGTCGTAATCATCCTTGGAGCAATTAGTCTCGCTCGGATCAGCTCTTGGTTTAGCTGTTTCTTTTATGGTGAAGACTTGAGGTCTGCGAGCTATGATTGGTGCTGCGTCTTCAGCAGTAATTCTTCTCTTCTTCGGAGATTCGACGGGCAGCTTCCCTTTTCTGATCAGTGCATATGTGAGCTCCACATCATCACTATCGTTGTCATTATCGTCATCATCCGAGTCAGATTTTTCACTCTCCGTGCCCACGCTCTCGGAAGCCTTGTCATCAGTGTTTGTTTGGGCTCCACTAGACGATTCACTGGCCGTTTCCTCAGCGTCTTCTTCGGTGCCCTCAGCCGCCTGACTCGTCTCTAGAGAGTCGTCAGACTTCCCTTCATTGGGCAAACCGGCCACTGGTTTCTGTGGCTTTTGGGCTCTCTTAGGACCCTTACCAACACTCGGCTTTGTCCCTTGGGTAGGTCCAGCTGGGTTTTGCTGAACCATAGGGACGGTCTTCTCGGTGGCTTCTTTGTATTGTTGGACTGCTGGATTTGAAGATTTTACCAGCTTTAGCAGAAATCCAGGTATCTTCAGACCATAAGAGGGATTCTTGTCTGCTTTGAAGTACTGAAGCTTTGGTGCTGTGAAGTGAGGATCTGTACTGCGTCTTGGTATTGTTGAATGCTCTGCCATGAGGTCGTTGATGATCAACCCAAGCCACCTAGCGTACGGAATGGTACCTGGCCTATTCTTTTCTTTGGCCTTGACCAGGTCCATTAGCTCTGAGTAGAAGAGCTGAGCCAGATCGTAGTTCTTGTTGAACGCGATGCCATGAAAGATTAGCAGGATCTGCTTGTTGCATTTGTCAAACCCGGCATGCTTTGGCGACAGGCACTTGTTTACTAGCCCGAAAAGATTTTTCCACGGGTGACGGAGATATGCACCGTTGAAATTTGAGAGCTGTGGCAGTAGTGATGTGTAGCCAAGGGATGCCACGTCTTTGAGCAGATCAGGGATGGACGGCAGTGCATCATATTCGTCATGTATCGGCAGCGATAGAGTAGTCCGTAGAGTGGATGGTGTCAGAATCACCCGCATGCCGTTCAACTTGGTCTTGATCTTGGAACGATCCTTCAATGAATCAGTATGCATGTGGCCCCAAAATTGTTGTAGGTATATCTCTGGCACTGGTTTGGCGTTGTGAAGTGCAGGCCAGAGATAGTGACCTTTCATTATGGCCGGAATGATCGGGTTCTGGCACTTGAAGACGGTGAGGTCTAGCTGGAAGTTGTTGTCCAGCACCTTGATCCACTTTCCCTTGGGATAGATGGCGTCGTCAATCTGTGTTTGAGTATTTCCTGCCATTTTAAACTGTAGAAGCAGGGGGGTCAGCACATGAAGTTCAATTGTTTGATTTGAATGAAAGAGATTGATTTGAGTTGTCAGATAAGTTTATGCAGGTGGAGTTTTGAAAAAAATTGCTAAGTCCAAATCTCGAAATCTGAATCTCGAGATTATGATTTCGAGATCCAAATCTCGAGATCTTTATTTCGAGATTCAAATCTCGAGATCAAGATGTCGAGATGCAGATCTCGAGATCTTGATTTCGAGATTCAAATCTCGAGATCAAGATGTCGAGATGCAGATCTCGAGATCTTGATTTCGAGATTCAAATCTCGAGATCAAGATCTCGAGATGCAGATCTCGAGATCTTGATTTCGAGATTCAAATCTCGAGATCAAGATGTCGAGATGAAGATCTCGAGATCTTGATTTCGAGATTCAAATCTCGAGATCAAGATGTCGAGATGAAGATCTCGAGATCTCGATTTCGAGATTCAAATCTCGAGATCAAGATGTCGAGATGAAGATCTCGAGATCTCGATTTCGAGAAGATGAACCGACGATTTCGAAGAGATATAAACCACCTGCAAAAACGAAAAGCAAAAGATGCGAAAACAATATACAATATGATTTCGACCTGAAATTAAACTTAAACCCTTTTTCCTTTTTATTTTGAGAAATTTCGAACGTTTTTGCTAGAACGATATTCCAATTTCGAACGATGTTGATGGATTGCGGTTTCGAAAAGTGAACTACCTTCGTAAGGGTAGTCGAGAAGAAGAAACGGGAGTAGAAAAAGCTAAGGAATTTTTGGGGAAGTCGAGGGAGTTCGGGAGCTCTGTCTGTGCCTTGTTTGCGAAAGAAGAGAATGGGAAGTGAAGGGTTTGTCGCGAAGCTTATATACGCGAGAAGATTGGGCCCTTTTTCGAAATATCAGTTTAAAAAATTTGAGGCCCAATACTCAGTGAAAAAATTAGAGCTCCCCCTTAAACAGTGAAAATTAGCTCCCCCTCAAACAGTGAAAATTTTCTCCCCCTCAAAAAATGCAACGAACAATATGTACAGATGCAACGCACACACTATTTTTGTTCTTTTTGATTTTTCACCCACTCAACACATGCAATGCACACACACTATTTTTTTGTTATTTTTCTGGTTTTCTCCCCCTCAACACATGCAACGCACACACACTATTTACAAATCCCACACACACACACTTTTTACAGATCAGTGGAGACATAATTAAACGGGCTCGAGGTTCAACATGCCCAACTTGGAGACTAGAAACTGGAATCGTTTTTCATCCAATGCCTTAGTGAACAAGTCAGCCAGTTGAAGCTCTGAGCTTACAAAATACATGTCAATGTCTCCTTTTTCCACATGATCCTTGATGAAATGATAGCGCAGGTCGATGTGTTTGGTGCGGGAGTGATGAACCGGGTTGCTGGTGATGGCTATGGCGCTTTGTGAGTCACTGTAGATCGGGATATGGCGGAGTGTGTAACCGTAGTCCTTTAGCTGGGTCTTCATCCATAATATTTGTGAACAACAGCTAGCAGCCGCGACGTATTCTGCCTCAGCCGTAGATGTTGACACACAGTTCTGTTTCTTGGAAGACCAGCAGACTAACTTATCGCCCAAGAATTGGACTGCCCCCGATGTGCTTTTGCGGTCCATCCGGCAACCAGCAAAGTCAGCATCCGAATATCCGACTAGGTCAAAACCTGAGTGCTTGGGATACCAAAGGCCTAGATTCACAGTGCCTTTGAGATATCTCAGAATTCTTCGAACAGCGGTCAGATGGGATTCCTTCGGATTTGCCTGAAAGCGTGCACATAAGCATGTGGAGAAGACAATGTCAGGCCTGCTTGATGTGAGATATAGCAAAGATCCAATGATGGCCCTGTAGTTTGTAGCATCAACTGACTTCCCGGAGGGGTCTGAGTCCAGTTTGTTGGTTGGGGACATGGGGGTCGTCATGGAAGATTTGCTATCAATGTTGAATCTCTTAAGCATTTCCAGAATATACTTTGACTGATTGATGAAAATGCCGTCAGAGAGTTGTCTTACTTGCAGGCCTAGGAAGAAATTCAATTCTCCCATCATGCTCATTTCGAACTTGGTTTTCATCAGTTTCTCAAAGTGTTTGCACAGGCGTGGATTGGAGGAGGCGAAGATAATGTCATCAACATAGATCTGAATCAGGATGATGTCAGACTTCTGTCGCTTGATGAAGAGTGTGGTATCAATCTTCCCTTTTGAGAAACCTGAGTCAATCAGAAATTCGGTTAAGGCATCATACCAAGCTCTTGGTGCCTGTTTTAACCCATACAGAGCTTTCTTCAGCTTGTACACATGGTCGGGATATCTGGGATCTATGAATCCTTCGGGTTGAGCGACATAGACTTCTTCTTCCAAGACTCCATTCAGAAAGGCAGTCTTGACATCCATTTGAAAGACAGTAAAGTTCTTGTGGGCCGCGTACGCAAGAAAAAGGCGGATTGCTTCAATTCTTGCTACGGGTGCAAATGTTTCATCATAGTCTATGCCCTCTTGCTGATTATATCCTTTAGCGACCAGTCGTGCCTTGTTCCTTATCACTATGCCTTCTTCGTCCTTCTTGTTCTTGAACACCCATTTTGTGCCAATGATGGTTTTCTGAGGGGGTTTAGGCACAAGTGTCCATACATCTAGTCTGTCAAATTGATTGAGCTCATCTTGCATGGCAATCACCCAATCTGGATCAGCGAGTGCCTCTGAGACTTTGGACGGTTCATTCTTGCTTAGAAAGCATGCATAGTGACATTCATTTGTTGTTGCTGATCTCGTTCGCACACCTTGACTTGGATCACCTATTATCTGTTCAACAGGATGTGCTCTTGTCCACTTCCTCTCATGATCTAGAGGAGTTGGAGTAATTATTGGTTGATCTGAGTCCTGATATGAATTTGAAGGCTCTGGGGCAGCTGTGGTGTGTAGTGGAGATGATTCCGGACTTATGGCAAAGCCGTGATCATCCACACCTCTGGGATTTGTTTGAGGGGTTGAGGGTGTGGATGGTACGTCATCTGGTCCTGTGAGGAGCGGAATCTCTGATGTTGGAGTTGATGTTGACTCTGGAGTGTATGCAGGAGGTGGAGATTGTGAGTTCTCATAAAAGTTTCTGAAGAGAGAGTCGAGAATCACATCGTCGTGTTCGGTGTTTGGTTCAGCTTTATCAGAAGCTACTGGTACAGCAGTGGATGGATCGGTCTGGAGATGTTCAATAGCAAAGTCTGCCATTTCATAGAATGTAACGTTTACACTCTCGACGACAGTCCGCTTGTCTCTGAGATAGACTCTGTAAGCTTTGGATTGCAGTGAGTAGCCAATGAACACGCCTTCTCTGGCTTTGGGATCCAGCTTACTTCTCTCTGTCCGATCATTGAGTATGAAGCACTTGCAGCCAAAAACCTTGAGGAAAGAAATATCAGGAGTTTTGTTGAATAGGATCTCATATGGAATCTTGTCGAAGCGCTTGTGGATGAAGGTTCTGTTCTGAGTGAAACACGCGGTATTGATTGCCTCTGCCCACATGAAGTGAGGCAGTCTTGATTGGATTAACATGGTGCGTGCTGCTTCAACAAGGGTTCTGTTCTTTCTCTCAACAACTCCGTTCTGCTGGGGAGTTTTAGCTGCTGCAAATTGCTGAGTGATACCGAGTGATTCATAGAACTCAGTGAGAGTCTGATTTTTTAACTCGGTACCATTGTCAGTTCTGACAATTCGAACACTGTGCTGTAGCAGTTTCTGGATCGTTCTAATAAAGGTCATAATGTTTTCCGCAGCTTCGTCTTTTGATCGGAGAAATTTTGTCCATGTATACCTAGAGAAGTCATCAACGATCACCAGAGTGTATTTGCGACCGTTGATGCTTTGAACTCTCATAGGTCCACACAGATCCATGTGTATTAGCTGCAACTGATGAGTAGATGAAGGTTCAGATTTGGACTTGTGGGAGCTTCGCGTCATTTTGCCCATTTTGCAGGCACTACAATGATTTTCAGCGGAAGACTTTAGCAGAGGAAGCCCCTTGACAAGTTTCTTGGAGGACAAAGTTGATAGATGTTTGAAGTTCAGATGGGAGAGACGTCTGTGCCATAGGTTGTTCTGTTCAGTTGAGGCTTTGGACAGCAGACAGATGGAAGTGGTGGATTGGACGCTTTTCAGATCAATAGTGTACAGATTTGATGTTCTGTAACACGTTAATAATGTATTTCCTGTGCTGTCAAGAACACAGCATTGTTTTGCAAAGAACCTTACTTCCATCCCGCTGTCACAGAATTGTCCAATGCTCAGTAAGTTGTGTTTGAGCCCTTTGACGAAAGAAACATCTTTTATTGTGACACTGGCACAGACGACGTCCCCATACCCAAGGATAGGAGATGAGGCGTCATTCCCGAATCTGACATTTCCTCCGTAGCAGTTGGTGTAGTTGCTCAAAAGGTGCTTTATTCCGGTCATGTGGGTTGAGCATCCTGAGTCTAAGTGCCACACATGACCGTCCTGCAAAACAATCAAATAGGATTAGGTACCCAACTTGGAGTGGGTCCTTCCTTATTATCAAGAAACACCTTTTTAAATCTTGCTTTGAGCAGTGATCCAAGGTCAGCTGCTCTTTCAACAAAAGATCTATCTTTGATGGGCTTTCCAAATGCCAGATCTGCTTTTGCAGTGTGTCTGGTTTTTGGAGTCCACCTAGCACTTTCCATTTTGGTGGGTCTGATGTTGTGAACCCACCTTTCCATTTTAGTCCTTGTGGGTCTAAGTTTGGGGACCCACCTTTCAGTTGCAGTTATGATGGGTCTTCGATTTGGGCCCCACCTTTCAGTTTCAGTTATGATGGGTCTACGATTGGGAACCCACCTTTCAGTTTCAGTTATGATGGGTCTACGATTGGGAACCCACCTTTCAGTTTTAGTTTGGATGGGTCTTCGTTTGGGGACCCACCTATTCGATTTAGGTTCAGGAGGAGAGTAGACAGGTGCTTTGTGATTGAACGGTTGTTTCTTGAGTTTGGTTTTGAAAATCTCCTCCTTAGAAAGCCGATTAACATGTTTCCTAGAATGAACTCTAAGGGCATATTTCATATCTGGAATACAAAACGTTCCCTTAGAAGTTCCTTTCTTGGTTTCTTTTTCAGGTTTAAGCTTTCTGGAAGGCTTAGATTTAACAACATTCATATCACATTCATAATTATGGGGATCTGGAACAGAATAACCATAAACAACACTTGTATTATAAATAGAACTTTGTCTAGAAGATGTCTCAGAAATATTCAGCTTGGGACTCAAGACTGAACTGTTAGAAGTTTGCTTTGTAGAAACAGAATTACAATTAACTTTTGAGTAAAATATTGAACTAGATCTAGGGCTGGCACTTTTCTCAAAAACTTTCTTTTTGCCATCTGCGATTTCCTTCCTCTTTTTCCTCCACTCATTCTTCTCTTCTCCTTCCTTATTCACTTCATTCCCTGTAAACAAAGGAGAAGAGAGATGAGTGGACGAACCTTTAAAAGCATTGTTTTTCTCATGTGAGGTGTGTGAGCTGTCAGGCTTGGTCGTAGAAGGGTCTGTTTTAGCATGAAACTGCTCACTCAAATCATTAAATTTTTGAAGAAGTTCCTGCCAGTTGCGCTCAAAACCTTTCTTTTCAGTTTCAAATCTCTCTCTCTCGTTATCAAGAGTTTTTTGTAGATTTTTGAGCTTTTGAGCCATGGGAAAAATACATGGTTCCTCACCAGTTTTAGCAATACCAACTCTTGGGGGAGGGTCTAGAGGGTGTCCTATGTGAGGAATATCTTTAGCATAGGGGTCTAGGCATTCACTAAAGCAGGAAGTCGGTTTTTCTTCTGAAAGTTGTTTTTCATTTACAGAGGGATAATCACAAGAAATCGCAGGTTTTGATTTCTTTCTCTTTTCTTCTTCTGCTTCAGCATAATCTTCATCACTTCGAAAATACATTTTCTCACCAAACCCTAGTCCCATGTAATCTTTGTTATAGATTTGAAGACAATTAACTTTCTTAAGATTACGTGGGTTAGTTATGCCCAGTCCTGTTTTAGCATTGTAGAATCGGTCATCCTTTTGTTTGTTGTTAAGCAGAAAAACAGTTTGTTCAGATTGACCTCTTCTAGCAGCTAGATCTTCTAGTTCTTTTACTTTATTTAAAAGCGTTCTTCTTTTGTTATGCAAAAAATCGCATTCAGCCTTTGCTGTGCTTTTTTCCCGTTCACTGTCCTCAAATTTCTTAGTTAATTCAGCTATCTTAAGTTCAAAGCTTTCAAAATCTGAGGACACCTTTTTGACTTGATCTTTTGCAATTTCAAGTTGAATACTTAAGGAAGACTTTTGGTCTAGATTCTGTTTCAGAACTCTATGATTATTGTCAAGTCTCTCCTTCAGTTCTTTGATTAGATTGTCCTTTTCAAGTAAGGACTGCATTTGATTATTTAAAGAAGTATGGGAGGTACTTACAGAGCTTGTTGAGCACTTGCTTTCGGGGATCGCAGCATCACCCTTTATTTCATCTCCCTCCACACTTGCCATAAGAGCATAGTTGTCTTCCTCTTCCTCCTCCTCAGAAGAATCTTCTGCCCAATTCTCATTTTCAGCAATCATGGCAGAGGTTTCTTCTTCTTTCTGCACCATCAGCATTTTCTGCTTATTCCACAGCATCTTCTGCTTGTAGAAGTTAGCATCTTTCTTCTTTGGGAGGCGGCAGTCTTTGATCACATGTCCAGGCTTGCCGCAATTATAACATTTAGGAGCTTCTTCTGCTGATGATGCCTTCCTAGAAGATCCTTGATCGTGGTTCTTCTGCTTGTAGTTTGAGGAGGAAGTTCTCAGCCTGTTGGAGGAGGTGTTCTTCTTAGCAAATCTTTTGGCCAGCAGTGCCATCTTCTTCTGTAAGTCAGCTAGCTCAGCCTCTAGATCAGATTTGTCATCATCACTCTCATCATCATCTGATTCAACCACCACCTTCTTCTTTTTCTTCTTCAGTGAAGTGGTTGTTCTTCTTGGCTGAGCATCCATTACAAGAGCTAAGGGGTTAGTGGTGTGATGATCCTCAGCACAGGCGACCTCGTTGACGAATTGCTTCATATGTTCATAGAGTGTGCAGAGGTCAATTTCGTCCTAATCTATCCGAGATCTGACATCCTTCACTGTCTTTTCCCATGCAGGATGCAGGCTGGATAAAAATCTAATATTCAGTTCCAGATTGGACCTGAATACTTTGATCTTTCTGAGTTCATTTACCAGTTGAACAAGTCTGTTGTAAGTCTCATTCAATGGTTCTCCTGGACCTGCTTTGAAGGAGTCATAAGCGATGAGAATCGTAGTCTTTTTTGTTTTGAGGCTGATGTTTGTGCCTTGTAGCAGCTTCTCAATTTCATCCCACATTTCCTTAGCTGTCTGCATGCTATCTATGAGAACATAAACCTCATTCGGTATTGCTTGAAGGAGGTACGTTTTGGCCATAAGATCACCACGAAGTCTGAGCTTGTCGGCTTCTGTGTATTCAGACGGCACTTTTCTCCTTATTTCTGGAAAAATAGGAGGATTGTTCTCTGGATCTCCACCAACTGAAATCAAGAGTTCAGCTGGTCCTTCGAGCAAAGATTCGAGCATTGCAGAAGAGTTCTCTTTGTGCTCGAGGAAGTTTAGAAATCTGTTCCTCCACATTTGATATTCTCCCTTCCTGAGGCTAGGAGGGGTACTGCTGTTCCCTTGTGCATTGTATTCTGAACCCATTGTTGTACTAAACTGACCGTTCGAGAAAGTTGATCAAAAGATTTTCAGAGGCAGAATCTCGAAAAATCAGATGTCGAGATCTAAATATCGAAATCTCAGATTTCGATAAAGGAGGCCCGGTATCGAGATTTGGGCTCGAGATTAAGGATCTCGAGATTAGGGATCTCGAGATTTCAAATTTCGAGATGCTGATCTCGAGATTTGAAATGTCGAGAAATTAATCTCTCGAAATCTTAATCTGATGAGTCAAATGTCGAGACCAGATGTCGAGTCCTGTTCTCGAAATCAAGATTTCGAAATCCTAGATGTCGAAATCCTCAATGTCGAAATCCTGCAACCTGTAAAAATCAGATAAACAAAATCTGAAGATAGTTTCCTGTAGAGTTGAATGTCGAGATCTTCTGGTAAAGTTTTCAGCTCGAAAAACGTAGCAGAACCTATGGAGAAGTAGGATGTCAAGATGCCTAGCTCGAGATATCTCGAAATCCAAAAATTGCGTAAAACACAAACTGAAGTATACCCATTGCAGAATACTCTGTTTTTGTTAACGTAGTTCATTCTGTCGAGCTTGTCGGCTTCTGTGTATTCAGACGGCACTTTTCTCCTTATTTCTGAAAAAATAGGAGGATTGTTCTCTGGATCTCAACCAACTGAAATCAAGAGTTCAGCTGGTCCTTCAAGCAAAGATTCGAGCATTGCAGAAGAGTTCTCTTTGTGCTCGAGGAAGTTTAGAAATCTGTTCCTCCACATTTTCTGCCCAATTCTAAACCCTAAAGATTCTAAACCCTAAACCCTAAACCCTAAACCCTAAACCCTAAACCCTAAACCCTAAACCCTAAACCCTAAACCCTAAACCCTAAACCCTAAACCCTAAACCCTAAACCCTTTTAGGGTTTAGGGTTTAGGGTTTAGAGTTCTCTTTGGGCAGAAGATTCTAAACCCTAAACCCTAAACCCTAAACCCTAAACCCTAAACCCTAAACCCTAAACCCTGAACCCTGAACCCTGAACCCTGAACCCTGAACCCTGAACCCTGAACCCTGAACCCTGAACCCTGAACCCTGAACCCTGAACCCTGAACCCTGAACCCTGAACCCTGAACCCTGAACCCTGAACCCTGAACCCTGAACCCTGAACCCTGAACCCTGAACCCTGAACCCTGAACCCTGAACCCTGAACCCTGAACCCTGAACCCTGAACCCTGAACCCTGAACCCTGAACCCTGAACCCTGAACCCTCAACCCTAAACCCTAAACCCTAAACCCTAAACCCTCAACCCTCAACCCTAAACCCTAAACCCTAAACCCTAAACCCTAAACCCTAAACCCTAAACCCTAAACCCTAAACCCTTAACCCTAAACCCTAAACCCTAAACCCTAAACCCTAAACCCTAAACCCTAAACCCTAAACCCTAAACCCTAAACCCTAAACCCTAAACCCTAAACCCTAAACCCTAAACCCTAAACCCTAAACCCTAAACCCTAAACCCTAAACCCTAAACCCTAAACCCTAAACCCTAAACCCTAAACCCTAAACCCTAAACCCTAAACCCTAAACCCTAAACCCTAAACCCTAAACCCTAAACCCTAAACCCTAAACCCTAAACCCTAAACCCTAAACCCTAAACCCTAAACCCTAAACCCTTAACCCTAAACCCTAAACCCTTAAACCCTAAACCCTAAACCCTAAACCCTAAACCCTAAACCCTAAACCCTAAACCCTAAACCCTAAACCCTAAACCCTAAACCCTAAACCCTAAACCCAACCCTTTGTCCATTTAGCCTAGACAATCGGTTGGGGGACTTCAGCGGAGACATTCGGCTGGGCCCGAGCAGCACCTTGGCCTTGCCCTTATCTGGACCCGTGATCAAGAGGCCCTCCAGTACGAACATCCAAGATATTTGGCACGAAAGCAGGATAATGGCGGGAAACACATTTAATGCACCAGGTATGCAAGATTTGGTGGTTGGCGGGCTAGCCACGTTCATAGAAGTTTTTAGTGGTTTCACCTTTTTAAAACCACTAAAAAGTTAATTGATAAAACCACAAAAATCTTTTACTCTAACTCCCTTGGCATTCTTGAAGGTGGTTTGATTGGTTTCTCTATTAAAAACAACATTCTTAAACTAACCTAGGTTGACAAATTTAATCTTATTTGTTTGTCCTCATTAAAGAACACGTTCAAGTCCAAAATGAAACTTCGTTTCGACACTATGAGACCTTTTTTTAATTGCCTAATGAAGTAGACTAGATTCCGCCACATATTGTTTTGCTTAAAGTTTTTAAATATGTGTTAAACAAACCCTAAATATGTGTGTTTTGTTTACGTTAATTTATATCCTTCGAAAATTTTTTGATCAAAATAAAACTATTTAAATTTACTAATTTTTTTAAAAATGAAAATAATTGTTACAGTTATCATCACTTTTTACATTTTTGGAATTTACTGTATAAATTGAATAAAGTTAAAACTATTTTTCTACCTGAATTGAATAAATTTGGTGAAGAAGAATGCTTTAGCTATTTTCAAATAATAATTTATTTATTTTATTAACAAAATTGATTTACTAACATTTTTTCAAAATTTAGTCAATTACGTCAATTTAACCGCTTTAGTCGAATTTCACCACTGTTTGTAGACTTAACTGTTAACCGTCAAAATATTTTGAACATCTAAAAATATCATAGGGCCTGTTTAGTAGCCACAATATCATATATCACCCTTATCGATCATTTTTTTTGTCAAACATATAACTTTTGATTTCACATACAGATTCTATAATATTCAAAAAAAGAAAGGTTGTAGTAATTGTTTGGCTAGTTTGGTTGAAGTTACTCTAGATGATCATTTTTACATAAAGAGTTATGAAATCTTTTTGAATAAATATGTACTCACTACCCAATTTTATTTTTTAACTTGGTTGTAAATTCTGAGAAATAATTACACACACATATATATGTGTGTATATATTGTTGGGTGTGTTTCGAAAAACAAAGAAAATTAATTAATAAATATTAATTAAATAAAATGACTTAAAGAAAAACAAGAAATGAGATGAAGCAGAATAAGCCAAAGCTCGTGCTACGCACGATTTCCTTAAAACGTATTCGTTGCCTCCCGGGGTGCTAGGAGCGTTGCAACGATCGTTTCCCAGGATACGATGAATTCGAACAATAGTTTAGCACTCAAACTAAAGTTCCAATGAACGTGAACAAAAGCAGAACACCGAAGGAGTTAGCACGATAGAAGAGCATCTTTTGCTACCACCTAACCCATTAAATTTTTCGGGTTTCTCCACAGAGTTGCTCGGCACGGTCACCATAGGGATAGCCCTTTGGTTAACCAAAGCAGATGCACCGCGTTGTGAACTATTGTTCACCGGAGCTCCGCTTTCAGAGTGATTATCGTTCAAACCGTTCAAAACATTCTGCCCAACAACATTTTCATTTTCTTGAGAAGTCATTTTTCGTTTCTTACGTTATTCGAAAGCACAAAGAAAACAAGTTTTAAGATTGTTTACCGTAGTAGAACAATCACCGAATACGTTTTAAGATTGTTGGGTGTGTTTCGAAAAACAAAGAAAATTAATTAATAAATATTAATTAAATAAAATGACTTAAAGAAAAACAAGAAATGAGATGAAGCAGAATAAGCCAAAGCTCGTGCTACGCACGATTTCCTGAAAACGTATTCGTTGCCTCCCGAGGTGCTAGGAGCGTTGCAACGATCGTTTCCCAGGATACGATGACTTCGAACAATAGTTTAGCACTCAAACTAAAGTTCCAACGAACGTGAACAAAAGCAGAACACCGAAGGAGTTTGTATGGAGTGCTAGAGGTGTTGTTTTAGCTAAGAAAATACGTGAACGAAGTGTATGAAAGGTTGTGTCTTTGCAAAGCACCTACTAGCCTTTTATAGGGGTGGATTAAGGTGTGTTAATGGCTGTTTAAGGGTTATGATCGTTGGACATCAACGTCCTAAACGTTGGGCATTGATTCCAGTCCTTAAACAACCCAAAACGTTCATATGAACGTTGGGACATCAATGGCAGCATAAAGACGTTGGGCATTTATGTGCATGGAGCAAAAATTAAAGTAGGAACGTACCGGAAGAACAAAAATTAACGTTATCTTTAGAAGATAGATTTTCGGACGGCATTCGTGTGTGCAGGTCGCCCGCACACGCAAGTCGCGGTTTTTGTTCTTCGGTTTCGGGATTTGTGAATAGCTCCCGGTTAGAGCAAATGTGCCGGATTGCACCGGTGTCCACGAACCACTCCTTGGAATTGGATCCAACGAGGTTGACTTCGGTAACCACAGCCGCTAGGATGCTGTCTTCATCCTTTTGCCCACCTTGCACCAAGTTGACTTGGGAGTCTTTCT
Source organism: Cuscuta europaea (assembly GCA_945859875.1). NCBI lineage: Eukaryota > Viridiplantae > Streptophyta > Magnoliopsida > Solanales > Convolvulaceae > Cuscuta > Cuscuta europaea. Next base: position 5,269,486 of record CAMAPE010000062.1, on the reverse strand, counting down.
TCTTCCGTGGTGCCTTGCAATCCGAGGACTTGTGTCCATTCTTGTTGCAATTGAAGCATTTTCCATTAAATTTGGGTTTGGAAACGCCTCCCTTGGGACCGAGCTTGATCTTCCCATTATTTTTATTTTTGGAGCCTTTTGCATGCTCCACCACATTGGCCTTGGCGCCGCTAACGACTGGGAGTCTCCCATCGTTCTTCCAATTATCCTCTTCAATCCGCAGACGGAGGAGCAACTGTTCCAAGTTCATTTCCTTTCGCTTATGCTTAAGGTAGTTCTTGAAATCCTTCCAAGCCGGCGGCAATAAATGGATAATTGACGCCACTTGGAAAGACTCGCTAACCGTCATTCCTTCATCTCGAATTTCGTTGAAGATCATTTGCATTTCCTCAACTTGACTCAAGACCGTCTTCGAATCCACCATTTTAAAATCAAGGAATCGACCGACAACAAATTTATTTGCACCAGCATCCTCACTCTTATATTTGTGGTCCAAAGCATTCCATAACTCCTTAGCCGTAGCTAATTTACTATACACGTCGTACAGAGCATCATGCAGCCCGTTCAACACGTAGTTTCGGCAAAGGAAGTCAGAATGCTTCCAAGCCTCAACCGCGTTGAAAGATTGCGCATCCACCTCACCCACGGTTACTACCGGCGCATCCTCGGTCAAGAAGCGTGCAAGACCGAGAGTAGTGAGATAGAAGAGCATCTTTTGCTGCCACCTCAAGAAACGTTGGGCATTTATGTGCATGGAGCAAAAATTAAAGTAGGAACGTACCGGAAGAACAAAAATTAACGTTATCTTTAAAAGATAGATTTTCGGACGGCATTCGTGTGTGCAGGTCGCCCGCACACGCAAGTCGCGGTTTTTGTTCTTCGGTTTCGGGATTTGATTCACACCCTCCCTGCGCGCGTGAGAGAGCCTTTCCCTTTAGGATTATTAACTCCTTAGGGGGGGTTTCCCTTTATAAAGGGTTCAAATTCCCTTGTGATTTTCGGTGTGGGAAAGAACCCACACTAAAACCCACATTTTCCTAGTTTTCTCCATTCCAACGGGTAAACTTCGAAAAACAATTTCTCATTCACCCGTTATCCGTTTTGAGTGTACCATATATCGAATTGTAGCCCTTAGTAAGGACAATCCGAAACCAGTTTGACCCGACCCAAATCGGAAGTGGACCCCACTCAAATAATTGCCCCAAAATGACCATTTCATACACTTTTAACACATTTTTTTCAACAATCCCCCACATGAATGAAAATTGATTTTCGAGACTTAAAAAGACACGAAGATAGGAGGACATGTTGTGTTCACCGGATGATCCCTGCACACGGAGAGATAGGTTTTATCCTTTGAACCTTCCGCTGTAAAGACACGTTTATTTACTGGCTGTCTAGTAGACTCGATGTCCTTGAACTATACTGCCGTCGTGTAAACATTGACTTATCTTTACACAAGAACCTTCCAACTTTGTTCCGTTCTCATGGGTGTGCCCGTTTTGGCCATGGGTCACCGTCCTGGTTCTACAAGAGTTTCTAAAGAACTGAGCCATTACAGTTCTCCTTTGAAGCGGCCCTCTTCTCTCTCACATAGGTGATTCTTTCATGAGTATCCCGCATAATCTTCCAATGTTATCGAGTAGATCAACATTTTAGAATCATTAAAGCAAACGTTTTTGCTAACCTCGTGCGGGAGTCACTGTTTCAATGAGGAGTGGGTAGGAGTCCGGGACCCCCACAGTGACCATCCTTCGCTCTATAATTTAGTTGTCCCTTTTGAACCTAGGACCAACTAGGTTGGGTATCCACTATAGAACTTTTCAATTTACGGGCTTTAGTCCCATTCCTCGTGATAACTTCTCCAACAATTCTCTATCCAATGCCTTGGTTTGCGGATCCGCTACGTTATCCTTTGACTTCACGTAGTCAACAGTGATAACACCCGTTGTGAGGAGTTGTTTAATGGTGTTATGTCTACGACGAATGTGTCTAGACTTACCATTATAGAGATTGCTCTGTGTCGTTCCAATTGCCGCTTGACAATCACAATGAATGCATATTGGAGGGACAGGCTTCTCCCAACTTGGAATATCCTCGAGAAAATGGCGTAGCCATTCAGCCTCTTCAGTGCACTTATCCAAGGCTATTAGCTCAGATTCCATCGTGGATCTAGCTATTAACGTTTGTTTCGAGGATTTCCACGACATGGCTGCACCTCCCAAAGTGAAAACATATCCACTCGTGGATTTTGAGTCCTTAATGTCAGATATCCAACTAGCGTCGCTATACCCTTCAAGTACAGTTGGATATCTTCCACAGTGCAGTCCAAGGTTTTGGGGTTTCCGTAAATACCTCAAAACTCTTACTATTGCCTTCCGGTGTTCATCACCGGGGTTGCTAGTATATCTACTAAGCTTACTAACCACAAAGGCAATATCAGGCCTGGTACAACTCATTAGATACATTAAACTGCCAATAATCACAGCGTATTCTACTTGAGAAATACACTCTCCACGATTTTTGGTCAGATGTACATTTTTATCTAATGGCGTCCTTGCCTCTTGATAATCATCCTTATTAAATTTAGTAAGGATTTTATCAACGTAATGGGATTGACTTAGCGTTAGACCGTCAGGTCCTCTAATTATTTTAATCCCAAGGATTAAATCGGCCAGCCCCATATCCTTCATGTCAAACTTAGAATTTAACATGCTTTTGGTAGAATTAATCATTAGATTATTGCTACCCACGATGATTATATCATCCACGTATAAACACAAAATGACATAGCCGTCTACCGTGCTTTTCACATAGACGCATTTGTCACTTTCGTTTATTTTAAACCCATGAATTAACATTACATGGTCGAACTTCTCGTGCCACTGTTTAGGGGCTTGTTTCAATCCATACAATGATTTAATTAATTTAAAAACCTTCTTTTCTTGGCTTGGAACACGAAAACCCTCGGGTTGTTCCATATAGATTTCTTCGTCTATATCGCCATTTAGAAAAGCGGTTTTTACGTCCATTTGATGAACTTCCAAATTCCGCAAAGCGGCAATCGCTAGTATCATCCTAATGGAATTTATTCTCGTCACGGGAGAATACGTGTCAAAGTAATCATGGCCCTCACGTTGCTTGTATCCCTTGATTACAAGTCTGGCCTTATACTTATCAATGGAACCGTCTGGTTTCATTTTACGTTTAAAAATCCACTTGGATCCCAAAGGTTTACATCCCGGAGGGAGATCAACCAATTCTCACGTGTGATTTTTTAAGATAGAGTCCACCTCGCTTTTGATGGCTTCTTTCCACATCGGTCCTTCGGTAGATGTTACGGCTTTCGTATAAGTCCGTGGCTCATTTTCTACCAAACATGTTAGAAAATCTGGTTCATTTTCTACCATACAAGTTAGAATATTCGAATCGAATTCTACCAGGTATGTGAGAAAATCCGGTCCGAAGGATTTTTCTACTCTAGCACGTTTGCTACGTCGGGGTTCGGGTTCTTCACCGGATCCCTCGCTAGTATTTTCCATAGCTACGTCAAATGTTCGTTTTGACGTGCTAGGTCCTTCGTTGGACTTACATGGAAATACATCTTCAAAGAATGAGGCATTCCTTGATTCAATTATAGTGTTTTCATGTACATCCGGATTATTCGAATCGTACACTAAAAACCGATAAGCACTACTATTTTGTGCATATCCAATAAAAATACAATCCACCGTTTTTGGACCTATTTTTATTTTCTTAGGTGTTGGTACAAGCACTTTTTCCAAACACCCCCACACTTTTAAATATTGATAGGAAGGCCGTCTGCCTTTCCACAACTCGTACGGAGTTTTATCATATTTTTTCCGGGGAACCTTATTTAAAAGGTAATTGCTTGACAAGACTGCTTCGCCCCACATATTTTGTGGCAAGCCCGAACTTACTAGCATCGCGTTCATCATATCTTTCAATGTGCGATTCTTTCGTTCGGCAACACCATTTGATTGAGGTGAATAGGGTGCGGTACGTTCATGTACTATACCCACGCTCGCGCAAAACTCACCAATTGGTGCTTCATACTCACCACCTCGATCACTTCTAACCATTTTAATCCGTCGATTAAGTTGGTTTTCCACTTCATTCTTATAAAGAATGAATTTATCGATTGCTTCGTGTTTATTTTTTAATAAATAAACATAGCTATAGCGAGTGCTATCATCGATAAAAGTAATAAAATATTTATTACCGCCACGTGTTTGTATTGATTTAAAATCAAACACGTCACTATGAATTAATTTTAGTGGTTCCGTTTTTCTTTCAACCGATTTGAAAGACGTTTTCGCTAGTTTTGCCTCTACACAAACTCCAAATTTGTGATTCACATCAATTGTGAATTTAGGAATGTGTTCCATGTTAATTAATCTACATATAGAATTAAAATTAACATGTCCTAGTCTACCATGCCACACATTGGAAGACTCAAGCAAGTAAGCAGAAGAGATTTTATTATTATTATTAATAATAGTCATTACATTGAGCTTAAACAGCCCATCAACTGCATACCCCTTCCCCACATACATTCCTGATTTTGACAAAACTAGTTTGTCCGACTCAAAGACCATGCGGAACCCATGCTTGTTCAACAAAGAGCCCGAGATCAAGTTTTTGCGTATCTCCGGGACGTACAACACATTGTTGAGAGTCAGCTCCTTGCCCGAAGTCATCTTCAGGACCACCTTGCCCATGCCTTCAACCTCGGAATGAACAGAATTCCCCATCCACACCTTCTCACCGTTTGATGGCTCAAAGGTTGTGAATAGCTCCCGGTTAGAGCAAATGTGTCGGGTTGCACCGGTGTCCACGAACCACTCCTTGGAATTGGATCCAACGAGGTTGACTTCGGTAACCACAGCCGCTAGGATGATCTCTTCATCCTTTTGCCCACCTTGCACCAAGTTGACTTGGGAGTCTTTCTTCTTCCGTTGTGCCTTGCAATCCGAGGACTTGTGTCCATTCTTGTTGCAATTGAAGCATTTTCCATTAAATTTGGGTTTGGAAACGCCTCCCTTGGGACCGAGCTTGCTCTTCCCATTATTTTTATTTTTGGAGCCTTTTGCATGCTCCACCACATTGGCCTTGGCGCTGCTAACGATTGGGAGTCTCCCACCGTTCTTCCGATAATCCTCTTCAATCCGCAGACGGAGGATCAACTGTTCCAAGTTCATTTCCTTTCGCTTATGCTTAAGGTAGTTCTTGAAATCCTTCCAAGCCGGCGGCAATAAATGGATAATTGACGCCACTTGGAAAGACTCGCTAACCGTCATTCCTTCATCTCGAATTTCGTTGAAGATCATTTGCATTTCTTCAACTTGACTCAAGACCGTCTTCGAATCCACCATTTTAAAATCAAGGAATCGACTGACAACAAATTTCTTTGCACCGGCATCCTCTCTCTTATATTTGTGGTCCAAAGCATTCCATAGCTCCTTAGCCGTAGCTAATTTACTATACACGTCGTACAGAGCATCATGCAGCTCGTTCAACACGTAGTTTCGGCAAAGTAAGTCAGAATGCTTCCAAGCCTCAACCGCGTTGAAAGATTGCGCATCCACCTCACCCCCGGTTACTACCGGCGCATCCTCGGTCAAGAAGCGTGCAAGACCGAGAGTAATGAGATAGAAGAGCATCTTTTCCTGCCACCTCTTGAAGTTTAACCCATTAAATTTTTCGGGTTTCTCCACAGAGTTGCTCGGCACGGTCACCATAGGGATAGCCCTTTAGTTAACCAAAGCAGATGCACCGCGTTGTGAACTATTGTTCACCGGAGCTCCGCTTTCAGAGTGATTATCGTTCAAACCGTTCAAAGCATTCTGCCCAACAACATTTTCATTTTCTTGAGAAGTCATTTTTCGTTTCTTACGTTATTCGAAAGCACAAAGAAAACAAGTTTTAAGATTGTTTACCGTAGTAGAACAATCACCGAATACCTTTTAAGATTGTTGGGTGTGTTTCGAAAAACAAAGAAAATTAATTAATAAATATTAATTAAATAAAATGACTTAAAGAAAAACAAGAAATGAGATGAAGCAGAATAAGCCAAAGCTCGTGCTACGCACGATTTCCTTAAAACGTATTCGTTGCCTCCCGGGGTGCTAGGAGCGTTGCAACGACCGTTTCCCAGGATACGATGACTTCGAACAATAGTTTAGCACTCAAACTAAAGTTCCAACGAACGTGAACAAAAGCAGAACACCGAAGGAGTTTGTATGGAGTGCTAGAGTTGCTGTTTTAGCTAAGAAAATACGTGAACGAAGTGTATGAAAGGTTATGTCTTTGCAAAGCACCTACTAGCCTTTTATAGGGGTGGATTAAGGTGTGTTAATGGCTGTTTAAGGGTTATGATCGTTGGACATCAATGTCCTAAACGTTGGGCATTGATTCCAGTCCTTAAACAACCCAAAACGTTCATATGAACGTTGGGACATCAATGACAGCATAAAGACGTTGGGCATTTATGTGCATGGAGCAAAAATTAAAGTAGGAACGTACCGGAAGAACAAAAATTAACGTTATCTTTAGAAGATAGATTTTCGGACGACAATCGTGTGTGCAGGTCGCCCGCACACGCAAGTCGCGGTTTTTGATCTTCGGTTTCGGGATTTGATTCGCACCCCCCCTGCGCGCGTGAGAGAGCATTTCCCTTTAGGAATCTTAACTCCTTAGGGGGGGTTCTCTTTATAAAGGGTTCAAATTCCCTTGTGATTTTGGGTGTGGGAAAGAACCCACACTAAAACCCACATTTTCCTAGTTTTCTCCATTCCAACGGGTAAACTTCGAAAAACAATTTCTCATTCACCCGTTATCCGTTTTGAGTGTACCATATATCGAATTGTAGCCCTTAGCAAGGACAATCCGAAACCACTTTGACCCGACCCAAATCGGAAGTGGACCCCACTCAAATAATTTCCCCAAAATGACCATTTAATACACTTTTGACACACTTTTTCCAACAATCCCCCACATGAATGAAAATTGATTTTCGAGACATAAAAAGACACGAAGATAGGAGGACACGTTGTGTTCACCGGATGATCCTTGCACATGGAGAGGTAGGTTTTATCCTTTGAACCTTCCGCTTTAAAGACACGTTTATTTACTGGCTGTCTAGTAGACTCGATGTCCTTGAACTATACTGCCGTCGTGTAAACATTGACTTATCTTTACACAAGAACCTTCCAACTTTGTTCCGTTCTCATGGGTGTGCCCGTTTTGGCCATGGGTCACCGTCCTGGTTCTACAAGAGTTTCTAAAGAACTGAGCCATTACAGTTCTCCTTTGAAGCGGCCCTCTTCTCTCTCACATAGGTGATTCTTTCATGAGTATCCCGCATACTCTTCCAATGTTATCGAGTAGATCAACATTTTAGAATCATTAAAGCAAACGTTTTTGGTAACCTCGTGCGGGAGTCACTGTTTCAACGAGGAGTGGGTAGGAGTTCGGGACCCCCACAGTGACCATCCTTCGCTCTATAATTTAGTTATCCCTTTTGAACCTAGGACCAACTAGGTTGGGTATCCACTATAGAACTTTTCAATTTACGGGCTTTAGTCCCATTCCTCGTGATAACTTCTCCAACAATTCTCTATCCAATGCCTTGGTTAGCGGATCCGCTACGTTATCCTTTGACTTCACGTAGTCAACAGTGATAACACCCGTTGTGAGGAGTTGTTTAATGGTGTTATGTCTACGACGAATGTGTCTAGACTTACCATTGTAGAGATTGCTCTGTGCTGTTCCAATTGCCGCTTGACAATCACAATGTATGCATATTGGAGGGACAGGCTTCTCCCAACTTGGAATATCCTCGAGAAAATGGCGTAGCCATTCAGCCTCTTCAGTGCACTTATCCAAGGCTATTAGCTCAGATTCCATCGTGGATCTAGCTATTAACGTTTGTTTCGAGGATTTCAACGACACGGCTGCACCTCCCAAAGTGAAAATATATCCACTCGTGGATTTTGAGTCCTTAATGTCAGATATCCAACTAGCGTCGCTATACCCTTCAAGTACAGCTGGATATCTTCCACAGTGCAGTCCAAGGTTTTGGGTTTTCCGTAAATACCTCAAAACCCTTACTATTGCCTTCCAGTGTTCATCACCGGGGTTGCTAGTATATCTACTAAGCTTACTAACCACAAAGGCAATATCAGGCCTGGTACAACTCATTAGATACATTAAACTGCCAATAATCCTAGCGTATTCTACTTGAGAAATACACTCTCCACGATTTTTGGTCAGATTCACATTTTTATCTAATGGCGTCCTTGCCTCTTGATAATCATCCTTATTAAATTTAGTAAGGATTTTATCAACGTAATGGGATTGACTTAGCGTTAGACCGTCAGGTCCTCTAATTATTTTAATCCCAAGGATTAAATCGGCCAGCCCCATATCCTTCATGTCAAACTTAGAATTTAACATGCTTTTGGTAGAATTAATCATTAGATTATTGCTACCCACGATGAGTATATCATCCACGTATAAACACAAAATGACATAGCCGTCTACCGTGCTTTTCACATAGACGCATTTGTCACTTTCGTTTATTTTAAACCCATGAATTAACATTACATGGTCGAACTTCTCGTGCCACTGTTTAGGGGCTTGTTTCAATCCACTTCTCCAAGGAGTGGTTCGTGGACACCGGTGCAACCCGACACATTTGCTCTAACCGGGAGCTATTCACAACCTTTGAGCCATCAAACGGTGAGAATGTGTGGATGGGGAATTCTGCTCATTCCGAGGTTGAAGGCATGGGCAAGGTGGTCCTGAAGATGACTTCGGGCAAGGAGCTGACTCTCAACAATGTGTTGTACGTCCCGGAGATACGCAAAAACTTGATCTCGGGCTCTTTGTTGAACAAGCATGGGTTCCGCATGGTCTTTGAGTCGGACAAACTAGTTTTGTCAAAATCGGGAATGTATGTGGGGAAGGGGTATGCAGTTGATGGGCTGTTTAAGCTCAATGTAATGACTATTAATAATAATAATAATAAAATCTCTTCTGCTTACTTGCTTGAGTCTTCCAATGTGTGGCATGGTAGACTAGGACATGTTAATTTTAATTCTCTATGTAGATTAATTAACATGGAACACATTCCTAAATTCACAATTGATGTGAATCACAAATTTGGAGTTTGTGTAGAGGCAAAACTAGCGAAAACGTCTTTCAAATCGGTTGAAAGAAAAACGGAACCACTAAAATTAATTCATAGTGACGTGTTTGATTTTAAATCAATACAAACACGTGGCGGTAATAAATATTTTATTACTTTTATCGATGATAGCACTCGCTATAGCTATGTTTATTTATTAAAAAATAAACACGAAGCAATCGATAAATTCATTCTTTATAAGAATGAAGTGGAAAACCAACTTAATCGACGGATTAAAATGGTTAGAAGTGATCGAGGTGGTGAGTATGAAGCACCAATTGGTGAGTTTTGCGCGAGCGTGGGTATAGTACATGAACGTACCGCACCCTATTCACCTCAATCAAATGGTGTTGCCGAACGAAAGAATCGCACATTGAAAGATATGATGAACGCGATGCTAGTAAGTTCGGGCTTGCCACAAAATATGTGGGGCGAAGCAGTCTTGTCAAGCAATTACCTTTTAAATAAGGTTCCCCGGAAAAAATATGATAAAACTCCGTACGAGTTGTGGAAAGGCAGACGGCCTTCCTATCAATATTTAAAAGTGTGGGAGTGTTTGGAAAAAGTGCTTGTACCAACACCTAAGAAAATAAAAATAGGTCCAAAAACGGTGGATTGTATTTTTATTGGATATGCACAAAATAGTAGTGCTTATCGGTTTTTAGTGTACGATTCGAATAATCCGGATGTACATGAAAACACTATAATTGAATCAAGGAATGCCTCATTCTTTGAAGATGTATTTCCATGTAAGTCCAATGAAGGACCTAGCACGTCAAAACGAACATTTGACGTAGCTATGGAAAATACTAGCGAGGGATCCGGTGAAGAACCCGAACCCCGACGTAGCAAACGTGCTAGAGTAGAAAAATCCTTCGGACCGGATTTTCTCACATACCTGGTAGAATTCGATTCGAATATTCTAACTTGTATGGTAGAAAATGAACCAGATTTTCTAACATGTTTGGTAGAAAATGAGCCACGGACTTATACGAAAGCCGTAACATCTACCGAAGGACCGATGTGGAAAGAAGCCATCAAAAGCGAGGTGGACTCTATCTTAAAAAATCACACGTGGGAATTGGTTGATCTCCCTCCGGGATGTAAACCTTTGGGATCCAAGTGGATTTTTAAACGTAAAATGAAACCAGACGGTTCCATTGATAAGTATAAGGCCAGACTTGTAATCAAGGGATACAAGCAACGCGAGGGCCATGATTACTTTGACACGTATTCTCCCGTGACGAGATTAAATTCCATTAGGATGATACTAGCGATTGCCGCTTTGCGGAATTTGGAAGTTCATCAAATGGACGTAAAAACCGCTTTTCTAAATGGCGATATAGACGAAGAAATCTATATGGAACAACCCGAGGGTTTTCGTGTTCCAAGCCAAGAAAAGAAGGTTTTTAAATTAATTAAATCATTGTATGGATTGAAACAAGCCCCTAAACAGTGGCACGAGAAGTTCGACCATGTAATGTTAATTCATGGGTTTAAAATAAACGAAAGTGACAAATGCGTCTATGTGAAAAGCACGGTAGACGGCTATGTCATTTTGTGTTTATACGTGGATGATATAATCATCGTGGGTAGCAATAATCTAATGATTAATTCTACCAAAAGCATGTTAAATTCTAAGTTTGACATGAAGGATATGGGGCTGGCCGATTTAATCCTTGGGATTAAAATAATTAGAGGACCTGACGGTCTAACGCTAAGTCAATCCCATTACGTTGATAAAATCCTTACTAAATTTAATAAGGATGATTATCAAGAGGCAAGGACGCCATTAGATAAAAATGTACATCTGACCAAAAATCGTGGAGAGTGTATTTCTCAAGTAGAATACGCTGTGATTATTGGCAGTTTAATGTATCTAATGAGTTGTACCAGGCCTGATATTGCCTTTGTGGTTAGTAAGCTTAGTAGATATACTAGCAACCCCGGTGATGAACACCGGAAGGCAATAGTAAGAGTTTTGAGGTATTTACGGAAACCCCAAAACCTTGGACTGCACTGTGGAAGATATCCAACTGTACTTGAAGGGTATAGCGACGCTAGTTGGATATCTGACATTAAGGACTCAAAATCCACGAGTGGATATGTTTTCACTTTGGGAGGTGCAGCCATGTCGTGGAAATCCTCGAAACAAACGTTAATAGCTAGATCCACGATGGAATCTGAGCTAATAGCCTTGGATAAGTGCACTGAAGAGGCTGAATGGCTACGCCATTTTCTCGAGGATATTCCAAGTTGGGAGAAGCCTGTCCCTCCAATATGCATTCATTGTGATTGTCAAGCGGCAATTGGAACGACACAGAGCAATCTCTATAATGGTAAGTCTAGACACATTCGTCGTAGACATAACACCATTAAACAACTCCTCACAACGGGTGTTATCACTGTTGACTACGTGAAGTCAAAGGATAACGTAGCGGATCCGCAAACCAAGGCATTGGATAGAGAATTGTTGGAGAAGTTATCACGAGGAATGGGACTAAAGCCCGTAAATTGAAAAGTTCTATAGTGGATACCCAACCTAGTTGGTCCTAGGTTCAAAAGGGACAACTAAATTATAGAGCGAAGGATGGTCACTGTGGGGGTCCCGGACTCCTACCCACTCCTCATTGAAACAGTGACTCCCGCACGAGGTTAGCAAAAACGTTTGCTTTAATGATTCTAAAATGTTGATCTACTCGATAACATTGGAAGATTATGCGGGATACTCATGAAAGAATCACCTATGTGAGAGAGAAGAGGGCCGCTTCAAAGGAGAACTGTAATGGCTCAGTTCTTTAGAAACTCTTGTAGAACCAGGACGGTGACCCATGGCCAAAACGGGCACACCCATGAGAACGGAACAAAGTTGGAAGGTTCTTGTGTAAAGATAAGTCAATGTTTACACGACGGCAGTATAGTTCAAGGACATCGAGTCTACTAGACAGCCAGTAAATAAACGTGTCTTTACAGCGGAAGGTTCAAAGGATAAAACCTATCTCTCCGTGTGCAGGGATCATCCGGTGAACACAACATGTCCTCCTATCTTCGTGTCTTTTTAAGTCTCGAAAATCAATTTTCATTCATGTGGGGGATTGTTGAAAAAAATGTGTTAAAAGTGTATGAAATGGTCATTTTGGGGCAATTATTTGAGTGGGGTCCACTTCCGATTTGGGTCGGGTCAAACTGGTTTCGGATTGTCCTTACTAAGGGCTACAATTCGATATATGGTACACTCAAAACGGATAACGGGTGAATGAGAAATTGTTTTTCGAAGTTTACCCGTTGGAATGGAGAAAACTAGGAAAATGTGGGTTTTAGTGTGGGTTCTTTCCCACACCGAAAATCACAAGGGAATTTGAACCGTTTATAAAGGGAAACCCCCCCTAAGGAGTTAATAATCCTAAAGGGAAAGGCTCTCTCACGCGCGCAGGGAGGGTGTGAATCAAATCCCGAAACCGAAGAACAAAAACCGCGACTTGCGTGTGCGGGCGACCTGCACACACGAATGCCGTCCGAAAATCTATCTTTTAAAGATAACGTTAATTTTTGTTCTTCCGGTACGTTCCTACTTTAATTTTTGCTCCATGCACATAAATGCCCAACGTTTCTTGAGGTGGCAGCAAAAGATGCTCTTCTATCTCACTACTCTCGGTCTTGCACGCTTCTTGACCGAGGATGCGCCGGTAGTAACCGTGGGTGAGGTGGATGCGCAATCTTTCAACGCGGTTGAGGCTTGGAAGCATTCTGACTTCCTTTGCCGAAACTACGTGTTGAACGGGCTGCATGATGCTCTGTACGACGTGTATAGTAAATTAGCTACGGCTAAGGAGTTATGGAATGCTTTGGACCACAAATATAAGAGTGAGGATGCTGGTGCAAAGAAATTTGTTGTCGGTCGATTCCTTGATTTTAAAATGGTGGATTCGAAGACGGTCTTGAGTCAAGTTGAGGAAATGGAAATGATCTTCAACGAAATTCGAGATGAAGGAATGACGGTTAGCGAGTCTTTCCAAATGGCGTCAATTATCCATTTATTGCCGCCGGCTTGGAAGGATTTCAAGAACTACCTTAAGCATAAGCGAAAGGAAATGAACTTGGAACAGTTGATCCTCCGTCTGCGGATTGAAGAGGATAATTGGAAGAACGATGGGAGACTCCCAGTCGTTAGCGGCGCCAAGGCCAATGTGGTGGAGCATGCAAAAGGCTCCAAAAATAAAAATAATGGGAAGATCAAGCTCGGTCCCAAGGGAGGCGTTTCCAAACCCAAATTTAATGGAAAATGCTTCAATTGCAACAAGAATGGACACAAGTCCTCGGATTGCAAGGCACCACGGAAGAAGAAAGACTCCCAAGTCAACTTGGTGCAAGGTGGGCAAAAGGATGAAGACAGCATCCTAGCGGCTGTGGTTACCGAAGTCAACCTCGTTGGATCCAATTCCAAGGAGTGGTTCGTGGACACCGGTGCAATCCGGCACATTTGCTCTAACCGGGAGCTATTCACAAATCCCGAAACCGAAGAACAAAAACCGCGACTTGCGTGTGCGGGCGACCTGCACACACGAATGCCGTCCGAAAATCTATCTTCTAAAGATAACGTTAATTTTTGTTCTTCCGGTACGTTCCTACTTTAATTTTTGCTCCATGCACATAAATGCCCAACGTCTTTATGCTGCCATTGATGTCCCAACGTTCATATGAACGTTTTGGGTTGTTTAAGGACTGGAATCAATGCCCAACGTTTAGGACGTTGATGTCCAACGATCATAACCCTTAAACAGCCATTAACACACCTTAATCCACCCCTATAAAAGGCTAGTAGGTGCTTTGCAAAGACACAACCTTTCATACACTTCGTTCACGTATTTTCTTAGCTAAAACAACACCTCTAGCACTTCATACAAACTCCTTCGGTGTTCTGCTTTTGTTCACGTTCGTTGGAACTTTAGTTTGAGTGCTAAACTATTGTTCGAAGTCATCGTATCCCGGGAAACGATCGTTGCAACGCTCCTAGCACCTCGGGAGGCAACGAATACGTTTTCAGGAAATCGTGCGTAGCACGAGCTTTGGCTTATTCTGCTTCATCTCATTTCTTGTTTTTCTTTAAGTCATTTTATTTAATTAATATTTATTAATTAATTTTCTTTGTTTTTCGAAACACACCCAACAATCTTAAAACGTATTCGGTGATTGTTCTACTACGGTAAACAATCTTAAAACTTGTTTTCTTTGTGCTTTCGAATAACGTAAGAAACGAAAAATGACTTCTCAAGAAAATGAAAATGTTGTTGGGCAGAATGTTTTGAACGGTTTGAACGATAATCACTCTGAAAGCGGAGCTCCGGTGAACAATAGTTCACAACGCGGTGCATCTGCTTTGGTTAACCAAAGGGCTATCCCTATGGTGACCGTGCCGAGCAACTCTGTGGAGAAACCCGAAAAATTTAATGGGTTAGGTGGTAGCAAAAGATGCTCTTCTATCGTGCTAACTCCTTCGGTGTTCTGCTTTTGTTCACGTTCATTGGAACTTTAGTTTGAGTGCTAAACTATTGTTCGAATTCATCGTATCCTGGGAAACGATCGTTGCAACGCTCCTAGCACCCCGGGAGGCAACGAATACGTTTTAAGGAAATCGTGCGTAGCACGAGCTTTGGCTTATTCTGCTTCATCTCATTTCTTGTTTTTCTTTAAGTCATTTTATTTAATTAATATTTATTAATTAATTTTCTTTGTTTTTCGAAACACACCCAACAATATATACACACATATATATGTGTGTGTAATTATTTCTCAGAATTTACAACCAAGTTAAAAAATAAAATTGGGTAGTGAGTACATATTTATTCAAAAAGATTTCATAACTCTTTATGTAAAAATGATCATCTAGAGTAACTTCAACCAAACTAGCCAAACAATTACTACAACCTTTCTTTTTTTGAATATTATAGAATCTGTATGTGAAATCAAAAGTTATATGTTTGACAAAAAAAATGATCGATAAGGGTGATATATGATATTGTGGCTACTAAACAGGCCCTATGATATTTTTAGATGTTCAAAATATTTTGACGGTTAACAGTTAAGTCTACAAACAGTGGTGAAATTCGACTAAAGCGGTTAAATTGACGTAATTGACTAAATTTTGAAAAAATGTTAGTAAATCAATTTTGCTAATAAAATAAATAAATTATTATTTGAAAATAGCTAAAGCATTCTTCTTCACCAAATTTATTCAATTCAGGTAGAAAAATAGTTTTAACTTTATTCAATTTATACAGTAAATTCCAAAAATGTAAAAAGTGATGATAACTGTAACAATTATTTTCATTTTTAAAAAAATTAGTAAATTTAAATAGTTTTATTTTGATCAATAAATTTTCGAAGGATATAAATTAACGTAAACAAAACACACATATTTAGGGTTTGTTTAACACATATTTAAAAACTTTAAGCAAAACAATATGTGGCGGAATCTAGTCTACTTCATTAGGCAATTAAAAAAAGGTCTCATAGTGTCGAAACGAAGTTTCATTTTGGACTTGAACGTGTTCTTTAATGAGGACAAACAAATAAGATTAAATTTGTCAACCTAGGTTAGTTTAAGAATGTTGTTTTTAATAGAGAAACCAATCAAACCACCTTCAAGAATGCCAAGGGAGTTAGAGTAAAAGATTTTTGTGGTTTTATCAATTAACTTTTTAGTGGTTTTAAAAAGGTGAAACCACTAAAAACTTCTATGAACGTGGCTAGCCCGCCAACCACCAAATCTTGCATACCTGGTGCATTAAATGTGTTTCCCGCCATTATCCTGCTTTCGTGCCAAATATCTTGGATGTTCGTACTGGAGGGCCTCTTGATCACGGGTCCAGATAAGGGCAAGGCCAAGGTGCTGCTCGGGCCCAGCCGAATGTCTCCGCTGAAGTCCCCCAACCGATTGTCTAGGCTAAATGGACCAAGGGTAGGGGCGACAAGTGTTGCACCCGTGATGACGAGTGTCGGGTTAACCTTATGGGCCACTACCCTTGGTTTCCTCTTCTTTAGGGGGTATTGGACCGATCCCATATTGAGTCAAGTACCCCAACAAGTACTATTAAATGAAAAATAAAATTGAATTAAAGCATTTGCACAAAACTCTCCTAGCATGGAGGTGGTTCTGAAGGAGGACAAGCTCTACCATTATTTACGCAACCCAAAACCAAGCAACCAGAAACCCCTAACAAGATGAAGCTGACCGGGACACCAAAACAACTCCCCACATTGAGGGAGACAAAACAATCCGGAGCACCAATGTCTGGAAAATAACCGCCAAAACGCAGAACAAACACAACCGCAAATTAAAGAAGAACAATTCAGTTGGATCATACCCCTAACAAGAATCTCCCCTACCTAGAACATAACATAACATGTAATCTGTTACTCGCTTGGAGGCGTCATTCGTTCTCTTTCAACAAGCTGGAGGCTGGACGACAACTCTATTCTTAGAGGTATGCATACTGCAGCGGTGCAACAAGCTGGAGTGCGAGAGGCTAGAGGCGTGGCGTCACATTTTGCCTCTTGCCTAGGGTTTCACGTTTCAGTCAACCCAACGTGATTAATACTCTAAAATCATTTTTTTTTGGAAGAATTTGGCTTAAATTGAAATCCCAACATTCAGACTATGGGTAATCCGACAAATAGAATCCAGACAACCGTTGTCCCGTGAACTCAGAGTTAATCACCTCACCAGAAGCAATGTAACTCGCTAATCCATTAGTGGGCACAAATGAGCCATAAACGGTTACCCCAATTTCAAAGTCACCCACATCAAAATCCAATGTCTTACAACCGTGAAAAACAACAAAAACACCAAACAGAAAACAAACTGAAAAGTTTGAGAAAAATAAAAACTAAATTTAAAAAAGATAAACTTCCTCCCAATCTGCTTGCTCTGCATCTTCATCAACAATCCTTTCTTCAGGCTCTGAACAATTTCAGGCGGGCTTACTGCTCGAAGCCCGCCTCCTCCCCGTTTTTTGCCCCATCTAGTGCCATACTTTCCTTCTCTTGCATCTCCTTCCCCTGCGTCTCCCAGAGCCTCCTGCGCTTCTGCTCTCCTGATGCCTCCTCCTTATTCTCTTCTCTTGCGCTCTTTGTAATACTCTGTTCTGAATCCGCCTCCAAATCCTTCCTCTCGTTCCTCATCCTATCTCTCGAGGTGGTTCCCTCCCCATACCTGTGCTCCCTGCCAGAGCTCGATGAACCCTCCAGTAACCATTGATTGCCTCCTGTAGGGCTCGTCTTCCCCCCACTACATGCTCGAAGATGAACTCCATACTTTTTCTCCATCACTAGATCTTCTTCATAGATCAAGTGACAGAATTTGTCAGAGTGTCCAATTAGTCCACAGATAAAGCAGAAGTTTGGCAACTTCTCATATTTGAAATCTACCCAATAGCTTTTGCCATCCTTCTTTAGGTTTGTACCCCTTTTCAGAACTTTCTCCACATTCATACACACACATATTCTCATATATGCCTCCCACTTGTCACTGTTCTGATTATCATCATATTTTATAAACCTGCCTATCAAATTACCAACTTTCCTCACCGTACCTAAATTAACCAGACTATACGGCACATTATGGACCTGAACCCAGAATTCTGCCTCATTTAGAACAATTTTGTGAGGGATATCATCGGGTCTAACTTCTTTTAACAAGAATAAATTTTTCTCAAATTGCCACGGTCCACCATCCAGAACCCGGTTCATATCTAAACGGTGATAAAAAGTAAATAGGTACCTTTTCTCCCCGACTTCTTTCACGGACCGACCTTTTCCTGGTCTCCACAACGACGCCATCGTCTCTTTGACTGCCGGGAAACGGATCTTACGATCTGTCAACAAAACCCCAACCACCGGATATCCCAGCTTGCTTTCCTCCTTCGGTTCCTCTCCCTCATCCGTATCATCAAGGTCCAAGTCGTCTTCCTCCTCCGTCAGGGCCATCCTTTTGTATTTGTCCACCACACTTTCCATGCACCCGATTCTTCTTCTTCGTACACTCGGAACAGACGCCGCACGAAATTACTCCCCAACTTATTCAACAATCGAAACAACGAAAATTGGACAAAAACCAAAAGCCACTCACCGACGCTTCATAAGCGAAGCTCGGAAGCAAAATCTTGCTATGCTCGGTTGCCGATACGAACCAAGTGATAGACCGGCGGCGGCGGAAGTACCTAGGCGTTACCCGCGGGTAACCCTAGAGAGAACTTTTCATAATCTTATATCTGATCTTTATAAAATCTATTATTAAATGCATTCTTACAAAATTTGTCAAGTCATTTTAAATATGAACGACTCTAAAATCACTTTAAAATCACCTTAAAATCACTCTAAAATTTGAGTAGATTTCCTCACATTCTACATATTTATACTGCTCCCAATAATGAAATCAGCAAGAAACCAGAGAGCTGTGGGTGCTTACGGCTAAGGAGAGAATTGGAAAGATGAAATTCTCGGTGAAGACATGGAGCAACGGGAAAGCTCGTGCAGGGGTTTTGCAGTTGAGTAGCAGCCCATACTCCATCGAGACTCCGGCTCTCGTTCTGACCACTCGCAAAGGGCTGCCCGTTTTTATTCCACCCGATCACCTCCCTTCCCTCCCTTTGCCGGACTCTAGCCTTCTTCAGGTTTGCCCGGTTCACTTGTAAGTGGCTCGTTACGCCTTTGGACGTTTTGTCTGTGTGATCACTCTAGTAAAAAAGAGTCTGGTCGTATTATTGATGTCTCGTTTTTTTCAGCTTAGGATGCGTCTCTAACCAAACCATATCCGACACTGGAGGACTGCACCAGATGCTCGGTTTACATGACCGGATATTCACAGCCGTTCCAAGGGACTCCATTATTTCCATACCTGAGTACATGAGTGCTAACAGGACTGGAGCTTCATTTGAAACTCCTTGCGGTCGTTGTTTGGTGCGATTTTCTTCCTATTTTTGATCACACAATCAGTGTATGGTTAGACTTTTGATTTATTTGTTCTAGACTTTCCATATTTATTACAGATAAAACCTGCCGAGTACATGGAAATGATTTCTTCTATGAGACCAAATATGTGGGCCACTTTATCTGATGAGGTGCCTGCTTGGGTTTCACAGAAGAGGAATGGAATATCTGTTGATCGCACTTTGAGATGGCTTGATGATTGCATCACGTTAAACTTGGTACAACCTTTCACCCTCACATATAGATATTATATGTATCTCAAAAATGCATTTGAAGGAAGAAATATAATACATTTACAAACAAGTTTTTACCATCAGATACCCACCATACAAAAAGTGTAACCTACAGTTACAAAAAAGAAATATAAATATGGTATTTATTACCTTTCGTATGGGTCAGGTGCCGGTTTGCACTAAAATGTTGGCATAGTATGGAGTAACATTTTAGTCTTTCATACCATAAATATGGCGCCGTGCTTCTTCTGGCTTCGTGAAACATGGTTTTCATTTAGTTAGATACTTGTATTATTAGTCCTTAGTCTTGGGAACATTGTTCTTTTCCTAGTCCATTGCCTAAATGCTGCACTCTAATAAAGTAGAATATATTGTTTTGGTATGGAAGTAACAATAGCAAATTATGTACTTGTCGAATGCAGCTATGCATCATTAGCATCTAGAGGATATTCATTTATCCTTTTACTTTTTTTTGTTTTGTTTGTCAGTTTGTGTAACCATATCGACTTAATTTGGTTTCTTATCGTGTTTTAATTTATTATTATCAGGATATGGTCCTTTTCGCAGCTTGATCAATAGAACGGTCCCAGTTTGACTAATCACACTAATGAGCATGGGTAGTCACATTTTACATTGGGACTGTTCAATCTTGGCTGTTACAGATCAAGCTGCATAGTAGTTTGCTTCGTCTTGTTCATTACTAGTTTTGCAATAGACTGGAAATTGCCGCACATTAATTCATTCTATAATCCAAGTAAAAATAAGAGATAGATGTTTCATTTGCCTCCCTTCAATAATTGACACATGCTCTACAGTTTAAAATACCAAATACAGATGTCATGTACTTCAGGAATAAGTTGGTAGGTTTTCTCTTGTAAAGATCAATATCCTTTTTATAATAAAATTTATACTAATTTAAAAACAAAGAATGTTATAATTGGTGAGTTGCAGACAAACGCAATCATTTTTGGTTCTATTGTTGGGGGCTCAAGCATTGAAGAAAGGCAGCGTTGTGCTCAAGAAGTTGCTAAGAGAAATGTTTCAGGTTCTTATACTACCTATTCATATTATGGTGATCTACTTTTTTCTTTCTTACATTTCTACATGCTGTGTTTCATTTCAATTCTATCCCCCCGGAACAAGGATTCAAGGGCAGACGCATATTGGTGTGGAGGATTGATCCTTCTCTCTCTCTCGTTTTCTTTTATCTTTTTATCTTCTTTATCTTTCTTATGTTCTTATGTTATTTTTATCTTTTGAATTTCTTATGTTCTTATGTTATTTTTATCTTTTGAATTTCTCATGTTTTTTTTATCTTACCTTATCTTTTTATTTTTTCATAGGAAAAAGATGCAAATAGGTCCATGTACTAACAAAAAAAGATCAAATAAGCCCTTATTTAGGAGGCTCTGACCGGCCGTCGTCATTTGGGGTGGTTCCCGGTGGAATTTTTTGATGAAATTTTTTGAGCATCTTATTTATCAAGTCTAGTTTACTCATACTAAATTTAAGCTAAAACTTCAATCGGGAAGGCATTCAAATGAATTCTTGAAGATAACTGTGATTCTAATTGCGCAGTTATTTTCAAGAATTCATTTGAATGCCTTCCCGATTGAATTTTTAGCTGAAATTTGGTATGCGTAAACTAGACTTGATGATTAAGATGCTCAAAAAATTTCATCAAAAACTTCCACTGGGAACCACCCCAAATAGCGATGACCGGACAAAGCCTCCTAAATAAAGGCTTATTTGACCTTTTTGGTTAGTACATGGGCCTATTTGCACCTTTTCCCTTTTTCATATTTTTCTTTTCTTTTTGGCTCCGATATCATGGATTGATAAATGTTAGCTGACCCCGAAATCTTTTAGAAATAAGGCTTGAATGTTGTCGTTGTTGTAGGAATTTAAAAAATACAGTTCTAATTCCTAACTACGTAATTAAACATCTAAAACATAATCGTCTAGGTTAAAATCATAATCTTCCGAAGAATCTTCCTAGGAAGCACGGAAACGTGAACTGGGGGGAGGTTTCCGTCCCGGAAACGTTTCGGAAACGCGAAACGCCGGGAAACGCCATGGAAACGTCGGGAAACGTTTCTGAGATGTTGGGCTGTTGGGCCGGGTTGGGGAAACGTTTCGGAATCGGCGCTGGGCTTGGGCCGACGCGTTTCTGCAGAAAATTAAAAAAGAAAGGACTTTAATTGAAGCTTACCTCTGCGAAGACCCGAAGACTGCAAACGAAGAAGGGTTATTTGCGAAGGGTTATTTGCGAAGAGGCTAAGACTGCAAACGAAGTGCGAACTGGAAAGGCTTATTTGCGAAATCAAGTTGCGTCAAGCCTGCGAAGGAGACTGAGACCATCGACCATCATCATCGCCTGGACTCCTGGGAGGCAGGGAGTGTTGCGGTGCTACTTAGTTCGCTATTCACTGGACAGGAAGGAAGAAGAAAAGGCTTTGGGTTTTGGGTGAGAGGGTTCTCTTCAATTTCAATTGTTTCTAAGTTCTAGTAAGTACGGACATTTTAGTTGGAAGAAATGGGCTATTTGGAGTTTGCTAATTTATCCTTAGATGAGCCGGAATTGGAGAGAGTGTTTATCACAGAATGAAACATTTACGTAGTGCTTTTTAAATTTTATTTATTGTGCTTGTAGAATGAATTATAACAAGGATGTATGTTTTGTTTAATTATTTTCTGGGTTGTTAGACATATGCATTACTTATATTACTAAAACAATTAATTTTTAGTTTGACGTTTCCTTGCCGTACCCGTTTCCTGATATTTTGAGTTTAGCGTTTCCCCGTCCCCGTTTCCGTTTCCGTCCCGATGCTACTTAGGAATCTTCATCTCCTCCTCCTCCTACCAAGCGGTTCTGAATGATGACTTGATGAGCAGAAATTTGTTACGAATGCATTTTTAGGGTTTTGGTTAATTAGAAGGAATCCAGTTTGATTTTAATTAGAAGGAGTCCAATTTGATGTTATCTTTATATTTAATTTAGGATTTTAGTTAATTAGAAGAGGAGTCCAGTTTGATGTTATCTTTATATTTAATTTAGAGTTTTAGTTAGAATAGAACTTAATTATCTAAAGGAAGAATGCCTATTTATAATTCTTTGGAGGAATAATAATCATCGATCATTAGGAATTATTCACAAAGAGAAGTCACGGGCTTCCCCCCTCCCCTGCGCTCTTCCGGGCACGGGCAAGTAGAGTAACCTTAGCAGACAGGTTACCACCTCAACTGGGTACCCTGCTACGAGTGCTACCCCAAAGCCGTCCCTGGACCCGTTCTCAATCCCATAACCTTAACAATTTGGTACCAGGGCCGTCACGATCCATGGCGCCACCAGAAGATAATTTAGCCACCATGTTAAAGGAATTTATTATTTATGGATACGATGACCGCTAGGACAACCACCATGGAAGGGCAGATTGCCGCTCTATCTCTGGCAGTCCACAAACGGGACTCGAAGTCAACAATAACGCAGGAAGATGAAGCGGAAGTGAATGATCATACATTGTACAGAACTACGAACCCTTGGAGGCCACAATATGCGAAGATGGAATTTCCTATGTTTAATGGCACCTACAACCTTTACCAGTTGGTTGAAACGGTGCGAAAAAATCTTCTTGAACCAAGAAACTCCTAGTGTTGCAAAGATGAATATGGTCTCATTCCACTTGATAGACGATGCACAACTGTGGTTCAATTAGATGATAGAGGAAGAAGGAGAAGTCAACTGGGAGAGGTCTAAAGAACTTTGTTTGGAGCGCTTTGGGGGCCTTTTGAGTTCTAACCCGATTGGAGATCTGAAACTTTTGATGCAGACCAGATCAGTTGATGAGTATTGTGCCCAATTTCAGAAAGCCTTAGCAAGAACTTGAAAAATACAGTCCAACCATCAGATTGCCTTGTTTGTCACCGGTCTCCATCCACACTTATGGGCTGATGTGGAGATAGCAAAACCAGGCAACCTGGGTTATGCAATGAACCTTGCAAGGACATTGGAAGCAAGGTAAGCATCGACGCTTGCACCTGTCAAAGTCTCAGCCTCTCAGGTACTGCAACATATATGAAACAACGTAGTCCGCCACGGCTTAGACAAGCGCTCACGACAACACGGGTAGGAAATCCAATTGTTAAGCGACTGACGAAGGATGAAATGACAGAAAGACGAGCAAAAGGGCTATGTTATAATTCTGATGAACGGTGGACGATGAATCACCGATGCAAAAAGCTTTTCTTGATCGAGATAGAAGATGAGGAGGAAGATGATGGCTTCCCAGCCTTGGAGTTGTCTGCCAACGCTATAATTGGCACTATTAGTTCAATGGCCCACATCAAATAAGGCCGCATAGGAGCCGTTGAGTTTTTTATCGCTGCTTATCCAAGATATGAGCTTGGGGACAAGCTCAGCGTCGAGGGAGGGAGTGATGTTACAGATGCATCTTTAGGGTTTTAGTTAATCAGAAGGAGTCCAGTTTGATGTTAATTAGAAGGAGTCCAGTTTGATGTTATCTTTATATTTAATTTAGGGGTTTAGTTAATTAGAAGAGGAGTCCAGTTTGATGTTATTTTTATATTTAATTTAGAGTTTTAGTTAGAATATGACTTAATCATGTAAAGGCAGAATGCCTATTTATAATTCTTTGGAGGAATAATAATCATCGATCATTAAGAATTATTCCAGAGAGAAGTCACGGGCTTCCCCCCCGCTCTTCCAGCCACGGGCAAGAAAAAGAGTAACCCTAGCACGCAGGTTACCACCTCAACTGGGTATCCTGCTAGTCTGCTACCCCAAGTCGTCCCTGTACCCGTTCTCAATCCCATAACCTTAACAAAATCATGGCTTGGGCAAGTCATTGAGTATCACCGTCTTCCAATAGCGAATCAGAGTAGCCTTGGGCATGAGGGGCTGAGGGGTTTAATTCGCCAGAATCTCCATCACAAAAAACCACCTACTTTCAAGCACATAAGAGCCCCATAGGGAATTAGTTTTCATTTCACAAGATGAAATGCATAAATAATTACTTACTTATGTTGAATCATACAGAAACTAGAAGAAAAGATGATGGAGATATAGGCCTTGTTTGGCAATTGGCGGTTAGCTGTTAGCTGGTTACGACAGCTGATTGACAATAGCTGGTTATGTCAGCTGTTTTAGTTGGCTGATTATGTTAGCTTGTTGTCAGCAAATGTTTGGTAAATTAGTTGTTTAAGAATAGCTGTTTGAGTGTAAAAAGACATATAAGGAAATTAGTAATTTTTTTATATTGCTTATCTTTTTTTTTTTGAAAAGTACAAATTTCAGCATACAAATTAAGATTTAGCAATTCCATACACAAAAGTAACAGAGGGCCACAGTTGATTTCCCAGATCAAGAATGCAAATACGCAATACATACCTGGATAAATCAGATATGATCATCTGGATTCATGGCACAAAGAAACCTTCATTTGAAGGATCTTTTGATGAGGTTTGAGACCCTAACCATTTTCACAACCATTTTCACTATTGAATTGCCATCATCAGATTTGGTAAAAAGCTTAAAGTACAAATCTCAACTGTCCCTGAAACGCATCAATCCCTCCAATAAGTCGAATTGTCTAGTGGTCTTCTTCCAATATTGCCAGGGCAGTCACCCACAAGTGCCTCCAAAGAATCATACCGACATCCACAGAACAGACAGTAATAATATTCATCTCTCAATTTCATCAACATCGTTAGCAAATCCTCTTCCGTGATGATTTCTTCTTCCTCTTCCTCTTCTCCTTCTTTTTCTTTAGCCTCTTCAACGACTTCCCTATTCTCCAACTAGGCTAATACAGCCTCAGCCTTGTGAAAGTTGACAACAACCCTCCGCCCTTTCCACCTCTCTTTTTGGCGATGCTCAAAGTCTACCATAAGTTCTTCCTCCTTCTTTTGCCCAATTTCAGATTTCTCTTTTTCTATCCTTGCCTTCTCTAATCTCGAGTCTTCCTTCCCATGCCCAGCACGGCCTCTTCGAATTTCCAATCCCACTGGTTCAACCCTTCCTGAACCATCCTTCCCTAAACTGGACCCAGGAATGTATCCCATTTGTTTCAACATTTTAAACCCAATGTTTGATTCAGGAATTGCTGATTCTAAGTTAACCAGTGTTTTTTGATCCTCTTCAATTTGTTTTTGTTGTCGTTTAAGTTTTCTCTTTTCTTGCTGGCTTAGGGGTTTGCGCTTGTTTACAGATTTTGAGACTATGGAGGGTTTATTGCTAGAAACCTTTTCGGAAGATGGAGAAGCTTTCGGAGGTAGAAACTGGGATTTGCCTAAGTAATATTTGCCTACATTTATACATAATACATGTCAAATTTGCATATATAGAAGCTCTTTGGTTACAAAAAAAATAGAAGTACCTCTAGGTGGTTTCGGAAAATTGAGAGTTGGGTTGTTGATTGCGTCTAGAAAAATGCGAGAATCGTGAGCTGATCCCTCCCAACTTGTTAAAACATAAGTGAATAGGAGATCAAAGTCACATACCGCCAACACATTTGTATTTGGAATCCCTTTCCTCCCCCTGTAACGTAATTGGTCCTCTTCGGCAACTGTTATTGCAATATGTGTACCATCAATAGCTCCGATGCAATTCTAGTTTCATAAATACCAATTCAAATGAATTATAAATTTGCAAACACTCAATATATTTGAAGAATGACATGTACTAAATATTATACTCACTTACCTTAAAATGAGGCATATATCTATCATCATTAGCAATTTGTGGTGGAATGTCCTTGAAATCTGGAACTTTTGGCACAAGTACATCCCTTGAAGACCCATCTATTGCATTCAAAACTTCCTTAAAAATTCTACTACGGCTTCACCGGAATGTTGAAAACGCTCTTGAGTATCTCTATTAGAAGCTCCCTTACTGAGTACATATACAAATAAACCAGCCTTTTCCAAAATAGACATCCTATATGATGATCTCAAACCATACCTATTTTCTAAATCTAAACATGATAGGAATATGGCTTAGTAGGCTAATAATAAGAAATATTAATAATAGTAAGAGGAATAGTTATTAGTATAAATAGAAGGGGAAGGGCTGTTAAGTAATTAGCTATTTAGTTGGTTATTTGTTTTGGTCCCTGCGTGGATGTTAAGTATCTATCTGGAATCAGTAATAATGGCGGTAGAAAATAGGAACGAAGATGAACAGTGAACAGGAATAGTTATTCGAACGAAGAGAGAAAGTGCCTTGACAGTTAAAGAGATGTCAACTCTCTAGTTCCAGCCCAATACCAAATAACAGCCTCCCTTATTCCTCCTTTAGCTATCTATTTATAGAAGTCCACCCGACCCCCAATTACAAAACAGCTAGCTACTTATTATTCCCTTGTCTTCTGGAATACTTTATCATAATAGCTGCTGCTACTATTATTATTATTATTATTATTATTATTATTATTATTATTATTATTATTATCAAACAGTTGACTTCCTGAGACTCTAACATCACTCCCCCTGGAACAACCACCTTGTCCTCAAGATGGGTCATATGAGACACTCCTGACAAACAGCTTCTTCTTCATTTTAGCACCTCTTCCTTTCCAATACCCCACTTCTTTCTTTATTGTTATCTTCAGCGCATGAACTTCCAAAATCACCGTTGTTATTGCAGCAGAAGGTGTCTCTATTGACCTTCCATTCACTTCAGCAGCCTTTAGAGTCCTCCAGATTGATATAGTAAAATTGCTTGTGACCCTTCTCTGCATTTTCTTTTGGGTGTGCCTCATAAGCATGCACATCCAGCACCTCCCTTCCAATACATTCAATGATAAAACACCTTTCAGATACTCCTTCAAGATTTTGCAGCCCATACCCCTTGTTTCCACCATTATACCACTCCAGATTAACATCCTTCCATCTCTGAAACTGTTGGTTCAAACCTTGCTCACCATAGTTCTCTTTTGCATATAACTTGCTAATCAATTCAACTGCTGGGATCGGCTCAACCCTCGAATCCACAAACCACTTTGATAGTTCGAATGCTTCACCTTTAGTAGTGTAACCCACCTTTTTCTTCCAATTTCCAGTCATACTTACTTCCAGTTTGTTTTCAGTTATTGCAGTGCTGAACGAACAATACCCCTCTCCATGCTCTTGCTTATTCTTGATGGTGGATTTGAAAGAAACTTGATTCCTGCTGAAGTTGGTATCTCCCTGAAGCTTCATTGCTTTACCCTTTTCCTTCCATTTGATAGTCAGCTGATTGAAATTAAATTCAACATTTCCCAAGCCTGCTAACCAATCCAGCCCCAAAACTATCTCATTTTCCCCCAATTCTAAGACATAAAAGTCTTGAACGATAGTAGTTTGTTGTATGTAAAGAAAAACAGCTTCACATCTCCCATTGTTTCTGATTATGTCTTCATTTCCTATCTTCACCTTGAATTCTGGAATCTGTAATATAGGTAGGCCTGCTGCTTGAACTACCTTATGAGATATAAAATTGTGGGTGGCCCCACAGTCAATCAGAATGATTATAGTTTTATCCCGCTTGCTGCTCCTTAACTTTCCCTTCATTGTAAAAGTCTTAGGAGTTGTGATTCCTTCCTTGCTCAAGAGAGATAACTGCGTAGTAGAGAGGTCTTTTTCTTCCATTGGTGAAGCAGGTTCTATAGTATTACTCTCAAATTCCTCCTCCTCTTCCGATTCATCTAACATGACGAGCTGGAAGTGTTTTATCTTACAAACATGATCTTTTCCCCTTTTTTCCCCACACTTGAAACAGAGACCTTTTCTGCTCAACTCCTGTAACTCAGATTGAGATAATCTGTGTGTACCCATTATTCCAGACTCCTTATTTCCTGTCTCCATCATTTTCTTTTCCATGGCAGGTTTCCCTTGACTGGACTGGTAGTTCAGACTGCTCCTCCCTTTGTTTTCATCCATCCATTTGTGATTCTGTACTGAAGTATACCCCTTATCTTTCATTCCTCTTCTATCATCTTCCTTGTTCCTGGCAGATTTCAGAGTCTGATTCCTTTGTTCCACTAGCAAGGCCCTATCCATCAACTCCGCAAGAGTTCTGACTCGATACAATTTTAATTCTGCTTTTATTTCGTCTTTTAAACCCTTCATGAAGATTCCTTTAAGGATTTTCAGATCAGTCTGTTTCAAAGGTGCCACCATCAACTCAAATTGTTCCCTATACTCCATTACACTGCCAGTTTGAATTACACTTAATAAGGGGCCATAAGGATCATTTATCAATCCTCGTTGAAATCTACGAGTCAAGGCAGACTTGAATGATTCCCATGTCCTCACCTCAGTGTGTTCTTCCCACCACTGAAACAGTTAAGAGCCTTTCCTTCCATAGCTAAAGTAATTAATTCTACTTTATCATCTTCCTCTATATGATTCATTTTAAGGAAGCGCTCAAGCTTAACTATCCATCCATAAGCATCATGTCCATTAAACAGTGGTAAATCTACTTTCCTTCCAGATTTTTCCACCAATTTGCTGTAATCATCATTTCGTCTAGAGGATGAAAATGATGATTACCTGAGGAAGACGATGATTCGCGACTACCTGAGCGCTGGTTTCTTCTGGTCGTTTTCGATCTTCCACGCGAACGACTATCATTCCTGGTCAAAAACAGCTCGCATAACTCATCGCGAGTACGCTTGGCCTCTTCGCGCATGTCTTCGCGATCGCGATCGCGCATCACCTCCATGCGAGTCTTCTCCAACTCTCGCAACATGTCCAGATGACTCCGTTCCAACTCGCGTTCCAGGTTCTCCAATCGCATTTCCACCGTTCCTCTTGTAACGACCATGAACAGGTAGCAAGATCGTTGCTCTGATACCAATGTTAAGTATCTATCTGGAATCGGTAATAATGGCGGTAGAAAATAGGAACGAAGATGAACAGTGAACAGGAATAGTTATTCGAACGAAGAGAGAAAGTGCCCTGACAGTGAAAGAGATGTCAACTCTCCAGTCCCAGCCCAATACCAAATAACAGCCTCCCTTATTTATAGAAGTCCACCGACCCCCAATTACAAAACAGCTAGCTACTTATTATTCCCTTGTCTTCTGGAATACTTTATCATAATAGCTACTACCACTACTATTATTATTATTATTATTATCAAACAGTTGACTTCGTGAGACTCTAACAGTGGATACCTTTTACTGTAAATAGTAGGCCAATAGCTAATTAAGGCAGGCTGTTATTTTGATATTGAGTGTTGCCTTGGAGAGTGGTCTTCTTGAACAGACTGGTTGCCTACGGTTTACCCTCTATTATCAATACACACTTTTATCGTTACCATTTGATCAGATCTGCGTATCAGCTTTCTGTTTAAGCTTTCTTCTTGTGACTGTGCTTATCAATGTTATCAGAGCAGTCGCTTTTGGGGATCGGAAAGTGAGTCACGACTGCAATCTAGTCTAGAGGTGGATTGTTAGAACGAGATAAAAAATGGAAAACTGAGTTGATACGTTGGAACGGGAACTAGCAAACATCGCAGCTTCAATAGCGACGATGAATGAACAGATTCAGAGCAACGTCGCAGCTTCGATGGCCGCCATGAACGAACAGATTTAGAGCCTTCGCGATCAGCCCCGGAGAAGATCATGATCACAACAACGCCACCATTCACGATCACCCCACAACCCAGAGCAATCGAGAGGTAATTTGATACATTCTCAAGCTCACTCTCATCGTATACATACTGGTAGGAAGGTAGACCAACCTCTATTTAATGGCAAAGGTGCTTACAACTGGATATTGAGGATGGAACGCTATTACCGATTGAACCAGATAGATGAGGAAGATAAGGTGGAAGTCTCCGTAGTTGCAATGGAGGATCGGGCCTTAAACTGGTTTCAATGGTGGGGAACACCAAGCCGAAGAGAGAACCTGGGAAAATCTGAAGGATGCTGTGATCCGCAGGTTTCAACCTGATCTAATACAGAATCCGTACGGGCCTATGCTAAGTTTGAAGCAAACGGGTACTGTGAAGGAGTACAGAGATGAGTTTGAGATGGTTATAGCTCCCCAGAGAGATATGGACAGAGGTATTTTGCGAGGCATTTTCATTAATGGTCTCAAGGAGGATGTTAAGGCCGAACTGCAACCATATAATTCCAAGTCCTTATCTGCCATCATGGATAGGGCTCTGCTGATTGAACAAAGGAATGATGCTGTTTATTTGAAGGGTAAGGATGTTGACAGGGTAAATGGGAAGGATGAGGGGACCATGAACTTCAAATCACCAAATTGGGGTGAAGGATTTAAGGCAAAGGGTGGAAATTCCTGGCCCAATACTGGAGGAAAAAATACTGTAGATAACAAGGGAAAACAGCCTTGGTACACCCCAGGAGGGGTAAGGGTGACTGAAATCAATCCCTCAGGGATAAAGCGAGTAGGGCCCCAACTGTCTCAAGAGGGATACCAAGACAGGAGTAGGAGAGAACTTTGTTTCAAATGTGGGGAAAAGTGGAGTAAGGAACACACATGTAAGTTGAAGAATTATAACCTGATTCTAGTAGAAGATTCAGAGGGTGAGGAGGACCAGGAAATGACAGAACCAGAATTGGCTGAGGAAGAGGAAATTAATAAGGAGTCTAAAACCATGCAACTTTCTGTGATGAGCAGGGAGGGGATACCTTCAATGAGAGCTTTTAAAGTGCCAGGCAATCTGAAATGGGACCAGGGAGAATTACCAGTAGGAGTACTGATTGATAGTGGGGCTACCCACAATTTCATATCACAAAGATTGGTGGAGCAATGAGGTATACCATATCATAACATTTCTGGGTACAAGGTTCAGATTGGAAATGGGGATAAGATCACCAATAATGGCAGATGTGAGGGATTGGGCTTAAGTTTGCAGGACACTATTATAAACCAGGAGTTTTATGTATTGGAATTAGGGGGAACTGATTTGGTTTTTGGCATGGAATGGCTGACTAGTCTGGGGGATGTGGAAGTTAATTTTCAGAAACAAATCATCAAATGGCATCAGGTGGGAGCAAGACAGACTATCCAAGGGGACTCTCAGCTCAATTCTATTGAAGTCTCACTGCAGACCTTGGCCCAGATCATACCGGACTCTAGGGATGAGTACCTCATACTATTTGAAGGCATTCTGAGAGAAGGAAAAGAAGAGCACCTGATGGATTTAGACTTGAAAACCGAAGTTATTAATAATAGCAAAGTTGCTATAGAATTGCTGGAGGGAATGAAAAATCTTTATGGAGCTTATCAATGAGCAGTCTACACTGATAATTCTCCTATGATGCAATCTAAAGAGGAGACAGATGAGTTGGATATACGACTAGAAGTGAATAGCTTGTTTGGGGGGCCTCTTTGCTTTATCCAAATGTGAGATCCAGGAGGCTTCTTATCCAGTATTTATGGAAGCCCTAAAGAGGTCTACGGAGAGAACATTTCAAGTTTGGATGGGTGTTCTTGAAAAGGTTATAGTTTGTTGTCTATGTGATCCCTTTAGAGATGAAACTCCTCAGATTATTTCTAATTTAGGGAAGATACTGCTGAATTATGAGAAAGATCTGGGTAAGCCAGTTGCTGCGGTTCTCTATGATGTAGCAGCTGAAATTACTACAAGTGCAGTTGGATTTTACCATGCAGAACCTTTATATGATGATATTAGTTACAAAGAAGAGGCTTCAAGTGTAATCCCAGGGAGTTCTTATATCCAGTTTCTGCTCCTATTTGCTGTGAAGGATGTAAAGATGAAAGGTCAAGTAATGTAGGTCATGGTCAAGCAAGCTGTGAGGTATGGGGAAGGAAGAGGTGCTAGGATGAAGGGGAAGTGGATGATCATGGCTGTTTCCTATCATCCACCTTGAGGACAAGGTGGTTGTTTAGGGCGGAAGTATTGATAGGAATATGGCTTAGTAGGCTAATAATAAGAAATATTTATAATTGTAAGGGTACATTTATTAGTATAAATAGAAGGGGAAGGGCTGTTTAGTAATTAGCTATTTAGTTGGTTATTTGTTTTGGTTCCTGCGTGGATACCTTTTACTATAAATAGTAAGCCAATAGCTAATTAAGGCAGGCTGTTGTTTTGATATTGAGTGTTGCCTTGGAGAGTGGTCTTCTCGAACAGACTGGTTGCCTTGTTGCCTACGGTTTACCCTCTATTAACAATACACACTTTTATCGTTACCATTTGATCAGATCTGCGTATCAGTTTTCTGTTTTAGCTTTCTTCTTGTGACTGTTCTTATCAAAGCATAATTCACGAAATGTTTTTTGGTGCATTCTAAAGACGTTAAAACACCTCTTATCATGGCCAGTCAATAACTTATCCATCCACTTCTCTCCTGTTAAATAAGAACTCATACAAGGTTCTTTTTAGAGATGCTTCACAAAATAAGAACCCATGCAACTTGTTACACAAGTAATCATATCTAAAAAATCGTCTTCTTCTTTCAAATACTCTAAACATAAGAGAAGTTGTAGAATTTCCATATCATTCGTATCCATACCTACACATAGAGAATTACAAAATTAGTATAAACTTGTACCAATATGATGATGAATACATTGATCGTAATGAACGTAATAATAAAAATAATAATGATGATGGTAATAATAATAATAGCATAGCAAAATAAGAATACATGACAAAAGTTGACTCTTTCAGAAAAAGAAATTTAAAGTTGCAGAAACATAAGAAGTTTAGTTCCCCGACTTCTTGTACATAAACCTAATGTATTCAACCCTACTATTGTCATCCAGTAAAGAAAAGGAAATCGTTCAGCGTTGTGGATCTTCAAACATTGTGCAAGCAAAGAAAAACTCGGGCGAAGTAGTAGAGAGACCATCCAAACAGATAACTTTTGCCATAGTTTCTCCAATACCATATTGTGACATATGAGTATTTGAGTTCACTTTAATCATATCCTTCATCAAACCGGTGACTTCATTGAATGATTCACTCCTTTTTGAAACTACTTCCATCATACCACTGCACATTTCTTGAAATGTTGCCATCCCTCCTTTTTTGTGTGAGTTCGCCGTGCACTTTTGTTACTTTGTGATGACTCAACCTCAATGTGCCTCTTACCTATTCTTATCTCATCAGTATGGACTTGTGTATTTTGACGATCAAGTGTAGTAGGAGATGTACGTGTAGGACTAAACTCACTCCATAAGTCATCCCACGATGCATATTCTGTAGAACTTCCTCCCACATTATACGTATCGTCGATGTTAGTAGTATCATGGTAAACAGGAGGAGGTGGAGAAGGAATATAAACGTCATCCATATCAGGTTGCACATCTTCTTGTGAGGTAATATTTCCTGGAGTGTATTTAAGTTTTCCTTGTGCAGAACATGAAAATATTTGATCCATTTTTATACTCCATTTCGGGCTCAATCCCTTCATCTTGAAATGATTCAAACTTAGAATTTTCCTATAAAAACAATTGAAAAGTAAATTATTTACAATATAAGTACTCTAGTATGGTATTTTAAGAAATCATACTAACCTTTATCTTTAAGGCCCACCCTTTACTAGAAGCATCAATAGTTCCCATGACATGATCCCATCCCAATCCAGTATCTTTTGCCTTCAATTGTTTCCATAAGGTGCACCTATTTCTCATCCAATCAACTTTATTTTTAATTTCGTTTTATCCCACGGCAACTTAGTCTCTCTTTCAAATTCAGATTCAATCTTTTTCCATAACAACCTTTGAGAAGTCACTCCACCATTTTTTCCTTTACTCTTTTCCACATATTTGATACAGAGATCACAAAGGATGTGAAGTGAGTTTTTTTGACCAAATAATTCTTCCTCATTTATTTTCAACAGAACTTTCATTTTCACCTCTTTGAGTATCATGTACACTTTTCTTTCGCTCGGGAGCCATCTAAAACTATATACAAACTGAAATATACACAACACATTATTAACAAGATTATTATATGGACTCATGGATTTTTGTCAAACTATTTGTGTGCAACTAATGGATTTTAGCAACAGGTTTGAGGAGAAATGGCTGCAATATTTGCCTTTTAAGAAAAGTCCAACTCTATTTAGAAACCAGAAGTTAAGAATGTAATCATTAATTAAGAAAAGTGCTGTCACTTAGGAATTACTAAACTAATAGACATTCAAAAAGACAAAAAACAGCTAAACTGTGAAGAAACTTGTTCATTTGAAAAAACATTTAATTGATAATAAAATGCGAGTAATAAATTGCAGAAACTTTTTCCTGTGAACAATCAATAAAATGTGAGGCATATAAGCTATCCAATTAAGAGGAAGCAAGGACAAAGAAAGAGGAGGAAGGAGGGAGGAACATCTTTTGCCAAGTTCCTATCTACTATCATTGTTTAGAGAGATTAATTTGGAGTGATATATGCTGGCTTTTTTACATTCTTTTTCTTTCTGAAATGCAGTTCCATTAAACAGTGACTAAATATTGGATCAAACAAAAAAAGGCTAAAAGGAATTGTGCCTTTATATATGTAAACAATAATAATATCCTAAATTGTATTTCTATAATATTCTAAGGCATATTCTAATAACTTCACCCCCTCAAATTGGAGCATAAATATTCATCATGCCTAACTTGTTAGATAAATAACCAACTTGAAACCCATTTACTGCTTTAGGAGCATCATTAAAATCTAAATGTTCCTAAAATCTTAATAGCATAAGTCACAAGATAAATGTCCCCAAGGCTACTACTATTTACATGGCTTTCTTTTTTCAGTCCTTGTATTTTTGTTTTATAAATAATACTTCTTCCCTCCGTTATAACATTTCCATTTTCCCTTTTTTGGTTGTCTAAAAACTTTGTCACTTACCCTTTTAATCAATTCATTTGTGTTTCCTATTATTTTTCTCCTTTGCACAAACATCAACCACACAGGTTTTATTTTATTATTCTCTGTGCCGGTCAAACTTGACAATAGTTGTTTAATAATGGTTGACCGACCTATCGACTAGTGTTAAAATTGGAACAAAGGGCCAATGCATGTGATCACTGATTAGAAATAGATAATATGACTTCGTGAGTTTTTTTGGACCCATACAAGCACTTATTTATTGCATCAAGTAACTATGGTTTGTCATTTTAATATCTCAATATATCCATCCATACTCTTCATTCTTGTTTTTACCTTTTTAAAAAAAATATTAAAATAAAAAGATTTTAAGTTCAAAACCCACAAAGGCAACTTAATAAAAAATAAAAGCAAATATAAGAGTGAGTTTGTGAGATTAAAAAGAAAAATGCGGGAAGCTGAGATGAAAACCGGAGAGGGCACCTAGGCAAAATGAGAGAATGAGAGAAAAGTATATATTTTTGCAGGATCCTAAGGAAAGACATGATGAAGAAAAGGTGATGAAGACATAGAGTTGAAGACATCTTTTTACTCTCTTATTTTAATCATGGGGGTATTCTATGTTAGTTTGTCTAAAACAATGTTGGATGGGTATTTTGCTACTCTTGTAGTTTTAAGAACTTCATGGACAGGTTTTGAATTTTCTCGAGACGAGTAAAGGACTAAGTGTGGGGATGTTTGATATGCACTAATTGTTAGTGTATAAATGTATGTTTTTATGTAGCTGATAATAAATATAATACATATTCATATGATGTAGGTTATTGGATTGGTGGCTTTGGATTTGGAGAGAGTATGGATGAACGCACTGCCCTTCTTAGTGCTGTTACGGTATTTTTCTCTACTAGTATTTCTAATTCATTTCAGGATTTTGGAGACAAGTTTGAAAATCTAAACTTCTATATTTGCGAATTTTAGAACTCCCAAAAAATGTTTCCATATTTGTTTTTGTCCCAAAAGTAAACGAAAGGCATTTATTTCTGATTGAGTTGAATGCAATTTTCCATAAAAGAAGAAATGTTCCAAACAAGTTTAGTACTCCCTCCGTCCCTGAAAATACTTCCAACTTTCCCTTTTCGTCCGTCCCAAAAAGAACTTCTCTTTCCCTTTTTGACAAAGAATTTGTGGTTCACAACAATTCTTACACATTTCTCTCTCCTCTGCACAACTCTCCACCACAGAAAACTCACTTTCTTAATCCGTGTGCCATTTGTACTACGGAAGTAAATTCAGGGATGGAGGGAGTATATTTTATTTAGTTGAACTAGCAAATAAATTTCAAAATATATCTTGAAGAATAGAATCTGTTTCTGAAGAATAAAATACATCAGTTGATTGCAATTTATAAGTTGGACTAATTTAATAAAGGAAAAAGTCATTATGTACAAAATCTATTAATTAATACAAATCTCCTAATTTATTATAGAAAATCGAATTATAATAAAGCAAAGGGATTAGGACATGAATAATACTAAAAGCTAACTAATGGACATAAATAGACCTTTTTTAAAAATTTCTGAAAATGAGACTAAAAAAGCCTAAGAGGTCCATTATACCCTTACTAAACGTCTAAACCTAGTTGACCAGTTAGAGTGACCATGTGTCAGTGACTCCATCTCACTGTGACCGACACCTCAGTGACCACTGACCACCGTCAGCCAGTGACTTACTTTCCCATATTATAGCCCACCAGCGACCCGCCACAACGCACACCGTCGACCCCATTACCAGTGACCAGTTAACCACCTCCGCTAATGACCTGTTAACCACCGTCGCCAGTGACCATATGTGTCCCGGCGGGGACTGGCGCCGTGGCTAGCAGTAGCCGCTGACTCCCCTGCCCCAGCCCCCAGCCACCTCCACAGTCCCCAACCACCTCCCCATTCCCCTCTCCGTCACTGCCACCCCAGGCCTGTCTTGATCTGTCACTGACCCACTCCGGGACCCTCCTCCAGCTTCCCTATCGCTGCCGCACACCATCCCAATTGATTTCAATTGCATCGGGTTCACAGTGGGATAAATAGAGCTTGCATCAGACTTCTAGATCTAGACCCGGAACGGGTCGCTCGTCGCCGTCCTTAGCTACGCCGCCACTACTGTCAAATGAACCCTAGGCTGATCTTTGTATCCCATCGCTGTAATCAAGGATGGATCTGAAGTCGTTGGCCGTCATCGTCCTCAGAATGTTGTCATCTTCTGCTGTGTTGAATTATAAACTAGAATAACATTGAAGATGAAGAGAAGGATTTTCTGTGTATTTCATTAGAGGGTTAAGGCCCTATATATATATTACAAAGATGGAATATTCCTATATAAGATGCTATACAATAATAATGTCTAGAGTATATTCCTAAAGCATATTCTAGAGCATATTCCTAAATACAATAATACTTTCACACTCCCCCTCAAGTTGGAGCATAGATATTTATCATGCCCAACTTGTTACATAAGTAATCAACTCGAATCCCATTTAGAGCTTTAGTGAATAATTCTCCAAGTTGTTCTCCAGTCTTCACATACCCGGTAGAGATTAATCCTTTTTGTATCTTCTCTCGAATAAAATGGCAATCAACCTCAATATGCTTTGTTCTCTCGTGAAATACGGGGTTGTTTGCTATGTGTATAGCAACTTGGTTATCGCACCACAACTGAGCAGGCATTGGTGTCTTCAATCCAATTTCATTCAATAAATGGTGTATCCATATTATCTCACATGCGGATTGTGCCATAGCTCGATATTCTGATTCAGCACTAGAACGAGAAACCACATTCTGTTTCTTACTCTTCCAGGATACAAGATTACCACCAACAAAGACACAATAGCCAGATGTAGATCTTCGATCATCTTTAGAACCGGCCCAATCAGCATCTGCAAAGCATTCTATTCTCATGTGATCATGGTTTTGATAAACAATACCTCGTCCTGGTGCTCCCTTTAAGTAACATAATATGTGTTCTACAGCAGCCCAATGATCAATGGTCGGAGATGACATGTATTGACTCACTACACTCACAGAATAAGCAATATCTGGACGGGTGACTGCGAGATAATTAAGCTTTCCAACCAGTCTTCTATATCTTTCTGGGTCTTCAAACGGTGTGCCTTCTTGAGTGAGTTGCACGTTGGGAACCATGGGTGTTGTACTTGGTTTTGCCCCTAATTTCCCTGTCTCAGCTAGTAAGTCAAGTACATATTTACGTTGAGATAGAAATATGCCTTTCTTACTTCGTCTGACCTCAATTCCCAGAAAGTATTTCAAAGAGCCAAGATCTTTCGTCTGGAATTGACTATGCAGAAAATTCTTAAGGGCCAAAATACCTGCATTATCACTCCCTGTAATCACAATATCATCAACATATACCACAAGCAATGTGACACCTGATTCTGTTTGTTTGTAAAATACAGAGTGGTCTGATTTGCCTTTTATCATTCCAAATTGTTCAATTGATTGACTGAATTTCCCAAACCATGCACGAGGACTCTGTTTCAGACCATAAAGAGATTTGTGAAGTCGACAAACTTTACCATACTCCCCCTGAGCAACAAATCCCGGAGGCTGCTCAATATAGACTTCTTCCTTAAGGTCACCATGCAAAAATGCATTTTTAATGTCCAATTGATGTAAGTGCCAATCATGAATTGCAGCGAGTGAGATAAGTAACCTGACAGATGTTAATTTAGCAACAGGAGAAAAAGTGTCAGAATAATCAACACCATAGGTTTGAGCATAACCCTTCGCAACTAATCGGGCTTTCAACCGAGCAACGGATCCGTCTGGGTTAACCTTAACAGCAAAGACCCACTTACATCCAATAGATTACTTCCCTGTAGGTAAGTCAACCAAATCCCATGTACCATTAAGATCTAAAGCATTCATTTCCTCTACCATGACTTGACGCCATTCAGGATGAGACAGAGCTTCTTTGACAGATTTGGGAACAGAAATAGAATCAATGGAAGCAATAAAAGAACATGAAGTAGGAGATAACTGATTGTACGACACAAATGAAGAAATAGGATGAGTACAAGACCGTGTACCTTTACGTACTGCTATTGGGAGATCAAGATCTGATGTGGAAACAAGATCTGAAGATGCAGATACTGGTTCAGGACATGAGATCGGAGTCGAACTAGTATCAAGAAAAGTAATCACAGGTATCGACGGTGGAGGGTGATCAGGTGCTTTGTGTCGACGGGTGTATACCAAATGTACGGGAGGCCTAGGGTCATGAACAGTAACTTGTGGAATATTTGTCGAAAGTGTGGACTCAGGAATAGTCATCGTGTAAATGAGAATATCATCATTACTCTCACGAATATCTGCCTTAGATGATGAAAAAGTTGTATTTTCATGAAATGATACATCAATAGAAACAAGATACCGACCAGTACTCGGACAAAAACATCTATACCCCTTTTGGACTCGAGAATAACCCAAGAAAATACATTTTAATGATTTCGGATCTAAC
The DNA here is from genome assembly GCA_945859875.1 of Cuscuta europaea. Classification (NCBI taxonomy): domain Eukaryota; kingdom Viridiplantae; phylum Streptophyta; class Magnoliopsida; order Solanales; family Convolvulaceae; genus Cuscuta; species Cuscuta europaea. The sequence continues at coordinate 5,229,702 of CAMAPE010000062.1, read as the reverse complement.
TTTGTTAGATGAGGATTAACATCTCTAACAAAACAAGTGCAACCAAATATTTTAGGTGGGATAGGAAAAAGCTCTCTGTTTGGAAATAGACAATGATAAGGAGCTTTACCATTCAAAACAGAAGATGGCATTCGATTTATCAAAAAACATGCAGTAAACACGACATCTGCCCAAAACTGTTTAGGCACATTCATTTGGAATAGAAGAGCCCTTGCAGTTTCTAACAGATGTCGGTTCTTTCGTTCCGCAACTCCATTTTGAGGTGTATCAACGCATGAAGTTTGATGAATAATGCCATGTTGAAGCATAAATGACTTAAATGTAGCAGATAGATATTCTTGGGCATTGTCTCCTCTTAACACCCGAACAGGAACGTTAAACTGAGTTTTAATTTCAGCACAAAAGGAAGAAAAATGAGTGAACAACTCAGATCGACGTTTCATGAAATACAACCATGTCATACGAGAATAGTCGTCAACAAAGGTAACAAAATATTTAAAACTAGCTTTAGACACAACCGGGCAAGCACCCCAAACATCAGAGTGAACAAGGTCAAATGGAGCATTTGCTCGTTTATTAACTCGCGGGCCTAAGCTAGTACGATGGTGTTTCGCAAATTGACATGACTCACATTGTAAAGAGGCCGTCTTATTAAATTGGGGATTTATTTGCTTCATTAATGGGAGAGATGGATGTCCTAATCGGTAATGAGCATCTAACAAAGTCCCAACCCCAAGACAAGAGATACCTTTGGTGATGGATGTATCCAAAATATATAGACCAGCTGACTCATGTCCTTTACCAATAATCTGGATCGTTAACAGATCCTGAAACACACAATATCCCGGAAAAAATGTTACAGAACAGTTAAGAGTACGAGTGATTTTACTGATGGAAAGCAGATTAAATGCAAAATTAGGAAGACTCAAAACAGGCGATAATGGTAATGTAGATGTTGGAACAACAGTACCAGATCCAAGAACGGGTGAGGTAGATCCATCAGCTAAAGTGACACTAGAAGTAGGTAAATATGAATGAAATGACGAGAATAGACTAGGATTACCGGTCATATGATCTGTGGCACCTGAGTCAATGACCCATTTCGAGGATGAGGAAACAAGACACGTGTTTGAAATACCTGAATTAGCGGTTACCGAGATAGGGACAGAGGAATGCTTTAGAGTTTCTTGGTAGCAAATAAATTTGGCATACTCGTCTGAAGAAATAGCAATTGATCCATCGGATGAACTGGTAGCGGAAGCAACATGAGCAAGCTGATTTCCTTGATTTTTGAACAGCAATTTTCTACATTCTTTGATCAAGTGTCCGGGCTTCTTACAGTAACTGCATATTACTCCTCTGTCAAATCCACTCGTACAAGACATTTTTTTTGGGAAGGGGGTTAAAAATAAAATAACATAAAACACTTGAAATATTCAGTGAAAACTGGACTCACCGCAGCTTTCCCGTTTGTGGATTTAAAAGCTGGTGAATAAAATACTCTGTGTCTAATTTGCTTGGCCTGACTGCTACGGAGTCCAGCAGATATGAAAAGAATCAGTGAAGAAGCCTGTGATCGTTCACAAATATCCCATGCGATACCCCAGCAGATGCGAACAACCAGAGGAAGCAGCAGAAGTCCGATGCCAGACCCCAGCGACCAACCAGGCAACCACAGATACCCGTCCCTTGAGAGAGAAGTAAAGTATACCTGGTAGAGGATTTTCATGCGAGTCTCAGGCGAAGAGTTCCGATCAAATCTCCGGCCAGAAACACGGCGTCACGCGCCGGAGCGTGTGTTGGCTGCGGAAGCTTCCGACGGCGCATGTAACTCACGCGCGATGATTTGGGCGTGCGGACTTCGGATGTTCGGTCGACAGGGGCAGGCGAACCAGAGGATGAGGGGGGTGAGGTATGTTTTGGGCAAAGGTTCTGAGGGTTATATTTCGGCTGATGGTGTGTGAAAGGATGTTCTGAAAGAAGCAAAAATAAAATAAATGGAAACTAAACTGAAATGGAGAAGGGTTGATGGGTACCCAATTGTTTCTTATATCTGAGGTTCTGGTTCTGGGAAAAGGTTCTGGGATGAGCAGTAGGTTCTGAGAAATGGTTCTGGGAAGAATAAGAGGTTCTGGGAAGATCAGAGGTTCTTGAAGATTGGTAAACAGAAAAACTAAACTGAAATAGAAGGCTCTGATACCATGTTGAAATATAAACTAGAATAACATTGAAGATGAAGAGAAGGATTTTCTGTGTATTTCATTAGAGGGTTAAGGCCCTATATATATATTACAAAGATGGAATATTCCTATATAAGATGCTATACAATAATAATGTCTAGAGTATATTCCTAAAGCATATTCTAGAGCATATTCCTAAATACAATAATACTTTCACATGCTGCAAGGCCACCGCCGCCTTCGTTCGCAGCAAGCCTGTCATCGTCGTTTGCAGATAGCATGTCATTGTTGTCCGCTGCGAAGCTGCCTTCCTCTTCAGCCAGGATGCCATCCTCTTTCTTATCCAGGTCGCCGCCATCTTCTCATGCCAGGCTGCTGCCATCTTCTCAAGAACCCTAGGTGGAGTTGACGTGAAATAGATACAGAGAGAGGTGATGCGTGATGCGTGAGAAAGAAAGCCAAGGGTGTTTTAATTAAGGGTGATTTAGACCATTCACTAATTTTTAGTCTCTTTTTTTCCCTTTTTTAAAAGAGGTCCTATTTTTGTCCTTTTAAAAGACCCAAGTATTATTATTTGTCATTATTTCTAAAACAAACCTCATAATAAGCAACTGAATATTTTGGTATTTCTATATCCCCCTCAAGTGATGAATGAGTATTTATCATTCTCTGCTTGCAAGTAAGTTCTCGAAATCGTTTTAATGGAAGTCCGTTGTGAGCAAATCAGCCAACTAAAGCCCCAAAGGGACATATTGTGTATAAATCGGCCCTATCCAATTCTTCCTTGATGAAGTGTCAGTCTATTTGTATGTGCTTTGTTCTATCATGCTGAACTGGATTCTGAGCAATACTAATAGCAGATTCATTATCATAGAAAAGTCTCATAGGAGCTTTATACAGTATTTTTGAATCTCCCAATATGATCTTCATCTATAGCAATTCAAAAACCCTGAGTTCTGGCTCTGAATTCTGCCTCGGCACTTGATCTTGCAACTACATTCTGCTTCTTGTTCCTCCATGCCACTAAGTTTTCACGAAAGTGTATAAGGGAAAGTAATATTTCCTTGTTACCAATAATTCTGCACATTTGTAGAAGGGAAGTAAATTTTTTCTTATTAACAATTTTTCTTCATATTGATAGAGACCTATACAAATACTAGAATAAGAATACCGTTAGTATTTTCATTTTGTACAATAAAAGGGTTTAGGCCCTATAATTAATAGAAGTGGGCTGGCCCATTAAAAAAGAATAAATACGGGTGAGATGTGAGTTTAAGGAGGAGAAAATTGGGATCGGGACTGGGAATTTGGGAGTGTGAGACCACTCGAAGAATCTCGACTTTTTCTTACGTTATTTTATGTATTCCATCCATAAACCTTCATTAATATACTAAGATTATCTACTGGAATCCTTCCGTTACCTATCATTTGTATCAAAGCAAATCGATCACCGTAGTTGCGTATGGTACTCACTCGGTCAAACATGGAACAGAGGATTGAAAGTTTGGAGCGATCATTGGAGCGTTCAAGGGAAGAGATCTGAACGGAGATGCAAGCCTTGTTGGACGAGAAAGTGCAGGTGTTGCTGGAGAAGATGCAGAGTCTCGAAGTCTAGGGCAGTCGCAGGAGAAGACGGGGACGATCGACCACCAATCATCGACGCCAGACTTCCGCCAGTGTGAGTTCGTCCGATTCCGGAGGTAACCCTCATGAATCTCGATCTGTTTCTCGCACTCCTGAATTTACGAGAATGGGCGATCCGATTTATACTGGGAGAATAGTGGATTTACCACTCTTTAGTGGTGACGATGCTTATGGGTGGCTGGTCCGGGTCGAACGCTATTTTAAGCTAAACCAAGTACCGGAGACTGAGAAGGTGGAGGTAGTCTTGATCGCCATGGCCGATAAGGCTTTGAACCGGTACCAATGGTGGGATGAACAGACACCTGACCATTCTTGGGATGAACAGACACCTGACCAACTTCAAAGAGGCTTTGATCCGCCATCTCCAACCTGACTTAGTACAGAACCCGTTTGGTCTTATGCTCAGTATTAGGCAAACTGATTCATTAATGAAGTACCGGGATCACTTTGAAATGGTTGTAGCTCATCTCAAAATTGCTAATCAAGAGATGTTAAAAGGAGTGTTTCTCAATGGGCTTAAAGATGAAATTAGCACATAGCTAAAGTTGCACCAGATCAGTGGGTTAACGGAACTGATGGACAAGGCCTTGTGGTTGGAAGAAAAGAACAAGGTGTGGAAAGGAGAAAAAAATATTGAAGAAGACAAAAAAAAGGCAGGAAGGAACAGGGAGGGAAAATGGTTAAACCCTTGAATTGGGTGGAAGGAGCAAAGGGAAGAACACGCCAATCGTCTTCCTCAATTGTCGGTCCTGCACAGTCACAGATTTATTGGAAAATATAATTTCACAATTAAGATGTGAAGTGAGTTTATGGACAGAGATCAAGTTGAAGGGGCAATTAGGAATATACAATATTGCAGCATTCCGTAAATCGGATAGCCCATTCTCGTAAATTCAGGAGTGCGAGAGAAGGGAGTGGAGAGGCATTTCCAGTTCCTATGCTTTACCTATTGACCCATCACCAAAGGTAACAAATGGAAGAGAATGGGAAAATGTCAAGCATGTAAAAAGTGAAGGATTACCAGAAATGTGATTGGTAGCACCTGAGTCAAAAATCCAAACAGGATTGGACTGAGAGGCCAAGGAAACATGAGTTTTGTCAGGTGTAATTGAGGTTCGAGCAGCCTTTAACGGCTGGAATTCTTCATACTCAGACTGTTGAGAGAACATGGGAACATTTAGCTTCCTTATTGACTTCAGCTACATTGACCGTGCTTGGTTTCCCATGTAGGTTCCAACATTGATCACGTGTGTCCTGGCTTGTTGCAATAATCACAAAAAGGTTGCATACCTCTGCCACGGCCTCCTCTTCCGTGAAGATTGTCTCTTCCTCTACCCCGACCACCCCGAGAGAGTAACAAAAGCAGAGTTATTAGCATTGTTGTCTTTTGTGATCGAGGTCCCTCGAAGTAGCCGAGTAAAAACTTCAGTAATGTTCGACACATTTTTCTCGCTCAAGATCTGACGTCGAACCTCTTCAAACCCTGCTCCTAGTTTGGAGAGTGTCAAGACTACCCAGAATTTATCCCTTTGAGCTTGCTGTCTTTTAGTGGATTCTTCCATTGGCATAAGTGTATTAAATTCTGTCATTAAGCCTTGAACTTTCCCTAAGAAAGTTTCCATTGACATCCCACATTTTGTTATTTTTAAAATTTCATCAACAACTGAATAAAAGCGAGATATGTCATTTGTATAGAGAGACTTGGCTTGCTCCCAGACATAAATACACGTCCTGAAAGGGCGGAACATTGGAACGATTTTTGGTGAGAGAGACTGCCATAAGATGCTGCAAAGTTGGGCATCAACGCGTTTCCAGACTTCTCTTTGATACTCAATTGAATCAGCTTCTGTGACCAAATGGTCATCCACTCCTTGTCCCATGAACCACAGTTCCACAGCACATGCCCAATCTTGATAATTTTGTGATCCAATAAGTTTATTATTGGTAATAGTAGGGTTTCCAGAAAGATTTGGTACGTAAACGGGAACATGAGTTTCTTTCTTCACTATTGCTTGTTACGACCATGATGAAAAAATTAAAATTACTGAAATTATTCACCGCCGGAATTCACTGAAGAGGGACGAACACCTTGAAGATTGATTCACCAGAAAATATGCTCAAAGTCCCCTCCACGTGCAAAAGGAATTTCAGACCATACCCAGAGTAGGGTTCTGATACCATGTTGATTTAGGAAGAGAAGCTTTTTTGTATTACACATATTAGATCATACATTATGACTCCCATATATATAGGGAAGTAAATGATACATTAAAGGACAAAAGAAAACTGAATGTCATAAATGAAAATGAAAAGTTAAGCTGCTGGAAAGTCTGGAATATAAAAAGGCATATGCTTTAAATGCTATTTCCAACAAATAAGAATAGTATTAAGTATTTTCATTTTGTACAATAAAAGGGTTTAGGCCCTATAATTAAATAGAAGTGGGCTGGCCCATTAAAAAAAGAATAAATAAGGGTGAGATGTGAGTTGAAGGAGGAGAAAATTGGGATCGGGACTGGGAATTTGGGAGTGTTGAGACCACTCGAAGAGTCTCGACTTTTTCTTACGTTATTTTCTGTATTCCATCCATAAACCTCATTAATATACTAAGATTATCTACTGGAATCCTTCCGTTACCTATCACATATTAATTAGATTATATTCCTACTATTATTTGTAATTATGTAAGCTTTAGTTACCTTCATTTACATTTCATTTACATTTACCCCAGTGCCGCAAAGGCTCCCACCTACGGTGGGGTAAGGGGGGGTCGGATGTACGCAGTCTTACCCCTATACTAAAGCACAGAGAGACTGTTTCCGGATGACCCATAGTGAAAATCCCGTCCAAAATTGCATGGACTGACTGTTGCTTCATAACAAAGAAGCGCAGACAGTTTAGTGAGCCATTTTGCTTTATTCCATCATAATCTCAAACCAAAAAATAATGAATCTTTGGCTCCATTGCAAATGATGGAAATAAGCTTTAGTTACCTTGTGTTCACAAAATGTATATATGTAACCATTGTGACAATCAGTAATATTCTCTTCTCACACTCTTATATGGTATTAGAGCTTCTAAGCTTTAACTTGTCTCAATCATTTATGGCCAACGACGGAAACAAAGGCAAGCTGCACCTCTCCCTAACTTTCTCGAGGACAGTCCCTTCATCCCTACTGCCGCAAATTTTCTAGTAAAAATTTATGGCACAAACTACCTTGTCCGGCAATGACAAGTCCATGGCCTCTTACGCGGCCTGCATCTTCAGGGCCTTCTTGATGGATTAATTGATCTCTCTACTACCGATCCCACCACTCTTCGTCTTAGTTTAAAAAAGTGTGCTTCAAAGCCACGTGGCGCGCTAAGGTGATGTGTTTATCGCATCCTAAACTCCTAGGCGCAATAGTTTCTCTGGGATGGTTGTTGACTATCTGTCATGGCGATTTACAAGCTCCAATTCCCCCCCCTCTATTCTTCCGCCTTTCCCTATGCTTCTGCTATCTTCTGTTCTTCTCTATTCTTTCGATCCTCTTTCCCTTTGTTTCCTTTTACTCTTTCTTCTCTATTTATATTAAATTTTCAAATTTATCAAATAATTATCAAAAACAACAACATCCAAGTCTTAGTCCCAAAAGATCTTGGGGTCGGCTAACATGAATTGATACATGATATCGCAACTAGAAGAAAAAGAAAAATAAGAAAGATAAGCTATGATAAAATAAAGATAATATAAAAAGACAGGATATATATAAAAGTGATGGGATAAAAAGGATAAAAAGAATATATATATATATATATATATATATATATATATAGAGAGAGAGAGAGAGAGAGAAACGTTCCTGTCCAGCGGGCCTGACGGGAACCGCCGTCAGGATGAGGCGATTTAGGGCCCTTCCCAGTGGAATTTTTTGATGAATTCATTTGAGCATGTTCTTCATCAAGTCTAGTTAATGCCCACCAAATTTTAGCTAAATATTCAATCGGGAAGACAGTCAAATGTGTAATTGAAAAGCACTGTGGGGTTTATATATACTACGTATATATTATATACTACGTATATTATTTTTTTTAAACCTAGAAGGCAAACCACCTAAGTGGGTGGGGCAAATGCCAGGGAACATTTTTTTTTTGTTTTAACCCGGAAGGCAAACCACCAAAATCAGTGAGGCAAATGTCGGGGAACATTTGCCATGTTTTATTAGATTTAAAGAAAAAGTACAAAAAGAAGAGGGGGACTAGGCTAAAACCTCTCCAGAAAGGGCATCCCCTCTCAGAAATACAATCCAATTTGCTTGCCTCATAACCTGTCCGAACGAAATTTTCACCTGGCGTGGAATATTTGCCATGTTTTATTAAAAAAGAAAGAAAGTACAGTAAGAAGAGGGGGGCTATACCAAAAACTCTTCTGAGAAGGCATGCCTTCCCCAAATACAAGGAAGCAAATAAGAAATAAGCAGAAAAGGCTAAATTGAGGGGGCTATACCTGACTCAATTTAGCAAAAAATTAAAAATTACATCGAAAAGTTGAAATGCCAAAAAAAATCCATGTAAAACGCTTTTCTAGCAACATGAGATAAACAATTAAGCTGAGTAAAACAAGTAAAATGGACCGTGCGCATTTGAGCTATGTAATGGGCCGTCCAATTACTCTGGCGCAGAACCGATCCAAACGATACCCCTTTCCTAAAAGCATCTCTCCTTATTTTCTGAGTCATATGCGACCATCTGTTATCCCTGTTGTCCGAAATATACTCCAACACTTTCAAAGCATCCATTTCAACGTGAAATCCACTATAACCAGCTTCCGAAGCCCACCGTGTCGCTGTAACGACAGACTTGAGCTCCGCCTCCAAAGAGGAAGAAGCTGATATGGGAAAGGATAGAGCGAAGATCAAATCTCCCTGGTCGTTCCACATAATGGCTCCGCTATACGCTGAATCAGGTAAGAACATGGCATCGGTATTCAATTTCATCCTTCCCTTCGACTTGATCCATTTAACAGGTTTAATTAGTGGGCGACTGAGTTTAAAATTACTCGGAATCAGCTTTTCTTGAAATAGTATTGATTCAATAGATCTCACTTTCATATTCGAAAAGCTTAACACCCGGTCCTGAGTATATAATTGAATCTGAAAAACTATGCATTCAGGAGATGGGATTTGAGTGGAGTCACCCCAGATTAATCCGGCATACACCTTCCAGATATGCCAACAAATGATACCTGGAAGGTTATGTTTGAAAACATCTGTCAAGGTCTTACTTCCTGCATTAAACTACCAGTGTATGAAGATAGATATCCCTAATAGAAGCTCTGTGATCTGCCAAAGGAATTCCTAAAATTCCTATAAAGTAATACCAAATACCCTTAACAAAATGGCATTGTGCGGAAATATGGTTCATAGTATCATTGTATTGACGGCACAAAGGGCAAATAGAGGGATTTAAAACCTTCTGAAATTTGAATAGATTGTTAGTGATAGGCACGAACCTGTTAAAAATCTTCCATTGAAGTAACTGTATTGGTTTACTTTGTCTTGGATGCCACATATTATACATATACATACATATATATATATATATATATATATATATATATAATAAACCCCATAGTGCTTTTCAATTACACATTTGATTGCCTTCCCGATTGAATATTTAGCTAAACTTTGGTGAGAAATGAGAATGAATCTCAACCGTTGGATTCGACTATTATGCAGTAGAAACACTTTATATTGCATTGAAATATGCAACATAGTTTGGTGGCCTTTTCTGGAAAATTTGTATAACAGTCGTCTAGTGCAACATGAAGCAGTTTTGGTGCCACATCCTCAAATATTAATGCACTATGAAACAGTTTTAGTGCAACATTGCAAAATTTAAATCTTACTGCAACATGAAGCTATTTTTTGTGCAATATCGTAAATCTAACGGCAGAGATTCATTCTCATTTCTCACATTATATATATTTTTGGGGCCCTTCCCGGTGGATTTTTTTGATGAAATTTTTATGGCATGTTCTTCATCAAGTCTAGTTTATCCACAAAAAAAATCAGCTAAAAACTCAATCCGGAAGGTCGTCAAATGAGTTTTTGAAGTTAACTGCGCAAAAAATACATATAAAACGCAGTTAAAACGACCTTCCGGATTGAGTTTTTAGCTGATTTTTTTTGTGGATAAACTAGATTTGATGAAGAACATGCCATAAAAATTTCATCGAAAAAAGCCACCGGGAAGGGCCCCAAACGCCGTCGGCCGGACGGCGGTTCTGTCTGGAATTCCGGATCTGAACATTTGTCTATATATATATATTAAATCGATATCGTGGATCGATTCATGTAAGCCGATCCCAAATTCTTTTGGGATTAAGGCTAAGATGTTGTTGTTGGTGTATATATATAACAAATATTCCTGTCCGGACAGGAGGGTGGTCCGGCCAAGCCGGACAGTAAGGTGGTCCGGCCACCTCAATTTATGGTGGTTCCTGGTAGTATTTTTTGCCTAAATATTTTTGTGTATATTCTTCATCAAGTCCAATTCATCCATACCAAAGTTGAGCAAAAAATTCAATCGGGAAGGCAGTCAAATGATTTTTGAAAGATAACTGCGTTTTGTATGTATATTCCGACGCAGTAATCTTTCAAAAATCCTTTGTCGGTCTTCCTGATTTAATATTTTGCTCAAATTTAGTATGGATGAACAATTGGACTTGATGAACATACACAAATTATTTCAGCAAAAATAACCACCGGAAATCACCTCAAATTGAGGTGGCGGAACCACCCTCCTGTCTGTCCTGGCCGGACAGGAATACTACTCGCTCTCTCTCTATATATATAAAGCGCAATGTTCTTAAAAAATTTATTTAATTGCTTTCCCGATTGAATTTTTAGCTGAAATTTCGGGTTATCCTAATCTTTAAAAGGTTAGACGTCTGTTCCAGGTTTCTCAAACTTTCTTTTTTAGAGTGCGAGTCATGTCATCTTGGAAAGCAACCTCGTAAATCTTTCCAAGGCAGGTCAATAAACGTGTTGCGTCCCCATTTTTTTAGTTCATATTGGGGTCCTTATCGAGTCACTTCTACTTTATGATTTCGTTATTTTGGTATACATGTGAATGATTTTTCTTGTTACACATGGTTATTTTTAATGAAAGAGCATTTTGAATTATTTCAATTTTTTGTGCCAAAAATCCCATTCTATCAAAATTTTATGTAGCGACAATGCTAAAGTATTTTTCGCAACCCCCTTTAATCAATTCATGACATCACGGGGTATGTTTCACTAATCTTCTTGTGATCACAGTTTCACACAGCTCAACAAAATGGGGTTGCTAAATGCAAGAACCAATATTTAGTTGATATTGCTCGCACCCGGTTAGTACGTTCACATACACCACCTCAGTATTGGGCAGGTTTGATCTCACTGCGTGTCATTTAATAAATCACATGCCTTCCTCGATTCTTAGTAATGAAATTCCCTATTCTGTATTTTTCCTACTCGTGAGTTATTTCCATTACTACCTCATGTGTTTGGGTGTGTGTGTTTTGTCCATGATATGACATTTGGATTATCTAAAATGTTGGTTAGGTCAATCAAATGTATTTTTCCTGAATATTCACGACTCCAAAAGGCTTATCGTTGTTATTCTCCTTAGGAAACATTTTGTTTGGGTCAATATCACTTTCATCTAGTCTTCCTTTTATTATCCATTATTTTCGGTTGATACCCCCTCATGTCTGAACTTCACCGCATATCTCCAACTCATCTTTCCAAATACTCTCATTTCCCTCACATCTGATGCACACCCAACCAGTCCTCCTATGGCACACCATCTATGGTCTACCATCGACGTCCTCGACCTCCTTTCATTGAGTCTCTTGTGGCCACGCCTCGTGATTCCCCTATAGCAGCTGAACCTACTCATAATGATTTTCCCATTTCCCTCCAAAAAGGTATGCCTTCTACTTTGAATCCATATCCCATATATAACTTTTTGAGTCATCACTGTCTCTCTACTTGTTACTATGCTTTCATTTCATACTTGTCTCATATCTCCATTCCTAAAACCAGACATGAGGCAGTAGCACATTGGAATGGCGTAAAGCTATGTTGGCTGAGATGGAGGCTCTTCATTCAAGTGGGACGTGGGATTTAGTCTCCCTTCTCAGTGGCAAGTCAGTTATTGGATGTCGATGGATATACACTGTTAAAGTTGGCCCTGGTAATAAAATGAAATAATGGCCCTACTTGAAATATGAGCATTTTGTGTTTTTCCAAAAAACTGACCCGTCATACTTCTTCCGACTGAGAATCCTCCTTCCGCGTGAGAACAAGACCACAGTCTCATCCCAAATCTTCTTCCCTCTCCCAGATCTACCCATCACCTGAGCTTCGCCGAGGATAGCATCGCCGGCCTGCCTCGCCGCACATGCCTCCGCTGCCTCTCATCGCATCGCCGCCCCTGCCTTTGCCTCGCATCTCATCGCCGCCCCTCACCTCGCCTGGCTTCGCCACGCAGCACCTCGTTTCGAATCGCATAGCTTCACATCAGATCTGGGGAAGGGTGGCGACTAGGGTTCAATGGAAAGTTTCCCCCATTGCCAAGATTGCATCTATTCATTTTGATTTTATCCATGGCAACAATAAGTCACTAGCCCTTGTTCCAGTTGGATATCAAAAATATATTTCTTCATGGTGATCTGCAGGAGAAGCTTTATATGGTGCAACCGCTTGACTTTGTTGCTAAGGGGGCGTCACATTTTTTGTGCAGGTTATGATGTTCGTTATATGGCTTAAAACAATCTCCACATGCATGGTTTGGGAGTTTTAATGATGTTATTCGTGGATTTGGCATGATTCAAAGTGATGTTGATTATTCTATATTCTGTAGACCAATGTAGTCAAAATCGAAAGGCACACTTAAAGCGCTAGGGGCCTTCCTACGCCTTAGGACGTAATTAAAGCACTCGCCCAATTCGGCTCGCTTTGACTCGGGTGAAGGGCATTGCTTAGATAATATCACATATACTATTCAATAATTACCAAATATGATGTATGTAACATCATATTGAACCAAATGCATAAAAAACCAGGATTCACCAAAATAAATTCATGTTTCACAACAAAACAATAAAACGCCAAATTCAGAATTCATGGCTTTAATAATAAAACTAAAAATAAAAGACAATCAAATTAGAGCCTATATCCATTTGTTAAAATTGTATAGGACTATTCGTCATTAAAAGAGGAGTGGGTTTTCATTTCCATTATTTGATTTATATTCTCCAACATCCTCTTCAATTTCTCCTTCACTTTCCTCATCCACAAACCTATCTTCTAGTATATCTTATCGGTTCTTTTGCTCCTGTTGCTCTACTCACAGCACCCCACATGTTGATGATATCTTATCGGTTCTTTTGATCCTTTTGTTGCACTTTTATTGACGTTTCCAACCAACTACTCATTGCAATCATCGATATTATCTAATGCAATTGGATCTGTGATATCTTTAGAGTCAAAACGAGCTTTCAAAGTTGTAATGTACTTCACAAAAAATAAATCATTCAGGTATTTCAAACACATGTTTAGTTTCTTCATCCTCAAAATGGGTTATCGACTCAAGTGACACAGACCAGTGACACAGACCATATGACTGGTAATCATAGTCTTTTCTTATCATTTCATTCACATTTACCTACTTCGCTACTTCTAATGTAACCTTAGCTGACAGGTGTACCTCACTAGTACTCGGCTCAGGTACTCTTATCCCCATTTCTACATCGGTAAAAACCGAGTCTCCCCAATTTTGCATTTAATTTACTTTCCATTAGTAAAATCACTCATACCCTTAACTGTAACATTCTTTCTTGGATATTGTGTGTTTCAAGACCTGGTGACGAATCCGATTATTGATAAAGGACATGAATGGGTTTTCTTTATCTCTTGGATACATCATTCCCAAAAATTATCTCTTGTCTTGGGGTTGGGACTTTGTTAGAGGCTTATTACCGGCTAGGACACCCATGTCTCCCACTTATGAAGCAAATAAATCCTCAATTTAATAAGATGTCATCTATACAATGTGAGTTAATACATATCATTAGGCTGTTGTAGAACACATATTATGTTACTTAAAGGGAGCACCGGGACGAGGCATTGTTTATCAAAACCAAAACCATGATCATATGAGAATAGAATGCTTTGCAGATGTTGTTCTAAAGATGATCAATTATCTACATTTGATTATTGCATCTCTGTTGGTGGTAATCTAGTATTCTGGAAGATAAGACACCGAATGTGGTTTTTCGTTCGAGTTCTGCATCATAATATCAAGCTATGGTGGGGTATGCATGTGAGATCATTTGGGTAAGCCATTTATTGAGTGAACTCGGATTGAAGACACCAATGACTGCTAAATTGTGATGTGATAACCAAGTTGCTATACACAATGAATAATCCGGTATTTCACGAGAGAACAAAACACATTGACGTTGATTGTCATTTTATTCGAGAGAAGATACAAAAGAGATTGCTTTGTACTGAATAGTGAAGAACAACTTGGCGATTTATTCACGAAAGCACTAAGTTGGATTCGAGTTGATTATTTATGTAATAAATTGAGCATCATAAATATCTATACTCCAACTTGAGGGGAGTGTGAAATATATTAGAATGAGTGTAGGAATATGCTTTGGAGTATTAGGAATATACTCTAGGATATTATTATGCAATAGAATTTTATAAGAATAATCTCTTATAATATATATTTATAGAGACTTCAACCCTTCAATAAACAAATAGAAAATCCCTCTCTCTATCTTCAATATTATTCTAGCTTATATATTGACAGTAAGCATCAACATAGTGTCTTTAACTTGTTTTCCACCTACCTCTTTAGCCCACTTGCTGGAATACCAGTCACTTTTAGAGAACAAAGCCCAAAGATTACTTTTTTGCTTATAGATGCTCTTTAAAGTAAGGTAACATGCGCCAAATCTTGTTTTCCCGATCTTATTAGATTTCTTTGCCCCGTATGCGTCCTCATCAAATCCAATAATCCCATTCGATAAATAGAGTTAGTCAAACTCATAGCCCGTTTCAAGGTCTTCGAAACAAAAGGCAGCTTTCTAATGTCCTCTAGCATTAGATCATGCAGTGCGCACCACATGGCGTCCAATATATTCATGGCCTATTGGTTTCTAATAATTTACCACCTTATTTAAAATTGGGGCCATTATCGGTAACAAATTGCACAACGTTGGCTTTCCCTACATATTCACCAAACCCATCCAATAGCTCTAGTACCTTTGCACCAGTTTTAATTTGAAGAGGTGTCGACAGATTTGATAAACACAAAACCAGCCAAAGAATGAACTAAGAAGTTTATTATGCACTGACCTATGGTGCTATTCCAGTCATGCTTGACCCACAGAGCTCTATGGTAAGCTAGCATGTTTTGGAGGTTAGCAAACATGTGACCCGCACTTCATGGTAGCTAGGAGGCTTCAAATTTGGACCATATTGTCCTATTGCTTCGCCAACACATTTAAATGAATGTGATCGGGCAACATTGAAAGGAATTCCATTCTCGTAAAAAAAGTTTGAAACATATTGTATAGCTAATTCTCTTCTTTGCTTATCCAACTTCTCATCGATCTTCAATTGCTTCAGCCTTCCTTGGTTTCAAAGCTCCACTACCGTTTCTGGCTTCTTGTAGATAAAAGAGTCCATAGGACCGTTTACTCATCCCTTCTTTGAAGGTGCTTTGCCTTGCTGCACATCACAAGGTCTTTTTAGCTTACCTCTAGGATCTTTCTGCAGCTCCTCAAGA
The DNA here is from genome assembly GCA_945859875.1 of Cuscuta europaea. Classification (NCBI taxonomy): domain Eukaryota; kingdom Viridiplantae; phylum Streptophyta; class Magnoliopsida; order Solanales; family Convolvulaceae; genus Cuscuta; species Cuscuta europaea. The sequence continues at coordinate 5,214,049 of CAMAPE010000062.1, read as the reverse complement.
TCACTGTCATCATCTTCCAGATCATGGAATGCATCGAAATCCAGACGTTCTGGCAGTTTGTCTAATTGCTCGTAGCATCCTTTTTTGTTTGCATATATTCCTTAAGCATCTTTTTCACATGTTCTGGGCATTTCAAGCAAGTCTTCGCATTTCTATCCCCTCCTATCTGATGAAGCTTTTCCCTGTAAATCCCTTCTTTAGTTACTTTTCCATAGTGAATCAGTAACTGAACTAGCATCATTTTCATCAGCCAAGTAGTTGTGTTTCCAAGCCAGGTCTTTTTTTGGGGACTTCACTTTCAACACCATAGGCAGCACTTGTTCCCATAGTTGTCACGGCGTCACCGTGTCGTTGCCATAGCGTCGCCACATCGTCTCGGCGCTCACTGAAGCTCGCCATGGGAGGTCGCCACGCCATAAACCATTTGGCGTCGACGCAACATCGTTGTGTCATCGGAAGACGCCATAAACGCCTAAGCGATGACTCAAGGAGTAAAATTATTATTCAATTTGGAACAGGCCCAAACCCAAACGCAACTGAATTTCCAAGAGGCCCAAAATAAATATAAAAATCAGACCTATCTGCCATCGACGACATCACATACGCAGTTCCGTCGTTGGCAGTCCGCAGTTCCGCACGCTCCACTTCCGCCACTTCCGCTAGGTATCCATCGCTCATCGCTCACTCCTTTCACATTATAGCTTAAATCGCTCATCGCTCGTAGGTTACTCTGTTTAGTGAGTAACAACGTAGCTCATCGCTCACGTTGTAGCCGGTTACTCTTTTTTGTTGTATTTTTTTTCTTTACTCCAATATTAATATTGTGTACAGTTATCCTATGATTTGTAACTAATGTTGTATGCTTTGTATTTAATGTTGTGTTTAGTGTGTAGCTTTTTTGTTGTATTTACTTTGTACAGTTTGTTTCAATTTTTTTAAATCAAATTTCAGCTGTTTTTTATTTTATTTTAAATTTCATGATATTTTCGGTGTCTTGAATTTATGCTGAAATTTATGTTGTGTAATTGTGTTGTTTACATTTAATATTTTTTTAATTGTTAGTGACATTTCAGTTAAGTTGTTTTTATTTATTTTATTTATTAATTTTTTTGATGCCTTAAAATTATGCTGAAATTTATGTTGTATAACTGTGTTGTCTTACATTTAATATTTTATTTTTATTTTTATTTGTTAGTGACATTTCAGTTTATTTTATATTTAATAATTTTTTGAAACAACGCTTAACATGGCGATCCAGAAGACAATACTAATGAAACTTTGGATCCATCAAAAGATCCTAGTCGAAAACCGAAATCGAATGATCCCGGATGGGAGTTCGGTTTTTGGCCGGACAAGAATAACCAAGATTTGGTGGAATGCTCACTTTGTGGTAGACGGTTGCATTCCGGAGTTAAACGGTTGAAGCAACACATAGTTGGTGGTTACGGGGACATTGAAAAATGCACAAAACAACTCCAGAAATTAGAGCATTGATGGGCAACTATATGAAGAAGAAAATGAGGGATAGTGCAAGTGAGTGTTGCATTGGATGGTGAAGATGATGAATTGGACGAGGATCCTGGCACACAAGGATCATCTCATGCTTCTTCTATTCATCCGGTTCCTAGTTCTGGAACAGCCATCAAAAGGAAGCGTGTAACGCAATCCACTCTAAAGTTTCAGCATTCACTACCAAAACCAGGTAAACCAACTAATTCTGTTGCTTCAATGATTAAAAAGTCACCTGAAGAAGTGATTGAAGTAAGCATTGTCATTTGTCAGGGTAAGAGTCAACAGACTCTTGAGGGTTGTACTAGATCCAAAGAAGAGGTCAAGAAAGTTCATGGACGCATTGCTGGTTTTTTCTATGAGAATGACATACCTTTCAATGTTGCAAACTCAAGTAGTTGTGTTTCCAAGCCGGGTCTTTTTTTTGCGGACTTTTCACTTTCAACACCACATGCAGCACTTGTTCGGTTGTTCCACCTTCCATATCCTGGAAAAGCACAAAGCGGAAATTTTTTAATACACCAGAAACATTACACGTAATCTTTAGGGTATTATATACCGATTATCATTAGAAAAACACAAAGCTGAGTATTATATTTAGAGTATAAAATATATTATACTCTTTGGAAAAGCATAAAGCCGAGTATTATATACATATTACAGTGTACAATGAGTATTACAGACATAGTAATATGCTAATACGTGGTATTATTAGTTTATTACACATTTACACTATAATACTTAGATACTACTATAAAATGAGTATATGACTATATGTCTATATGAGTAAACTATTGGATGCAGAGTAAAGTGTTTATATGGCTTTAAATGGCTGCTGCAGTCATTTATAGCATAATGAAGCATATATGTGGCAGTAACTTGTTCCGTGGGTTGGCGGACGCGGGGTTTGTGGCGGTGTATGACGGAGGACGGGGGCGGTATATGCCGGACAGCGACGTTGGGATCCTGTGGCGGCATACACTGGGTGGCGATGTTGGGATCCTGTGGCGGCGAGACCATCTTCTTCTTCAGGCGGAAGTTTTGAAATCAATTCCAGAGAGCGGGGATGCAGGGTGTCAGCCATATGCAGGGTCTTTTAGTCTTTTAAGTATATCTGAATCTTTTTTTTTTGTCCAATTATATTTGCATTCTTTCATAATTTATTTCATTACAATAAAATACATCAGCTGATTACAAATTTACAATTTATAGGCCTGGATTAACATAATAAAGGAAAGGGTGATTATGTACAAAATCGCCTTATTAATACAAAGGCCATAATAAATACAAATTATTATAAATACAAATCTCATAATAATCAGCTGAATATTTTAATACATCCACAATATAAGAGGGATGATTTTTTATAAGAATTGTACCATCCCAAATGAGATAGTTGTGCTCTGGTGAGATATTACTTTTTCTCAGATAGAGGCAGTAACATAAAATTTATTTAAATGCCCAAGAACTCTTTTAATGAAAGTGCATCAAACATGATTTTTATTTGGAGATCCACATGATTGATTGATATCTAGATTTTCATTATGCGGGTTTTGCGCTTTAGTTTAGCACAGTTATTAACCCTTCTGAAAATATTACCCTGGTCATTTACGAGTGTTGTGTTTGCATGTTGCCATGCTATAAAGGAAGTTACATGCTTCGAGATTTGCTTATGATATCTGACTGCAGGAATTGTTACCTGAGAATAAGCCACGACAGATATGTGGGCTTGAACTTCCAGGTACATAATAATGCTTGCTTTTCTATCTATTTCATTCTCAGTACTGATATGTTTTCATCCATTGGTATACATCAACTTGTAACATGGCGAATTTCTAACAAAGATGTTATAACCATAATCATGAGACTATTAGATTGATGATTTTAGCAAATGTTCTGAATATTATATCGATCTTTTTCTGAACTATAATGAGATATGTTCTTAAATTCCTCTTGCTCTATGCTAACTCAAATTTCCCTGGCCTCCTTACCCGCCTACCTTGTTCCTCAAATGGACCCCACCTAATCCTGCATATACTCCACCTAACCTGGCAATAGGCCCATCCCGGGACCAGTACCCCCAGTCCGCTATCCGCTTGTGCCTTTTACAAAACCATAGTGCATCTTACTCCCCCACCTTTTTCTTGTTGCTCTTCCATGCACTTCTCGCTCAGTTTTAAAGAGTTAACGGTTAGTTGTAGTTTGATTATGCGAAAGTATGGGAGAGAAACGAAACTGATTTGCACCATTTTAAGGGCGTTGTCATTAATTATGGACAAAAATTTCGGGCACTGAAAACTTTACTAGATAATTAAAACCATTAAAGGAAAGTGAAACAAAAAAAGACAGATGGATTATTTTATTTTAATTGGAAGTTTATCAATTCAGGACTTGAAAGATGAAATGTATCGATATAGGACACAAATGATGGAAAACTATCAATTTAGGACCCAAATGATGGAAAACTATCAATTTAGGACCTGAATGATTGAAAACTATCAATCTAGGACCTAAGTTGTCATGAGTTTATTATTCTTTTTATTTTAAAAAATTTAAATATTATTTAGTTTTATTAAACTAATAAACTTTTGTGAAGAAAAGTTTATCAAAAAATAGCAATGAAATTAATAAAAATTAATTAAATTAAAACCTATGAAATGTTAGGTTCAAGATTGATAGTTTTCCATCATTCGGGTCCTATACCAATACATTTCATCTTTCAGGTCTCGAATTATTAATTCATCTATCTTTCAGGTCCTGGATTGATAAAATTCCTTACACGGAGCTTTAGATTCTTGTATGATCTGTTACATAAAACAGATAAAATTATCTTCTTGCAGAAGAGGTCTTGCAGGGAGTTGCAGCAGGCATTGATCTATTTGATTCCTCGTACGAACTGCTTTTCAATTTAAATCATTCCTCCTGCAGTTCTTTTACTATTCTCTCTCTTGACTTCTGAGTTGATGGCAGTTACATCTTTAACCTGACACGAGGAGGTTTTGCACTCACTTTCCCACTTGATAGAACTGAGAGTCACTTATCTGATTGTCAGCCATATAGTGACATAGGCTGTGATGGGACAAAGATCAACCTGAAATCAACCATTTACAGGTGAGGATATTAGAACTCTCAAGGGTAGTATAAATGTTCCCGAGTTCAGTTTTCGAAGGGAAGGTTTAATTTTGTTTATAGAGAACTAGATATGGTTTATGGTGGTAATAAGTAAAAGACTTAGACGTTGAATTTATACAATTTCCTCATTTTTCATCTTTAAATTTGAAAACTTATCAAGTCAAATCAATATTTAAATGTGTCTTACTTTGCCTGAGATTTTATGCATAGTTCATGATGTAAGCCAACGATTTTGTATTGATCTCATACAAGAAAAATTTGACACTGCAGGAGTGATATTTCTTTTTGAACAATTGGCTGGATTGATCACAATGATGGACTAGTATGCATATACTATATGGTGCGATGCCAATACTAAAACATTAGGCGAAAGATAAAATGAACCAATCCCCCTTTATAGGTACCAATGTTTTTTGGTTAGTTTTTCCTATTTTATCATCTTCACATTCATCTTAACTATGTTACGGTTGGCGGAATGAAATTTAAAATTTCATTTACCTTGTAGCTATCTAAAGTTCATTCACACTATAACTTCATGGAAACAAAACTTAGTGCCTTGTTTTTCATCCAATATGACGGAACAATGAGATGAAATTCAAATGATCGTCATCATAATATGGTTTTATTGGTTTCCCACCTGTCTAAGAAAACTATCATGTGACAAGAATGAGTGTTGCTAATAGTCCTCTCGTTGTAAAATTAATATGGTAAACTGAACTTGTACGCTAATCATTTACAATTCCAACATTTAATATATTTTTCTTATTGTAACATGGCAGGAAAGATACGTCACCAATTGTTGACGGCTGTAGCTGTTTTACATGTCAAAGCCATACAAAGGCGTACATTAATCACCTGCTTATTGTTCATGAAATGTTGGCTCAGACCCTATTAGAAATGTATGTTTATCTTGTTACCGTCAACCGTCTTATCATTTTCTTATATCTTGCTAGTATGGATGACTTTATTATAATGCTTCATTAGTCAATTTATTTTTGGTTAAAAATGGGAGTAACGAACAAGTGTAATGTGCTAAATGAAAATAAATTTCAAAGTAAATTGCCAAAATAGGGTCACAAGTTTGATATGATATGTTTAGCTAAACCGTAATAAAAGATAGGTTTACATATATTTTAAGTCCGTGCCAATATAGTACATTTTATTTTGAAAAAATTCCACTTTTGGTCCCAGGACTATTATACCACTTCCACATTTAGTCCCTTACTTTCAGATTGTTCACATTTAGTCCATGACCATTATCCCATCATCACCCCTCGTCCTTCCGGTCAAAATTCCGGCAAATTTAATGCAGATTTTAGGTATGAAAAACCAAATTTAATGCAAAACTGATATGAAAAACCCAAACTGATACAAAATTAAATGCAAAGACTGATTCTGAGGTTGAGAAGTGGACTAAATTTGCCGGAATTTTGGTCGGAAGGACCGAGGGTGGTGATGGGATAAAATGTGGACAATCTGAAAGTAAGGGACTAAATGTGGAAGTGGTATAATAGTCATGGGACCAAAAGTGGAATTTTTTCTTTTATTTTACATTCCTGCAATTTTTATTTTCATCTATTTGTTTGTCATTTATTCAAAAAGTAATTAATTTTATTACTTAAATTTTTTGAATATAAACTTTTAAAATGTGAATACTTCGTTTTACATTGTTTTAACTCTCATATTAGCCTCAAAAAAATTATAGAAGGATAAATATAAATGTCTCTAGTAGATTTATGCAACTTACAACAACTTTTTTTAAGTAGAATGATTTCAAAGTTAGAGATGTACTGAAAATAAAATGGTGCATATTACGGGGATGAAAAAAAATTGGAAAGAACTAAAACAAAGTGTGTTGTATTTGTTGGGACTAAATCATATTTAAGCTTAAAAGATAAATATAAGTATCATGTAGGACTTATAATGTTTTACTACGCCAAAATAAAATGTGTAGCTTGGCCAAACATTATTCTTAAGTACGATAACTATTGGCTGACACCCATAGTTATTTTTGGTCCGATAATTACTGGTTGACACTTGACACCCACCCTCAAAACTCGCAATTTTGATACGGAGTACATCATTATCCTGCCGTCATTGCATTTGTCCTCGTATGACCCTCATCTTTGTTTGTCAGACACAACACTCATCATTATCTACAATTCTTCCGCTCCATCAGAGAGTCAATTAAGGAAGGAACCTTTGAGCAATACCGGGAGAGGTTCATCATAAGTAGACGCACACATCTTTCCACTGTTTCTGCTTCAGCAAATTAAGTTCAAGTTATCTTTAGGATGCACAGAAGCACACTACAATATTGCTTTTTTCAGATGAGTACAATGGTAATTCATCAACTTGATTAATGGCAGATGTTCTAGATTTGACTAGTATTCACCTGTGACCTGTGTGGTGCCCGGAACAATCATTTGTTCCTATTTCAATTCTTTCAATGGCTATTTATATGATTGTAAACATTTAAGCCCATTGGTTACACTCTGGTCCCTTCTATATTACACGTAGGAAACACTGCAAACTGTTTTGTCTCTACATAAATAGAGTAAAATGCATAAATATTTGTTAAGGTACCAAAATGTAACAATACAAATAGTTATGGTAACATTTATGCATTTGACCCGCATAAATAATTCTTAGTGTCTTTATTGGGCCAATACTGTAGGACACGATTAAAGAGCTGGTTCTTGTCGGTTTCGGTCAGGCCAGTTCCAGACATGTTGGTTCCTAGTGTCGTAATCCCTTGTATTGTGGTTGGCGCCAACTATTACCTGTTTAGTCCCATTTAGGGATGGACCCCAGCTGGTCCTAGTTTCAGACCGAGACCACCCGGTCCAAAAAAAATGCTTGGGCATAGGTTTGAATCGCTTTTTTCCAAGTCTGATCCAGTTCCGGGTAGAGTCAGGGCGGTCCGGACATGGTTCCCGTTAATTTTTTTTAGTTGTATTAGATAGATTGAAGCTTGGAAAAATAAAAAAGCACTCCGTACTTAAAAAAAATCTGGGTTGGGACAGAATCAAGTCCGGAAATCCGGAATTGCCCGGTTTGGTCCCCAAAATTGTAAACTGGGACCGTGTACTGCTCTAGGATGGATTGGTCTGGAGGCATGAAACTGCTCTAAACAAACCGGTTTGATCTCAAACATGGCCTAGTTAGGGATAGATGGCCCTGGGCCCGGGTTGGGGCAGGAATGGGGTTTAGGGTATAGGCTCGGTCTGGCCCGGGTTGGTACAGGGACCGGATTGGGCCGGGCTACCCGGGCGAGCCTTGGGTTAGGTTAGTTCTAGCTTTTTTTTGATAATTTTTTTAAAAATCAATTCAACAAGTGTTACAGAATAAAAATTTAAAGTATATTTATGTGAAACATGAACTACCATTGAGAATTGAGAATAATTAAAAACATTAAAAAACATTTCTTAAAAATCAGTTGAAATCTTCGCCATCGTCGGTCGTTTCCTCCATGAAATGACAGGTTGGTGTGATGCTAACTTCTTGAGTTCTACGCTGGCCCTTAACTAATCGTGTAAGCAAACAAGCGTCTCAAGAGATTGCACAATATTTCACACGTCTAGCCCTCAAATATTCACGCCATTACATTTTGTGTTGATTATTAGCCTAAATAAGTATAATACCCCCTTCACTTTCTCCATAGCATCTCCTAACGCAGCTAACCCATTTTTTACAAAAATTGAGAATATGACATGCACAATGCTGATTGTTGAGGTTTATTCCGTCAACCCAAAGGTCCGATCAACGTGTACCCTTGTATCTTGAGTGGGAGGTTTTGGTGAGTTAGGTGATTAAACAAGCAAGAGAAGATTTATTTTAGTCGTAGGAAGTAGCTATATCTTATCAAGTCTCAATAAGAAGCCGATTACACACGCTACGCTACAAAGCCCTGAGACTGTTCGTCCAGTTGTATGCTAAGAGCTTATTACAAATGCTATATGCTAGAGTGCTAATTTGTCAACCCTTTACAATGAAATAAATGTTGCTATTTATACTAGTAAGGGGTATCATATGTTTGCTGACGTGGGGGAATGTGAATGGCTAGCCTTCAACCACCAAATTTGTTTCATTAAATGCGGTTCCCGCCAGTATCTTGGATTCCCGCCATAATCAGGGCCGAGCGTCCTAAGGGCCAAAATGAGGGATCCTTGTTGGGCTAAGGATAAACTTCTGTTCGTCTTTGCTAGGTGAAGACGAGCATCCTGTGTTTAGCCGAACGGGGCTCTATGACGTTCAAGCGTATAATCCATTCGGCTCTCGTCAAACCCTCTGGCCGAGGGCCCTAGCGTGTTATTCGGCCTGTGCTGGGCAACAGTACTGTGACGCCGAGCGTCTTCCCATCGGACCAGATGAACAAAAAAGGATCAAGGGTAATGGGCCGATCTGTATCAGACCCATTGTCCCAAAAGAAGTCCCCATTTCTGATGTTCCGAGCGTGCGCGGGATATAAGGAAGTATAAGCATTTTTCTCGATGTCGTACGTCTAGGATGGAACTGGTGCAACGATTTATTCAGGCGGCTCTTGAATTCCAAGGAGGAGTTACGGCGCCGCTTCAACTCCCAAGGCAAAAGGTAATGATTTCGCGTCTGTTGAGCTCCGTGTGACACGTGTCATGGGTACGCTCCTCGCTACGTGTAATGCAGTGAGTGGTTCGTTGGGCGGTTGAATCCCTATAAATACCAGATCTTCCGAATAATTTAGGGCTTCCAAAATTTTCGTTTTCTCGCTCTATGGCTATCTACAGATCTTTCCCAACACTTCCAAATCCCAACTTTGCTCGAACGTTCCCAAGGTAATTTTCATTTTTTACCCCTCTTGTTCCCTCTTTTCAACAAAACAAAACAATGGCTAATGTTGTAGCCACCATGGCCTCCGGCTCTTCTTCCGGGTCCGGGTCCGGGTCCTCGTCCTCGGGCTCCTTCTCAGGTTCTTCGTCCTCTGGTTCCGGGTCTAGATCCCGTTCGGGCAACGAGACAAGTCCTTCTGCTGGTTCCCGACAGTTTATTGCGACCAGATGCTCATTGATGATGCCATGAACATTCCCCAAGGGGCAGACGTTCGGGATGCCGTTGAAGATCCTCCCCATGGAAATGTCGTCGGGGCTCAAGGAGAGGACGTTGACTCAGGGGATGAAGCATATGACGGCGACAATCTGACCATTTACAAGCGGGGCATGCCTCAGGACGACATCCCGTGCCACCAAGTTTCTTTGCAAAACGCCCACGGCATTGACCAATCTTTCTCAGCCAAAGCGCTGCAGGAGCTGGCGCTGTATCTTCCCCCGCCGTTCGTCTACAGTTTGAAGGGGGCAGAGCATCCGTTGAGGAAGCGCCTTGGCATGCTGATGGTCCGCTTTTATCGGCCGTTGTAAAGACAAAGGAACCGAGCTGAGTCTCGATCTTTTTCATCATTTTTTCAAAGTATCCCCACAGAACTCTAACGGGTTTGAGAGCGTCAGTGCTCGTCCTGGTCAGAGATTATTCCACGGAGCCCTAACTTCCATCCATGATTGGAAACATCATTTCTTTTTCCTCCAATTCCCCGAGGGTCAGCTCCCCGAACAGTGGAATGGGTACCCCCCGAAGATTGGTCCACCCCGTTTGATCGATGATTTGGTAGAGAATATCAAGAAGCTGAAGATGGGCGGCTCCGCTCACTTAGATTCGTTTCTGACGTTTGGGGCGCTTTCCAAAGCAGAAATAGGTACCGCCCGTCCTCTGGATTGATATCACCCTTCTTGGTCGTATCTAGACCCCAGGCGGTGCTACCTTTGGTCTGCGAGCGTCCCTTGAGACTTGTACTGCCTGGTTCTAACACTTCCTTTTGTTTTTATTTCAGGCCCTCCTCCTACCAAGGAACAAATGGATAATGTCGCCATGAAGCAAGAGAGGGCAGCCAAGGTGGTTGGGATGAAGGCCGCCAAGGCGAAGGCAGCCGCCGCTCGAGCAACGGTCAGCTTGGATACTGCCTCGGCCGGGCCTCGGGCCAACAGACAAGGACAGGCTGACGAGCAGCCTCTCGTCGTTGTTGCTGCTGCTACTGGGGGCAAGACGTTGATTCCGTTCTTGCTCATGATGTCCCCCCATCTCAGTTGTCATTCCGGTCGGCGCTGAGAAGGAGAAAAGAAAAAGGGCATGCACTGCAGCTGCTGGTCCTGCGGCCGATGATACCGGAATCCCTCCCCTGGGCCGCCCGACTATTGAGTGTTGGATGGAATTCATCCTCCATTGCGGCGTAGAGTTGCTTCCTCGTCCGTCTCTTGCCGCCATTAATAACGCATTGATGACGTGCTTCCATGTAATCTCTTCTCATTCTTCAATCCGTTTTTAGTTCGTCCGTGCTTCCTTTGCTTGGTTTTAATCATTATTTTTGTTACAGACCGGCCTCTATATTTTGCAATCGGAGACTCCCGGGACCGGGATGCCCTTGAAGCCAGGCACCAGGCTAACGAGGCTCTGCGAGCAGCTCAGGAAGCTGCTCGGCAAGAAAGGGAAGCTGCTGCTCGAAGGGAGGCAGAGCTCTAGGCCGCCCTGGATACGGCCCTTGAGAAGCTGTCCGTTGCTGAAAAGCACGGTAATTCTTTTACCACTGCCCCCCCCCCCCCCACGCCCGTTGAGGCTGGGGCCACCTTAAATGGGGCTCCTCCGGTATGGGAGTTGGACACCTCCGGCTATGAGCATTCGGCAAGGTTCATGATCGCAGCCCGGCGCTACGCACAGAGCGCCATTGGGAACTGCTTTGAACATGGGGTGCGGCTCCTGGAACGTACTCCGCTTGGCCAGAAATTCCTCCTCAACCTTGCTTTCGACAGCTCTGCTAAGAGGTACTATGATGCGGTGGAGTCCCTGATGCCGCTCCTTCTCAAAGGCTACGGGGATCAGTTTTGTGACACCGCACCCGGATGTATTTGAATTTGAAAATTCAACATGTATTTGAAATTCCTAGCGAATAAAAATTTGTGCACAGAATGATTTATTTAATTAATATATGATTAATTAAATTATTATCGGGCCCATAATATTGAGAGTGGACCACTGAATAATTAGTTGGGTCATCATAATAATTATAGAAGCCCAATAAAATGCCAACTGAGGTTGAGGAAAATATTTGGACAACCCAAGTGCTATTTTGACCCAACCTGCCAGAAATAGCGGGAACTATTGGGAGAAACTTCCTACACCCACTTGGGGTATTCTACACCCCTTGTTGCCTCAAATAAGTGAGGAGGGGAACATGGGGGGATGGAGTAGTACGTATAGGAGGGGGGTGAGAGGTCTCCTTGAGACAAAACTGGATAGCTCAACCCCTACCATTTTATGGGAGGAGATGTCGTACACCTTTGTGTTGGGATGAGGTTGGCATGGCCAAACTGGAGAGCACAGAATTGGTGGAGATCACCAAGTCAAAGGTAAAGATGATTCGTGAGAGACTTAAGATGGCCCAGGATAGACAGAAGAGCTATGCCGATAAGCACCGGAGAGCCTTGGAATTTAAGGTGGGAGATGAAGTATTCTTGAAAGTTTCTCCTTGGAAAGGAATCATCCGATTTCGGAGCCGAGGGAAACTTAACCCACGCTACATTGGGCCATTTGTAATTCTTGAGAGGATTGGGGCCGTAACATATAATAAATGGAGAGATTGAGCTATGGAGAGGAAGATGATGATGAATAGTGATATTGCTTGTGTAATAATCATTCTAGGGTTTATAAGTGACTCCAAAAGGAGTATAAATAGAGAAATAATGGGTCGGGGCGTTAATATGGGCCCGATAGGCCCAACTACATAAAAGACTAATCTAATACATGCAGATGATATATGAACACTACAGTAATACAAAAGACATCTGATAAGCGTGTGTGGGCCGCTGTCCGGGCCCAATAGTCGTGAGACCCGGGGGTCCGGGTCTTTATACTCTATCAGGAATCTCCCAGTCCCTGTGTCGGGAGTACTCGAGGCGAAAAGGAGTAGAACTGTGTGCTGATCTATTGTCTGATGAGTAAATTTCGTGAAAACATTATGAATTTCTGCTTCTTCGGTTAACGGAGGCGCTAAGTCCCCCGCTCTTCCAGTCCCCCACTCCTTGAGGTGAATGTAGTGAGGTGACGAGGAGTAGCGTAGTGCATGTCTCGCGATGTCTTCAATAGGGGGGCGAGGATCGACACCTTTTGATCCACAATGGGGAGATGCCTCGTTAAAAACCTCATTAGGAATAAACCCTGTGGGAAAAAATCCTAATGAAGGAAAAAGAGTACATCGGATGCCCCAAATATGAAGCAAAAGGGGTGAGCCCTTCGGCCTAGGTGTGGAGTTGCAACGGTGTCCGTCTGCTAAAGGGATGGCCGAGACTTGTCTCTAGATGTGAGTAGCTTGGCATGATAACTAGTCTGACTCATCAAATAAAGATGACTAAGGGATAGGTCGAGTGACCTTCCATAATGTGATGTCTGGGTCATCAAATAAAGTGACCGAGACATGTGGCTGAGAGGCCTATAAGAAGTCCAAGCCATCAAATAAAAATGACCAGGAGAGACGCCCAAGTGGCCGGTATGATGGGCTCCACGTCATCAAATAAAGATGACGGGGCGATGCATGGCCGAGGTGGCCGGATGAGAGATCCACGTCATCAAATAAAGATGACAGGGCGATGTATGGTCGAGAGGCCTATATGAGAGCTCCACGTCATCAAATAAAGATGACGGGGTGATGTATGATTTATTTAATTAATATATGATTAATTAAATTATTATCGGGCCCATAATATTGACAGTGGACCACTGAATAATTAGTTGGGTCATCATAATAATTATAGAAGCCCAATAAAACGCCAACTGAGGTTGAGGAAAATATTTGGACAACCCAAGTGCTATTTTGACCCAACCTGCCAGAAATAGTGGGAACTATTGGGAGAAACTTCCTACACCCACTTGGGGTATTCTACACCCCTTGTTGCCTCAAATAAGTGAGGAGGGGAACATGGGGGGGATGGAGTAGTACGTATAGGAGGGGGGTGAGAGGTCTCCTTGAGACAAAAACACATGCCCCATGGCCTATCTACACAATCAATTTGCTATTGATTTAGAAGGCATACCTCTCCCTTATCCGTCCTACTCATGTGGACGCAATTGAGAGAGGAGAGAGCAATAGAAGAACTCTCACAAACAGCAACCTCAGAGGAAGAAAGGAGCTAGAAAATCCAAGGGATAAAGCTTGAGTTCAAGGTAAGAACTCCATAATTATTCTCTTAACTAGTTCTTTGGTGTATGATTTTTTAAGAAATCATATGGTGGATTAAACCATGAGTTCTACACGTTTAAAAGTGTAGAATATTAATATAAAGTGATGATATTTAACCTAGAAGAATCGAGGAATCGATAGGAGTTGAAACCGACGGAAACCGCCAAGTAAAAGAGGTTGTCTCGTGTAGCAGAGCTCGAAAGTCGCCCGGCTTTTGTGAAAGCCGCCCGACTTTCACTTGCTGCCTAGATATTTTAGTTTTAAGCAGCTGGAACAAGGACGGATCGAGGGGTTTCGCAAAGGCAACTAGTTAAGCACTCTATAAGGTGAGGATGGCTAACTATATTGTTTATAATTAGTGAGTTAATTTCATGAGATTACTTAAGGTAATTAAATGTGTTTTTCATTGATTATTAATGATTAATAATGCCTAAGATTGAGAAGACTATTGTCTGTAAGGAAAGGAGCATGATATACAAATTTAGGAGTAAATTGTGTAAGATCATGTGTTATGATTATGAGTACTTGATAGTGGAATTAACTATGAAACTTATGTTGAAATATACTTTTTACTTCATATAAGAATATATGAGTGATTAAAAGTGATATTTTGTATTTCAATGGAAAATCATTTGGAATTGTCTATATGACTATGAAAGGAGAACTTGGTTGTTGGAATAAATGTGACTAGTATTAACATACTAGTTGGGCATTAAAGTGAAATGTTGCTAAAATTGATCCTAAGGTTGGATTGTGAAATGCTATTTAAGTAGTCTTAAGAGATGCTTTAAGGTAGAAATGTATGAACTTTAAGTTCTGCTAGGGGTAGTCCTTAAGGGATACCCAAGATAAAGTGAATAATAAATTGATCCTAGGTATAGGATTGACTTACGGGCGTGTTCGGTAGTCCTTGGGGATAGCCGATTGATTTATGGGAATAAGTAAGGACCATGGCCCTTCCCGACACTAGAGAGCGGGGTTGGATAGCATGGACTTGCATCGTGATCACGGGTTAGGGTGGAATCCGAACGGAGACCTAACTAGGCTCCGACAGCAGTAACACATAAGATTGGACCCCGAAGGGCCTTACCTTCCTACGGGATGATGGGTATGAGTCCAGGGGCGGGATGTTGAAATCCGAACCGAGAGCCTCGCGAGGTCTCGGGCAGCGGTAGCAAATTCCGTAGAAATAATAAGACTCACGGGTTGGATTGTACAAATGCTAAATGAAAAGGAATATATAAGAAGGGTCATGTGCCGACAAATAAATGAATTTACTTATTATAGAGATAATAAGTGGGAAATATAAATTATTATTTATATTATGATATCACCATATTTTGAGGGTCTTAGACAGTAAAACGTTGATTATACTCGGTATAGTTGTCATTGTAGTTGTCAAATGCTTCCAAGTACTGACATCCCCTTCACGGGGGAGGCCACCTCACAGTTTCAGGTAGAACTTGAAGGTTGCTACCATCGCCCGTTGCTTCAGGAAGATCTGGGAAAGAAGACGTGGTTCGTGCTTCTTCCGTTCTGTTTTAAAAACAGTTATGTTAATGCTCATGGATATTATTTTCTGAATAATTATTTTGGGGGCTTGTATGCTTGATTATGTCAAGTGTGGCTTGAACACTTGTATTAATGCTTCCGCTGTTTTAAATGAATGTTTTACATCATGTTTGTTTATGGATGTGCTATGTGCGAATGTTATTCAAAGACGCCTTGTATAGTATGGATGAGTTGGACTTCGGTTGACTATTCGTACTGTACGGCGGGTTGTTGACATGTTCGGGTAGGTCCGGGGCGTGAAATTTTAATTGGTATCAGAGCCTTAGTCCGTAAACATCATAATGAAGCTTCAAAATTCTTTTTTAAAATGAATTTGAAAACCATGAGCATAACATGTTTTGTACTTATGGAACCTTTGGTACTTGAGTTGCAAAGTCTCTAATTGTTAAGATGGTACCCTTAACAATTGGTATGGCGGTGATTTGATTCAAAGGATATCTTTAAGTGCCTATCCGTCAATTGGAATTTGATACGAGTCTAATGACTCACTCTCAATTTCTTTCAGAAATGGAACGTACCGAGAAAGTTACTCGACGGAACCCGACTGACCATGCACCGGGAGGATCCCAACGTGGTAGTCGGGGAGAATCGAGGCTATCTAGGGGACAGGGCCGTGCATGCCACTCGATGATCATAAATGACGGTCACGTTGAAACAACCGATGAGCATTATGAGTCCGAGGAGGATTCAACTTACCAACCGGGAACCGAACCGGTTGAGACCCCATATGATGGGGAATATGACGATGCTAGTGATGAGAGCGATGATAATGCGCTCTAGAGAGGATCGAGGAATTGCTCCAGCAATACCAACAAGACCGCCAAAGGCGCCGGGCAAGGCGTGCTTTGGGAGGGGCTTCAAGAAGAGGAAGCCATGCGAGTCCTAGGGGACATGTAGAGCCCCGAGGAGGGGGAGGTTTCGAGGTTCCGATAATAAGAATCTCAAAGTACCTCAAGGAGGCGAGAGATTTGGGGTGCAAACCGTTCGATGGAACGGGGGACATCTCCATGGCAGCCGAATGGATCAAAAAAATCAACGAAGCGGCTCTCGATATGCAGCTGCTGCCGAACATGAAATTGAGGGTAGCAACGAGGTTGCTAGAAGGAATGGCGTCCACATGGTGGGACGGAGTCAAGGGAAAGTACGGGGAGACCGTCACTTAGGAGAATTTCCGGCAGGAATTCTTCAACTAATACTACTCCGACTATGACGTGAACTTGAAAAGGAGGGAGTATACCAACTTGACCCAAGGAGGCAAGTACACCGTGAGGCAACTCGATCACAAATTCAGGGAGCTTGCCGAGTTCATACTGAAGTATGCTTGCGATGAGAACCGGATGGTGAACCACTTCTGGGATGCCTTGGACCTTGACATACGTGAGAGGGCAACACAATTGCCTAATATGACGTTTAGTCAAGTGGTTGAACATGGTTTGAAGGGAGAGAAAGAGTGGGAGGAAAGAAAAATGTAAAACGTCGAGGAGGTGAAGAAAAGAAAATGTGAAAACAATGGCCCCCAAGGTTCTAATAAAAAGGGGAACCACGGGGGAGGCGGATCTTTTAGAACCCCTGCACCACCGGTGAGGGGAAACCAAGGCCCAAGCGGGCAAGGCTCAATGTCACAAAGCTCGGGCATAAAGAAATGTAGCAATTGTAAGAAGAACCACCTGGGCAAGTGTCGTGATCCCCCGAGATGTTATCAATGCGGGGAGGTCGGGCATTTGAAGGTGAGCTGCCCACAACTCGGACGAGCCATGGGTGTCGGGCCGGGTAGTGGAACAACGGTGAGCAGGAACCGAACGGGGGTGCCCAATGCAAGCATGGGGCACGGTGGAGCAGGTGCAAGCAACGCGCCATACGTAAACCAGGGGAAGACCCAGACTAGGGTCTATGCAATGACAGAGGCGGACGCTCGTGCTAACCCGGACTCCGTTACGGGTAATTCCTTAAACTCATCATTTATACTCTATTGTAAACAATAGGAATGTTTGGACTTTTAAATTTGTAACCCCGGTGAGTTTAGCCGGGTTTGGATGGGAAGAAGGGAGGAGAATCCTCGCCCTGGGCGAATGCCGCCCGGCCTTGACGAAAGCCGCCCGACTTTCATCTTGATTTATTAAATAAATACTACGACGCCCAATGTCGGCCAGCTTTCACGAAGGCCGGCCGGCTTTCGTAAACGAATAATCTGGGAATTTTTCTCGCAGCTGAAAACCGGCCGGCTTTTGCAAAGACCGACCGGCTTTTGGAAATAATTAAACTAAAAATACTACGGCGCTGAGAACCAGCCGGCTTTCGTGGAAACCAGCCGACGTTCGTTTGGGAAGGGAAATGCTACGCGGCTGAACACCGGCCGGCTTTTGAGAAGCCCGGCCGGTTTACGGGTGCTCGACGTTGGGCTAGCATGAACACCGGCCGGCTTTTGCAAAGCCCGGCCGGCTTTCACCCGGTTTGGTCCTAGAACAATTCCAAAGGTTAGTGACCGGGAAACTTTGGTAGGGTGTCGAATGGTCCCCATCCGAACCATGATCAACGTACTCTACGACCTGAGAATTGAGTCCATTGCTTAGAAAGTGTATCTTACATTACTTATGAATGTAGGAGCACTAAAGATAAATGGGAGAGACGCAAGAATTCTTATCGATACCGGGGCGCAACGATCATTTGTCAGTGAGGCGTTTACCAGCGGATTCAACGCACCACTTGTACCGATGAATCAAACCCTATTGGTATCCAAACCTTTGGGGGATGACATTGAAAGAGAGCCAATATCCATCGTGTGAGGTGGAAGTGGAGGGCCAAACCTTGACGTGCGATCTTGTACCGCTGAGCATGATCGAGTTCGACGCGATCCTCGGAATGGATTGGCTAGAAAAAACATCATGCTAGGGTCGATTGTTACACGAAGGTTCTTGAACTCGAAAGCGGCGAAGGATTGACCTTACGCTTTGAGGGAGATAGAGGCAAATCAAACAGTTGTATCATATCCGCCGTGAAGGCAAGGAGTATGATGAGAAAGGGATGTCACGCGTATCTAGCATACGTGGTAGATAAAACCAAAGAAGAGCCAGGCATCGATGATGTGCGAGTTGTGTGCAAGAATCCGGATGTCTTCCCAACGGACTTACCGGGACTTCCACCCGATAGAGAGATTGAGTTCGTAATCGAGGTTGAGCCCGGCACCAAACCAATCTCTATACCGCCATACCGGATGGCACCCGCAGAACTTAATGAGTTGAAACCCCAATTGCAAGAGCTATTGGACAACGGTTTCATAAGACCAATCCACTCCCCGTGGGGAGCACCAGTTCTATTTGTGAAGAAGAAAGATGGGACTCTTCGAAAGTGTATTGACTACCGTCAACTAAACAAGGTCACGATCAAGAATATGTATCCCTTACCTAGGATTGGTGACTTGTTTGATCAGCTCCGAGGAGCAACAGTGTTTTCGAAGATTGACTTGAGGTCAGGGTACCATCAATTGAAGATAAATGAGGATGACATACCGAAGAGTGCTTTCCGCACAAGGTATGGTCACTTCGAGTTCCTAGTCGTGTCGTTCGGGCTAACAAACGCCCCGGTGGCATTTATGGACTTGATGAACCGAGTATTTCATAACTACTTGGACCGGTTTGTGATCGTGTTCATTGATGGCATCCTGATTTACTTGAAGAGTGAGGAGGAGCATGAGGAACACTTAGTACTAGTTCTTGAGACACTACGAGAGAAGCAGCTCTATGCAAAATTTTCTAAGTGTGAATTTTGGCTAAAGGAGATTGGCTTTCTCAGGCATGTGGTTTCGGGATCGGGGATTGCAGTTGATAACAAGAAGATTGAGGCCATCACCGAATGGGAAAGGCCAAAGAACGTCAAGGAAATTCGTAGTTTCCTCGGATTGGCAGGTTATTATTGAAAGTTCATGGAGAAATTCTCAATCTTGGCATCACCATTGACAAAGCTCACTTGAAAGGGGACGAAGTTTGTATGGGATGACCGTAGTGAGAAGGGGTTCCTAGAACTAAAGAATAGATTGACCGAGGCACCGGTACTTGCATTACCCAAACAGGGTATGGGGTACGATGTCTATAGTGATGCGAGCATCCAAGGGCTTGGATGTGTGTTGATGCAGAATGGGTGGGTGATTGCCTATGCTTCACGATAGTTGAAGAAGCATGAGGTAAATTATCCTACTCATGATTTAGAGTTGGGAGCTGTGGTGTTTGCACTGAAAATATGGAGACATTATCTCTACGGGGAGACGTGTCACATATACACTGATCACAAGAGCTTGAAGTACGTGTTTACTCAGAAAGAGTTAAACATGAGACAGAGATGGTGGATGGCGTTTATAAAGGACTACCATCTAGTTATTGAATACCACCCCGGTAAAGCCAACGTGGTAGCGGATGCCTTGAGCCGAAAGAGTTCGTCTGGGGCATTGTTGACTAGTTTGAGAGCATTGAGGGCTAAATTGGAGGTATCTAGTGATGGTGCCTTGTTAGCTAGATTCGAGGTGAGGCCCACCTTACTTGATGAGATCAAGAAGGGTCAAGAAACTGATGAAGGGCTTATGAAGGTCTGTGAACGCATGCTAGCGGGACCGGTTGAGGACTTCAGGGAAAGAGACGATGGTCTCTTATTATTTCGTGACCGAGTGTGTGTACCGTCAGATGATGAGCTCCGAAAGTCCATCTCAGAGAAAGCTCATTCATCGGCGTACGCCATGCACCCGGGAGGTACGAACATGTACCGTGATTTGAAGGAAAGCTATTGGTGGTCTGGTACGAAGAGAGAAATACCGTGATTTTAAGGCAGAACATCAGCACCCAGCTAGGTTGTTACAGCCACTTTCCATTCCCGAATGGAATTGGGAGCACGTGACTGTGGACTTCGTGGTATGGCTACCACGGACGGTCAAGAATTATGATGTCGTATGGCTTATGGTTGATAGGCTCACGAAGAGTGCACATTTTCTACCTATCAACACCACCTATGCACTGGACAAATTAGCCAAATTGTATGTGGATGAGATCGTGAGGCTACATGGGGTTCCAATAACCATTGTATCCCATAAAGATCCACGATTCACATCACGATTTTGGCCGAAGTTCCAAGAATCTATGGGAACCAGATTGAAGTTTAACACGACTTTTCATCCACAGACGAATGGACAATCTGTGAGAGTCATACAGATATTAGAGGATATATTGAGAGCTTGTGCATTGGAGTTCCAAGGAAGTTGGGACAACCATTTGGCACTTGTGGAGTTTGCCTATAACAACAGTTATCAGGCGAGTATAGGCATGCCTCCATACGAGGCATTGTATGGGAGGAGATGTCGTACACCTTTGTGTTGGAATGAGGTTGGCATGGCCAAACTGGAGAGCACAGAATTGGTGGAGATCACCAAGTCAAAGGTAAAGATGATTCGTGAGAGACTTAAGACGGCCCAGGATAGACAGAAGAGCTATGCCGATAAGCGCCGGAGAGCCTTGGAATTTAAGGTGGGAGATGAAGTATTCTTGAAAGTTTCTCCTTGGAAAGGAATCATCCGATTTCGGAGCCGAGGGAAACTTAACCCACGCTACATTGGGCCATTTGTAATTCTTGAGAGGATTGGGGCCGTAACATATAATAAATGGAGAGATTGAGCTATGGAGAGGAAGAAGATGATGAATAGTGATATTGCTTGTGTAATAATCATTCTAGGGTTTATAAGTGACTCCAAAAGGAGTATAAATAGAGAAATAATGGGTCGGGGCGTTAATATGGGCCCGATAGGCCCAACTACATAAAAGACTAATCTAATACATGCAGATGATATATGTACACTACAGTAATACAAAAGACATCTGATAAGCGTGTGTGGGCCGCTGTCCGGGCCCAATAGTCGTGAGACCCGGGGGTCCGGGTCTATATACTCTATCAGGAATCCCCCAGTCCCTGTGTCGGGAGTACTCGAGGCGAAAAGGAGTAGAACTATATGCTGATCTATTGTCTGATGAGTAAATTTCGTGAAAACATTTTGAATTTCTGCTTCTTTGGTTAACGGAGGCGCTAAGTCCCCCGCTCTTCCAGTCCCCCACTCCTTGAGGTGAATGTAGTGAGGTGACGAGGAGTAGCGTAGTGCATGTCTCACGATGTCTTCAATAGGGGGCCGAGGATCGACACCTTTTGATCCATAATGGGGAGATGCCTCGTTAAAAACCTCATTAGGAATAAACCCTGTGGGAAAAAAACCTAATGAAGGAAAAAGAGTACATCGGATGCCCCAAATATGAAGCAAAAGGGGTGAACCCTTCGGCCTAGGTGTGGAGTTGCAACGGTGTCCGTCTGCTAAAGGGATGGCCGAGACTTGTCTCTAGATGTGAGCAGCTTGGCATGATAACTAGTCTGACTCATCAAATAAAGATGACTAAGGGATAGGTCGAGTGACCTTCCATAATGTGATGTCTGGGTCATCAAATAAAGTGACTGAGACATGTGGCTGAGAGGCCTATAAGAAGTCCAAGCCATCAAATAAAAATGACCAGGAGAGACGGCCAAGTGGCCAGTATGATGGGCTCCACGTCATCAAATAAATATGACGGGGCGATGCATGGCCGAGGTGGCCGGATGAGAGATCCACGTCATCAAATAAAGATGACGGGGCGATGTATGGTCGAGAGGCCTATATGAGAGCTCCACGTCATCAAATAAAGATGACGAGGCGATGTATGGGCGAGAGGCCTATATGAGAGCTCCACATCATCAAATAAAGATGACGGGGCGTGGTATGGTCGAGAGGCCTATATGAGAGCTCCACGTCATCAAATAAAGATGACGGGGTGATGTATGGTCGAGAGGCCTATATGAGAGCTCCACGTCATCAAATAAAGATGACGGGGCGATGCATGGCCAAGAGGCCTATATGAGAGCCCCACGTCATCAAATAAAGATGACGAGGTGATGTATGGCCGAGGGGCTTGTATGAGAGCTCCACGTCATCAAATAAAGATGACGGGGCAATGCATGGTCGAGAGGCCTATATGAGAGCCCCACGTCATCAAATAAAGATGATGAGGCGATGTATGGCCGAGGGGCCTGTATGAGAGTTCCACGTCATCAAATAAATATGGAGGGGCAATGTATGACCGATGAGCCCGTAAATGAGCCTCGCGTCACTAAATAAAGATGACGGAGCGATATATGGCCGATGGGCCCGAAAATGAGCTTCGCGTCATCAAATAAAGATGGCGGAGCGATAAATGGCCGATTGGGTCTGTAAATGAGCTTCGCATCATCAAATAAAGATGACGGAGCGATATATGGCTGATTGGGCCTGTAGCTGGATTCTAGGCTCCTTTAGCCTTTCAGCCAGAGACCGCAAGATGTTCGCTATATCTGAATATGAGGACAAAGCGGTGTACGCCTGTCTGAATATGAGGACGACGACGCTGAGGAGCCGGTCTGAATATGAGGATGAGGCGATGATAAGCCATTCGTCATACAAAGCGACAGTGACCATCCAGGAAGGGATGGTGAGCCCGATCGCTAGCTCAAGACTCTCGGAGCTGAGGAAGTCGGTCTTGAGATAGATAATCACGTCGAGGCTAAGAGGCCGATCGTGATGTGCAGACGGTAATGCTGGGAGGCCGATCCAAAAGTCCATGCAGCGGTCCTTATCCATAAAGTGAGAGGATGGGGGCGGTCTTCAGAGTATGAGGATCACGTTGAGACTGAGGGGTCTGCCGTGTCGATATAAAAGATCACGTTGAGACCGAGGGGTCTGCCGCGATGTGAGGATGACGGTAATGATGGGTCGTTCCAATAAATGATGACGAGGCGATGATGAAGCCGATCATCATATAAAGGCGACGGTAACCATCCAGGAAGGGGATGGTGAGCCTGATCGCTAGTTCAAGACTCTCGGCGCTGAGGAAGTCGGTGTTGAGATAGATAATCACGCCAAGGCCGAGGGGACGGTCGTGATGTTTGGATGGCGATGGGAAGGAGCCAATCCGAAATATGATGATGGGGCGATGATGAACCCGCCATCATATAGAGGCAATGGTCACCATCCAGGAAGGGGTGGCGAGCCCAATCGCTAGCTCAAGACACTCGGCGCTGGGGAAGCCGGTCTAGAGATATAGAATCACGCTGAGGCCGAGGGGCCAGTCATGATATGAGGACGACGGAGATGATGAGTCGATCGTCATATAAAGGCGACATTCACCATCCAGGAGGGGATGGCGAGCCCGATCGCTAGCTCAAGACTCTCAGCGCTGAGGAAGCCGGTCTTGAGATAGATAATCACGCTGAGGCTGAGGGGCCGGTCGTGATGTTCTGATGGCGATGAGAAGGAGCCAATCTGAAATATGATGACGGGGCGACGATGAGCCGGCTGTCATATAGAGGTGATGGTCACCATCCAGGAAGGGATGGCGAGCCCAATCGCTAGCTCAAGACTCTCGGCACTGAGGAAGCCGGTCTTGAGATAGATGATCACGCCGAGGTCGAGGGGCCGGTCGTGATGTGAGGACGACGGCACTGAGGAGACGGTCCTACAATCCATGCAACGGTCACCATCCCGTAAAGGAATGGCTAAGACCGGTCTTAAGATAGAGCATCACGCCATAGCCGAGGGGCTGGTCGTGATGTGAGGATGACGGCGATGAGGAGCCGGTCCTACAATCCATGCAACGGTCACCATCCGGTAAAGGAATGGCTAAGACCGGTCTTGAGATAAATAATAATGTCGAGGCCGAGAGGCCGATCGTGATATGAGGACGACGGTGATGAGGAGCCGGTCCTATAATATGATGACGGGGCAATGATGAGTCGGCCATGATATAGAGGCGATGGTCACCATCTAAGGAGGGATGGTGAGCCCCATCGCTGGCTCAAGACTCTCGGCGCTGAGGAGGCCGGTCTTGAGATATAGAATCACGTTGAGGCCGAGGGGTCAATCGTGATATGAGGACGACGGCGATGATGAGCCAATCGTCATATAGAGGCGATGGTCACCATCAAGGAAGGGATGGCGAGCCCAATCGCTTGCTCAAGACTCTCGGCACTGAGGATGCCAGTCTTGAGATAGATAATCACGCTGAGGCCGAGGGGCCAATCGTGATATGAGGACGACGACGATGATGAGTATATCGTCATATAATGGTGACGGTCACCATCTATGAGGGGATGGCAAGCCCGATCGCTAGCTGAAGACTCTCGGCGCTGAGGAAGCCGGTCTTGAGATAGATAATCACGCTGAGGCCGAGGGGCCGGTCGTGATGTTCGGATGGAGATGAGAAGGAGCCAATCCAAAATATGATGACGGGGCGATGATGAGTCGGCCGTCATATAGAGGCGATGGTCACCATCCAGGAAGGGATGACGAGCCCAATCGCTAGCTCAAGACTCTTAGCGCTGAGGAAGCCGGTCTTGAGATAGATAATCACCCTGAGGTCGAGGGGCCGGTCGTGATGTGAGGACGACAGCACTGAGGAGTCGGTCTTACAGTCCATGCAACAGTCGCCATCCGGTAAAGGAATGGCTAAGACCGGTCTTAAGATAGAGCATCACGCCATAGCCGAGGGGCTGGTCGTGATGTGAGGACGACGGCGATGAGGAGCCGGTCCTACAATCCATGCAACGGTCGCCATCCGGTAAAGGAATGACTAAGACCGGTCTCGAGATAAATAATCACATCGAGGCCGAGAGGCCGATCGTGATATGAGGACGACGGTGATGAGAAGTCGGTCCTATAATATGATGACGGGGCGATGATGAGACGGCCGTCATATAGAGGCGATGGTCACCATCTAGGGAGGGATGGTGAGCCCCATCGCTGGCTCAAGACTCTCGGCGCTGAGGAGGCCGGTCTTGAGATATAGAATCACGTTGAGGCCGAGGGGCCAATCGTGATATGAGGACCATTGTGATGATGAGTTGATCGTCATATAGAGGCGATGGTCACCATCCAGGAAGGGATGGCGAGCCCAATCGTTAGCTCAAGACTCTCGGCGCTGAAGAAGCCGGTCTTGAGATAGATAATCACGCCGAGGCTGAACGTGAAGGACGGCGGAGCCGGTTCGATGATGGACTAGGTTTGGACGCTCATCTAAAGATGATGGACGGTGTTGGGCGCTCATCTGAAGATGAGGGACGGCGCTGGGCGCTCGTCTGAAGATGAGGGACGGCGCTGGGCGCTCGTCTGAAGATGAGAGACGGCGCTGGGCGCTCGTCTGAGATGAGGAACGGCGATGGGCGCTCGTCTGAGATGAGGGACGGCGCTGGGCGCTCATCTGAAGATGAGGGATGGCACTGGGCGCTCGTCTGAAGATGAGGGACGGCACTGGGCGCTCGTCTGAAGATGAGGGACGGCGCTGGGTGCTCGTCTGAGATGAGGAACGGCGATGGGCGCTCGTCCGAGATGAGGGACAGCGCTGGGCACTCGTATGAGATGAGGGACAGCGCTGGGCGCTCGTCTGAGATGAGGGATGGCGCTGGGCGCTCGTCTGAGATGAAGGATGGCGCTGGGCGCTCGTCTGAGATGAGGGACGGCGTTGGGCGCTCGTCTGAGATGAGGGACGGCGTTGGGTGCTCGTCTGAGATGAGGGACGACGTTGGGCGCTCGTCTGATCTGCATCTACGGTCTTGCTTCGTCCATAATGCCTAGTATTTGCATGATATGTACTTAGCCAAATATGTGGCCTGATTTGTGGGGATTTTATTTTTTATCGGTCGAGGTCGGCGAGTGCGCGGTCCTCGGCTTCCCTCTTTTGATTTGTGGGGATTTCGCTTGAGACCTGCGAGTGCGCGGTCCTCCGATGTCCCTCTTTTGAGTTGTGGGGATTTCGCTCGAGGCCGGCAAATGCGCGTCCTCGGTTGTCCCTCTTTTATTTTCTTCCTCGTCTCTTTGAGCAAGGAGTGGGTATCCTTCTTTCAGGCTTCGGCCGAGGGGGTGCTATTCTCTTGGCCGGTAAGGAGTCCTACTAGATCGTCCTATGATCTCAGGGAGGTCCTGTCGCCTATTTACGACGCGGGCTAAGGCTTTTGGTCAGTTACCGACGGGTGACGTTCCTCAACCCCGAGTTTGGGGATTTTTGTTACCTCGGCCATGATTTCAGACATGTCGTCCTGCGATTTCGCGTGAACGACGTGGTGAGCTTCCCATTTCAAGACGTGGGCCGTTTGCGGGGCCCTCGTCCCGGGGACATCGTCGGCCTTACCTGAGCGTCTCGCTCCAAGGGGTCGATACGATGTGCTCTGTCGGCCATACCTGAGCGTTTCGCTCTAAGGGGTAGATATAATATGCGGTCTTAGACTGAGGTGTACCGTTTACCGCTCTTAAGCATAATAATTGTCACACCCCGGACCTACCTGGACACGTCAACAACCCGCCGTATAGTACGAATAGTCAACCGCAGTCCAACTCATCTGTACCATACAAGGCGTCTTGAATACCATTCACACATAGTACATCCATAAACAAACATAATGTAAAACATTTAATAAAAGCAGCGGAAACATTTAGTACAAGTGTTCAAACCACACTTGGCATCATTAGGCATACAAGCCCCCAAATAATTATTCAGAAAATAATATTCCATGAGCATTATTATAATTGTTTTGAAATCAGAAACCAGAAGAATCATGAACCACGTCTTCTTCTCTTGATCATCCCGGTGCAACGGGTGATGGTAGCAACCTTCACGTTCTACCTGAAACTGTGAGGTGGCCTCCTTCGTGAAGGGGAGGTCAGTACTTGGAAGCATTTGACAAGTACAATGACAACTATACTAAGTATAATCAACATTTTAATTTATAAGACCCTCAAAATAGGGTGATATCATAATATAAATATTAATTTATATTTCACACTTATTATCTCTATAATAAGTAAATTCGTTTATTTGTCGGCACACGGCCGTGGGTCTTATTATTTCTACGGGATTTGCTAGAGTATATATCTAGAGAGAGGTGAGAGCTAGAGAGAGAAGTGCAAGTAAATGCTTCAATAGAATGATTTTGCAACCCCCACAACTACTCCCAGAGGTAGTATTTATAGGGAAAATATGGGCTGGGCTCCTAAGCCTTGGGCTTGGGAGGCCCATTTACAACTGGACCGCTATTGGGCCGAATACAATGTGTGTACAAGTGAATAAGTGTAGAATCTAGTTCGGTGAGGCTTCCGTGGCCGACGAGGGTCTGGCCGACGAGGGCACGGCTGATGAGGGCGCGGGCGACGGGGGCACCCCAGTTCCTTGGCTTCAGGATCATATTCTGAGTTGGTCCCTCTTCGGTCGACGGGGGTCCTGTGGCCGACGAGGGCACCGCTTGGTGGCTTGTGCTTTCTGTTCTTCTGAGTATGTGGGTCTTGGGGCTCAGACCCATATACTCCATCAGGAGTCCCCCACTCTCTAAGCTGAGATGTAGACGAAGTGAAGGAGAGTAGATTTCTGTGCTTGATGCTCTTGGCCGATGTGGGACTGCCCTGGCCGTTATCTATCGTGGCGTTGATGGCCCTGTTCTGGATTTGTCCGTCACCTTCCCCTTGATGTGGACGGGGAAGGTCGCCCTTCCTTTAGTGCGCTTGTTTGTGGACGATGAGCGTTCCGGTCATGAGTGAGTGCCGATGAAGACATTCTTCCCTTCTCACGACCTTTGGTGGCTGAATTTTGTTCTTGGGCCGAGGAGGCCACTGCGGTTGTGCCTTGCTTGAAGACGATGAGCGTCCTTCATCTTGAGTGTCCGTTAAGGGTGTTGTTCACTCCTTCTGACTGTTGGTTAAATTTCGTACTGTTGGCCGAGGAGGCCACTGGGGCTACCTTTTTGTTGGACGATGAGCGTCCTTTGTTTCCGGGTGGCCGGTGAGGGTGCGGTTTGCTCCTTTTAGCCGTTGACTGCGTTCTGTGATTTTTGGCCAAAGCGGTGATGTCCGTAGTCTGGCGTTCACGCTTTTGAGGACGATAACGGCACTGATCCGGTGGGAGTGGTGCGTGTCTTGGTCTCCGAGCCGATAAGTGCCCTGTGATCTCAAGCTTCGTTGTGGCCGATGGTGCACCACGATGTTATGGACGTTGTGGTGCATGTCTGATGTGGTAGTTGTGGACTTAGTTTTTTTTTTGGATCTTTGATTTTGTCCTGATTTGCAAAGGCCGGTGTAGTCCCCCAGTCCCCCACTACTTCAGGCCGAAGAGTGAGTGAGGGGTGAAGGAGTAGTGTGAGACCCAGGCCGGAGCGGGATCCTCATATTGGCCTTGAATCCCACCCTTTGGCGATTTCCTGACCAAGATAACCCTGTGGGAGAACCCTTGGACGCAGGTCGCTTTCAAAGGGTTATCATCAAGGGTTTTGTGTGAGGGCCGATGGTCGTTGGGTTCCCTTCCCTTGTGGTGTTGTGGCCGTTGTGAGACCTTCCTTTATATAATATGTATGGCCGCTTGAATGGCCGATACGGGTGCTACCTGGGTAGCCGTAGCCTGTGTTGACCGTTGAATGCCCTGCCCGCTGTGGGTGTTATTTTCCCATTCCTCGTTCCGTAGAGCCTGCTTTGCTGGTGGGCTGTTGATCTGTGGACTGGGCCTGGCCCATTAACGAAGTGGTGACATCCCATTGGTGACCGTTGGCATGGCCATTAGGGGGTGCCACGTGTAGTGACCGTTGGGGGGGCTCTATAAATACCCCTCCCATTCCGACGAAAGCTCTCATTTGCAATCCGAGCTACCGAAGTGCTGGCCAAATTTCTAGAGAGATAAACTCAAAGAAAGTGTTCTTCTTGTTCTTCAAGGCTTCAAGGTTAGTTTCATCGAAATTTTCCTCTGTACTTTGCCTATTTTGCTTCCTAGGCCATTGATCTAGTGTTAGGCGTTTTGAACACCTTTAGATCTCAAGTAGGTTCCCTTAGGCTCGTAATAGTGTTATGATGAAGAACTTGAACGAAGAGTACTACCCCTACGATGATGAGCCTTCCGCCAAGTCCCTTGACTACGAAGTGGTCGAAAAGTTCTGTGAAGAGCTTGAAAACCTGAGTTCGTTCAAATCTGGGGAGCAGGACGATGAGGACAGTGAGGACGAGGAGTCTGCCTCATCGTCTGGAGGTGGAGACGTATGGGTCTCCCGAACCGCGGACGGGGCGTCCACATCGGCTGCTATCCCCTGCCCGAAGCCGGTGTCTGTCAGCAAGGGTGTCGCGGTGCCGAAAAGGGTGAGGAGGCCAAAGAAGGGACTAGCCTTTTCCTATCTGGATCTTTCCAATATCTTCATCATCAGGTCGCAGAGCAACGCGGGTGAATACCTGGTCGCATAGATGTACGTGGGGCCATTTGGTAGGGTTAGGGCCCACAAGCCGACAGACCATGTTCTCAATCCACCCCCGGGGTACTTTGGAGTGTACCCGATGAGTTTCGCCAAAGGACTTCGGTTCCCGTTGCACCCCTTCATCATCGAGTACCTAGACATGGTAGGGCTTCCTCCGGCCTTGTTGACGCCGAATAGCTACTCGCTCATCATTGGGATCCTCTTACGTTGTGCTGAGTTGGATTTCCGGCCGATGACGGCGCTGTTCATGAACCTCTATCAGATAGGCCGTGGAAGTCATCAGAACTGTGCTTGCTATGCCACTCTCCAACAACTCCCGAAGAAGAGAAGCTTCACTGACCTGCCGACGTCCATCCACGGTTGGAAGGGTAAGTTTGTCTTCGTGTCGTTGGGTGAAGGGGGCGTAGAGTTTCCCTCCGTCGGCCACAGTGGGCGGTTCAATCTGCATGACACGCCGAAAAGCTCCATCCTGGACGCTCAGGTTGAGGCTTTCCTGAAAGGAGGGCCGAGGAGCGTGAAGACGTACATCACAAAGTACAAGATGGTCGCCCTCGGCTTCGTGAGGTATTTTGTCTATGGTGATAAGGACGATGATGTGGAGTTGTGGCCGAAGATGACCACGACTTACGAGGAGGCTGATGGTCCCGATCTGTGGGTGCCAGCTGAGGACGATGGTAATACCTTTTTGATGCCCTCCTTCTCATCGTAGTTTCATATTTTTTGTTTGCTGACCCTTAGTATTTTTTCTGGTGCAGGTTTTGTCATGGATCGCATGTCCTTCATGAAGAGGGCGCAACTCAAGGCGGCCGAAGAGTTGAAGGCCTAGCAGCCTGCTACTGCCCCTGCGGCGAAGCCCCCTGTTGAGCCGAAGAAGAAACGGCAGGCCGACGAGGGCCAAAAGAAACTGACCGAGGCAGGCCTGAAGCCCACTAAGAAGCCGAAGAGGGCTTCTCCTTCTGATGATGCTGAGACGTCGGTTGTTCCTTCTGGGGACGGAGGGGGTTCCAACGCCGATGCTCTGATGGATCTGACTTCGGGCCCTCCGTCCACTGCTGTATCCACCATTCCTCCCGCCGTTGCGGCCACCCGGAAGAAAGGGTCCGGCCGAGAGCTGGTCAGAGGGACCTACAAGCTTGAGGTTGAATACCCCGTTAAGGGGGGGCTATTTAACGAGATTGTTGATGGCCACGAGGTGATCTCCCAGGCCATCCCTGACGAGGACCGGGCTTACCTGAAGAAGCTCGGCAATGTCAAAATGTACGATGGTGGGATGGACCACATCGTCCAAGTAAGTTTTCTTGTCTGCTTCATCTTCTTCCTCTTTGTCTTTGTTATGCGTCATCGTCGTCTAAACCTTGTTTTCCCACAGGGCGCCTTCATGTTGATGGAAAGCAACAGAAGGCAACAGAGGGAGATTGCTCGTTTGAAGCAAATTGAAGAGAAGGTGGCTTCGGTCGACGAGGCCCTGGGCAGCTTGGAGAGGCTGCGGCTCGAGGTTGAAAGCCTGAAGAAAAAGGCTGATGAGGCTGATGTGCTGGCCGCTGAGAAGGATGGGGCCCTTCAGCACTTGGCCGATGTGGAGCGGGCTCGTGATGAAGCCCTTCGTCGTGCTGAGGAGGCCGAGAAGGGTAAGGCTGATGCAGAGTTGGCCCTGAGTGTTGCCGAAGAGAAGGCTGTCGAGGCCGCTGTGCAAAAATTCCTCGAGGTTGGCTGGAAGGACGAGGACCGGCTCCCCTGGTGCTTCGACGTCGTGGCGGCGAGGCTCGTTGACTTGGTGAATAAGTCCCCTGACGGCCAGGCATACTGGGAGAAGGAGATGAAGGTCTTCTACGACCTTGGCCAGTACAGGATGCAGCGGCTGCTCTATCGGAGGCTCCAACGTCGTTTCTTAGATTTGGGTGTTGCCAAGGAGTGGGTCGTCGGCCTTGAGCTGCCTTCGATGATGAGGCATCCTGAAGCGAAGTTGGAGCTCCCTGTGGCGGAAAGGTGACTCCCTATTGAGAGCTCTCAGGCTAGTGATGATTGGGCCTATGAGCCAAGCATGTTCGAGGACACCGCCACGTCCGGTGCTGCTGCCGATGCGGCCACTGCCCAGGCCGAAGAGAAAACCGGTGCTGAAGGGAACTCAGAAGCCCCGTCGGAGCCATGATCCATTATTGCTTTTGTTTTTTTATTATGTAATGGCCATGAAGCCCACATTGTACCCCCTTTTGTTGTGAATGAAAATACGCCTCTTTTCGGCTTTCACACTTTGCTATATCGCCTTGTTTTTTTTTGTTTGTGATGTCCAAGTGTGTTGGGGGTTGGGTCATTTTCGTCCTTGATTGCCTTCTGGTTGTGGCCGAAGCGGGCATCTTAAGTGTGAGTGCTCCCTTCGGCTAGGTGTCAAAATGCTTAGAAAATATTTAGAAAATTTTCTAAGTGTCAAGTAGCCATAATGTAGGGCTCTTCGAAGTTCGGCCGATACGGCCACCGGGGCCGAGAAGGGCACCTGCAAATGCTTGAGTGCCCGATTCGTCTTGAGGCTGTCCCCGAGTTATTCGATGCTTTGGAGATTTGTCTACGTGTTGGGGCTCTGTAGTTTTCTCTGCTGGCTACCGTTGTCGGCCAAGCCTTTGACATTTGCTTTCTTCAAAAAAAATTCTAAGTGTTTGAAGTCCACTTAGGCGACTTTCCTCTGTTGTTCGCTTCGTCTTGGGGACGTCCTTTTCCTTTTGCCTTTAAAATTTTTCTAAGTGTTCAACTTGAGCAGCCGCCTAAGTGTTAGTGCCTTTAACGGTCAACGAGAATGTTATGGTCGGTAAGGGTTGCCACCAGTGTGTTCAACTGTTGTAGCTTTTTTAGTTCAATGACCTTATCGGCCTGGTTTGCACATCTTTGTGTTTTCTCAGCCGATGTGGACGCTGCTGAGTTGTGTCATCCTTCCCGAGGGCCTCGTCGGCTGAAACCAATCGGGGAAGATAATGTGTTTGGCAGTGTTGTCGGCCTGCATGTTTTCCCGTTATCGTTTCACTTGAAAAAAAAATTCTGAGTGTCGAGATTTGGTAGCTGATTCCGTTTGGGGCTGCCAGCGGCCCTGTATGTTGGGTGACCGATGAAAGTAACATTTCTTTTCATTTCTCCACATTTTGGCAAATGTGCCAAGTGTTGAGTTTCAACCTCTCGTGGCCGTAGAGGACGGTCAACCTTGTTTCACCCAACCAAGTCCGTTAGGATTTTGTAGATGCACGCCTCGGTCGTGACACCTATTCGTAGTGTAGCCTTCGTATCGGACTGATATGTACTTAGTATTTTTGTGGGGATTTCATTTTTTGTTGCTCGAGGCTGGCAAGTGTGCACGGTCTATCGGCTTCCCTCTTCTTCTTTTTTTTTTCTATTTCGGGGAGTGTCCTTCTTTCAGGCTTCGACCGAAGGGGTCGATAGTCCTCCATTCGATTTGGACTTCGTTTATAACGTCCATGATCTCAGGGGGGGTCCCACCGCCTATTTATGACGCGGGCTAGACTTTTGGTTGGTTTCTAACGGCTGCCGTTGCCCAGCCCTGAGTTTGGGGATTTTGTCACCTCGGCCATGATTTCAGACCTGTCGTCCTGCGTTCTGGCACGTGGACGACGCGGTGAACTTCCCATTTCAAGACGCGGGCCGTTTGCGGGCCCCTCATCCTGGGGACATCGTCGGCCCTGCCTGAGCGTCTCGCTCTAAGGGGCCGATACGACGTGCTCTCTCAGCCAGGCCTGAGCCCTTTGCTGATACAAAATACAATGGAGCATACCTGAGCCCTTCGCTCTAAGGCTGCAGATGCGAAGCGCCACATCGGCCATGCCTGAGCCTTTCGCTCTAAGGTGGCCGATGGGGGCGCCCGTTAATGTTTCACTCAAATTCCAAGAAATCAAAGGAAACTTGATTTTTATTCATAAGTGGCTCAAGGCCGAGGGTGGTGTTCAATCAATAACCCGTCAAGGGGTGAGGGCTTCGCCGGCTGCACCTCCTTCGGATTATTGATAAAACTTCACCAAATGGTGTACATTCCACGTTCGTGGTACATTGGTCCCATTCGGGCGTTTAAGCTTGTAGGTGCCAAGTTTCACCACGGCACTGACGATGTAAGGACCTTCAAACTTCAAGGCTAGCTTGCCCCCTTCCGTCGGCTGACTTGATTCCCTTCGGTGGAGGACGTAGTCCCCCACTTGGAATTCCCGGGAACGTACCTTGGCGTCATAATATGATTTCACTTGACGGCGGTAGTTCTCCGCCCGGATGAATGCTTGTTCTTGTCTTTCTTCGACCAGGTGGAGGTTGATCTTCATGTTCTCCTCGTTGACCTGAGGGTCGTACTGCTCCACCCGTCGACTGGGAATGGCGACTTCCATGGGTGCCTTTGCTTCAAAGCCATAGCACAGGGCAAAAGGTGTTTCACCCGTTGCCCTCCTTGGCGTAGTGCGATAGCACCATAGGATGCTGGGGAGCTCGTCGACCCAACTTCCTCCTGCGTCCTGGAGCTTCTTCTTCAGCCCCTCCATTATAGTTCTGTTGGCATTCTCAACCTGCCTGTTGCCCTGAGGGTAGGCAGCGGAGGAGAAACGGTGCTTTATTCCCCACTCTCGAAGGAGCTCCTGGAAGGGTGCCGCTTCGAACTGGGTGCCATTGTCAGATATGATCTCGTGGGGGACGCCAAAACGGGTGAGAATGTTCTTGTGGATGAACTTCTGGCATCTAGCCCTCGTGATGCTGGCCAAAGGTTCCGCTTCGAACCACTTGGTGAAGTAGTCGACTGTGACGATGATGTAGCGGTTGTTGCCAGCAGCTCTGGGTAGTGGGCCGACCAGGTCAATCCCCCATCTTGAGAATGGAATGGCAGTGCTGACGGGGGCATAGTTGACGGCTGGCCGACCAGGGGCCTTCTGGAGCACCTGGCACGTGGTACATTTCCTGGCAAGGTCTGCACAATCTCGTGCCATCGTCGGCCAGAAATAACCCTGGACGACGAGACGTCGGGACATACTGAAAGGGCCCTGGTGCGAGGAGCAAACACCGCAGTGGACTTCCTCCATGGCCACTTCGGCCTCGTCCTGGTGGAGGCACCGGAGGAGAGTGCCGTTGTAGGATCGCTTGTAGAGCTTACCATCTTCAATAGTGTAGCTTGGAGCTCTTAGCTTGGCAAGCTTGGCCCTCTCCTCGTCCTGGGGTAGCTCCCCCGTGGTGATGAAGGTGGTGATGTCGGAGATCCAGTCCTCCGGCCGCTGTTTGATGCACAAGATGGGGCTGGCATGGATGCTGGACATGCTTAGCTCCTCGATCTTGGCTAATTTGGAGATGTGCTCTGGAGTATCTGAGCTGAGCTTGGAGAGGATGTCGGCCTCGGCGTTCTCGGCCCTTGGGATCTGTGTGATCTCGTGGGTTTCGAACGCTTTCAGCAACTCCTCTGCTGCCTGTTTGTACTGCTTTATACGGCCTTCCTTAGCTTCGTATGTACCCTCAACATGGCCCACTACCAGCTTGGAGTCGCACCTGATTCTGATGTGCTTGGCTCTGAGGCCAGCGGCAAGTCTGAGGCCGCTGAGGAGGGCCTCATACTCGGCTTCATTGTTGGACACCCTGAAGTTGAAGCGGATGGAATAGTAAGCTGTGTCATCTGGCTCTGGCCCTGGGGTAGTAGTGGTCGTCTCCCTCGCTGTGCATTCGGTGATGAAGTCGGCCAAGGCCTGCCCTTTGATAGATGGCCTTGGCTTGATCTCAATTTGGAATTGGCTGAGGAAAATCGCCCATTTCACCATCCTTGAGGAGCTAGTGGGGCTCCTCATGAGCGCGCCAAGGGGCTGCTGGGTCAGCACGTGGACGGCATGTGCCTGGAAGTAGTGCCCCAGCTAGCACTGTCTTCTCAATGGGGGAGTACCTGAGCTCAGCCTCCCTGAGTGTTTTGCTGATGTAAAATATGGCCTTCTGCACCCCTTCGTCCTCGCGGATGAGCACGGAGCTGATAGCCGATGTGCTCACCCCCAAGTATAAGAACAGGGTTTCGTCGGCCTTAGGCTTGGAGAGCATTGGTGGGGACGAAAGGTACCTCTTCAGCTCTTCAAATGCTTCCTGGCACTCCGTCGTCCACTTGAAGCTGTTTGCTTTGCGCATGATCTGGAAGAAAGGGAGTGACCTCTCGGCTGACTTGGAGAGAAAACGGCTCAGGGCCGCCAGGCGCCCCGTTAGCCGTTGTACCTCCTTGATGTTGCGAGGCGGCTCCATATTGACGATAGCTTGTTTCTTCTCCGGGTTTATTTCAATGCCTCTCCGGCTGACCATGTAGCCGAGGAACTTGCCGCCTTGGACGCCAAAGGCGCACTTCTTGGGGTTGAGGCGGAGTTTGAACTCCGGAGGTCGTCAGCATGTGTGGTGGCTCGCTTGCTTTTGACAATCATGTCATCGATGTATGCCTCCATCGTCTGGCCGAGGACTATTCTGAAGATCTTAACCACCATCCTAGTATAGGTGGCGCCGGAGTTTTTGAGTCCGAAAGCCATGACGAGGTAGCAGAAAATTCCCTCCGGGGTCATGAAGGTCGTCTTCTCGGCGTCATCTTCATGCATGAAAATCTGGTGGTACCCTCTGATGGCGTCAAGGCATCAACTCGCATCCCGCCGTCTCGTCTACCAATTGATCAATGTTGGGGAGAGGGAACGGGTCCATGGGGCACGCCTTGTTCAGGTAAGTGTAATCAACACGCATTCTGAATGTCGGCGGTTTTTGGGCGAGGACGACGTTGGCTAGCCACGTCGGGTACTTCACCTCCTTGATGTGGTTGATTGAGAGGGGCATGGTGACCTCCCCCTTGACGAAATCTCGCCTGTCGGCGGACAAGTAGCATCGCTTCTACTTGACAGGCACGGAGGCCGGATCGACGGTCAACCGGTGGGTGATCACTTTCCGGCTGATGCCTGGCATGTCGTCCCGGCCCCACGCGAAGATGACGGTGTATGACCGTAGGACGAGGAGGATGGCGTCTCGCTGGTCCTACGGGAGTTGCTTCCCGATTTTGAGGACCCGCTCCGGCCGAGAGGTATCCAGGAGGACCTCCTCGACCTCTTTGGCCGGTTCAGCATGCGGCCTCTCCTCGTCCTTTGCAACGGTCGCCGTGATGGTATCTATTCTTTGTCCTTCCCTTTCGGCCGGCCTCGTTAGCTTGAGGTAGCATGCCCTGGCTATCCTCTGATTTCCTCTGGCGTAGCCGATGCCGCCACTTGTGGGGAACTTCAAGCATAAATGCTTCATGGAGATGATGGCCTCCAGGTCCTCTAGTGCTGGCCGCCCCCAAATCAGGTTGTGGGCGCACTGAAGGTTGACCACCATGAACTCCGTGTCAATTTTGGCGCGGTGGGAGCCGTCGCCGACTTCCACGGGGAGGACTATCGTGCCTTTGGCGTCGATAGAGTCCCCAGTGAAACCAGACAACGGTGTCTTGATCGGCTTCAGCAGGGCTTTGTCCAGCTTCAGCTGCTTGAAGGTGTCTAGGTACATCACGTTGACGGATCTCCTCGTATCGATGTAAGTGCGGTGGATGATGGAGTCACCGATCTCACACCGGATGACGAGGGCGTCCTTGTGTGACTCCGTACCAGGAGGCAGATCCCCTTCGGTGAAGGTGACCGCCTCCATTTGTTGCTTCTTCGGCTGGGGGGGAACGTGGGACACCTCCCCAATGTAAAGGGATTGGGCCCATTTCTTCCTCAGGGTGACGGAGTCCCCCCCCCCCCCGGTGTTCCCACCTACGATGAGGTGAATATGGTTCTTCTTCGGTGGAGGCTCCTCGAAGTCTTCGTCATCGCTGAGCTTGCTGATCTCCCGCTTCTTCGTAGAGGGTTCGCCCCCAGATTTGTCAGTGTTTACCCACGTATTCTTGCGCGGGCCACCTTTAACAAATTGGGAGAGTTTCCCCTGGTGAATCAGGCGCTTGATGGCTTTCTTCAGCGTGATGCAGTCGTCGGTGTTGTGTGAGGAGTTCTTGTGGAAACGGCAGTAGGTGCCGCCTTGCTGGATGGCAAGGACTTCCTCCGCCGGCCGAGGAGCTTGTTCAATGAGGTTGTGCTTCTCGGCATAGTCGAGGATGGTGCTGACCGGGTGCGTGAGGGGGACCCCCGGTCGTTCTAACCTCAGCCTCCAATGGCGGTCTTTCTTGCTTTGTCCACCAGAGCCGTGACGGCCCTGGGCACCCTGGCCGACCGGGGATGCTCCAGGGGTCGGTGAAGGATTTGTCTTCTTGGAGGGGTGGCCTCCGTCTTTTTTATGGTTGTGGAGCTCGTCGGCATCAGCGTATAAACTCCTGCGCTAAAACGCCTTTGCATACGACCTCAGAGGGTCGGTGATGAGGCTCCTGGAATACGGGGAGCTGCGGAGGGATCCCTGGTAGAGGATGAGGAGGGTGCGCTCATCGGCCCCCTCGACCTCTTCGGTCTCCCTCGTCCACCGATCCATGAATGACCAGAGAGGTTCGTCATGTTGCTGCTTGACGAGAGGAGATGAGTGAAGTACTTCTTCGCACGCTTCCTCCCGGCAGAGTGGGTGAGGAAGCGCTGGGAAAGGTCCTGCCATGAGTCTATACTTCCTTCGGGAAGTGCGTTGAACCACTCCTACGCCGGTCCCTCAAGAGTGGAGAGGAACCAAAGGCAGAGGTATTCATCCGACGCGTTTACCATCAGCATGTTATTCTGGTAGCGGCTGAAGTGCTCTTGGGGGTCTGATCGGCCGTCATAGGACTTGATGGCGTTTCCCATGTACTTCTCCGGGATAGGAGCCGAGAGCACCCTGTTAGTGAAGGGAGTCCTGGTCCTGACCTGGATGACGGGGTCACCTCGTCCTTCGGCCAACTCCCTCTCAAGGGTGCTGACCTTGTTCATGAGTGCATTGAGGCCAGGGTCGTTGGAGGCGCCGGCCGAGGGAATGTTCGCCGATTGTCTGGCCTCCATCTGGGCCAGCCTCCTCTCCAGTTGGGCGATGACCTCGTCTCGGGGGTCCCTGGCGGACGCAGCGGCACCCTGCTGGTTTCTCATGCGCTCGTCGTGGGCTGCATTGATCTGGTGGCGTACGTCGTCCTCGTGCAACTTCCCCTTTCCCTTGTCCAGGCGGGGCTGGTCCGCTGTCCGGGACACAGACCCCAAGCTTTCCCTTGGCGAGCCAGGCCGACGCTCACCAATCCGCCCTGCTATCCTCTCCGAAACCAGACGACGGCGCGTGTCACCTAGCCTATTGAAGGCAGAGGCTTTTCCACGCACTGGGGTCTGCCCAGGCCGAAGAGGGGAAGCGGGGTGGGAGTGGGACGACACCGTGTCCTGGGCCATCACCCCCTCATCGTTGCCTATCTGGTGGCCAACGGCTGGGGCTGAGGAGGTGGAGTGACGTTCCCCCCAGTCCTTGGCAAGAGTGCGCTGAGGACGGTGGGGTTCTGAGCCAAGCTGGCGATGATGACCGACAGTGCGGCCTGAACCTGTGGATCAACAGACGGAGAAGCCGCGGCCAAAGGCTGGGCCGGGGCGTGGTCTGTCTTCTCTGTGCGCTTCTTGTCCAGGCCGATGCGGGCATCAGGGGCGCCGCCATTGAGTTGGTTGCGCAGGTCCGTCGTGAGGTTGATGGCCTCCTGGAAGACGTCCCCTCCTCCGACCTGGTCGGCCGTGGCGTCCTCCTCACGCTCCCTTGTCTCCTGATCCTCAGGGATGGCCTTGCTGACGAGGTTGCGGTTTGACTTGGTTCTTCCCATGATCAGTGGTTAGCTGTGCTTGGTAGCGACGAAGGGTGTTAACTTGATTGTTCTGGCTCTCAAAGAAAGCACCAAATGATAGAGTATATATCTAGAGAGAGGTGAGAGCTAGAGAGAGAAGTGCAAGTAAATGCTTCAATAGAATGATTTTGCAACCCCCACAACTACTCCCAGAGGTAGTATTTATAGGGAAAATATGGGTTGGGCTCCCAAGCCTTGGGCTTGGGAGGCCCATTTACAACTGGACCGCTATTGGGCCGAATACAATGTGTGTACAATTGAATAAGTGTAGAATCTAGATCTGTGAGGCTTCCGTGGCCGACGAGGGTCTGGCCGACGAGGGCACGGCCGATGAGGGCGCGGCCGACGGGGGCACCCTAGTTCCCTGGCTTCAGGATCATATTCTGAGTTGGTCCCTCTTCGGCCGACGGGGGTCCTGTGGCTGATGAGGGCACCGCTTGGTGGCTTGTGCTTTATGTTCTTCTGAGTATGTGGGTCCTGGGGCTCAGACCCATATACTCCATCACTCATATATTCTTATATGAAGTAAAAATCATATTTCAACATAAGTTCATAGTTAATTCCATTTCCATATTCATAAAACATGATCAAACACAATTTACTCTTAAATTTGTATATCATGCTCCTTTTCCTTATAGACCATAACCTTCTCATTCTTAGGCATTATTAATCATTAATAATCCATAAAAAACACATTTAACTACCTTAGGCAATCTCATGAAATTAACTCACTAATTATAAGCAATATAGTCAGTCATCCTCACCTTATAGAGTGATTGACTAGTTGCCTTTGCAAAGCCCTTCGACCCGTCCTCGTTCTAGGTCGTTCGAAAGTGAAAAACTGGACT
The DNA here is from genome assembly GCA_945859875.1 of Cuscuta europaea. Taxonomy (NCBI): domain Eukaryota; kingdom Viridiplantae; phylum Streptophyta; class Magnoliopsida; order Solanales; family Convolvulaceae; genus Cuscuta; species Cuscuta europaea. The sequence goes on along the minus strand of CAMAPE010000062.1, from coordinate 5,173,671 downwards.
GCTGGACAAAAGTCGGACGGCTTTCACGAAAGCCGGGCGACATTCGTAGTCTTCAACTACGAACAGCTCCTTTGGAGTGGCGGTTTCCGGCGATTTCAACTCCTATCGATTGGCCGACCCTCCTAAGTTAATTACCACCACTTTATATCAATATTCTACACTTTTAAACGTGTAGAACTCATGGTTTAATCTACCACATGACTTCTTAAAAATCATATGGATAAAATACTAGTTAATGCATACTAGTTGGATTCTTACCTCAATTCATAGCTCTTTCTGTGTTGAAAACTCCTTTTTCTTGCTTCCCTCTAGCTAGGAGTTTGTGACAAAACCTCACTGGAGTTCTTCTCTCTTGTGTGGTTCATAGGGGGGAGGTATCACTTATTGAATCACCCAAAATAATTTTGGTGACGGGGTCATGAGGGTGTAGTTTTTGGTCTCTAGGAGGCTTCCTCTCCTTTCATGTCCGCACAAGACATTTCCTCTTGTCCCTCCCAGCTCTTACTTAGTCAAATAGAATACATAAAAACGTGGGGTGGCCCCCACTCATGTGGGAGGTCATCCCATTATGTTCCGGTGTGTGTAATCGGCCCCGAAAGTTGCATTTCTCGGACTGTTTAAGTTATATTTTATTTTATCGGGCCAAATAAAATATATCGCGCGTTCCTAATAATTATGGGCTTTTAGAATAGATGTACATTCCCCAACATTAATTTAGGAGTCTCCGAAATTCATTTCGGGCTATTATCCGTTAAATTACCGATACCGGTAATTGGGCCTCGTTTGGCCAACCGGTCAACTCCATGCCCTTTCCATGGCCCAACTAAAATATCCACCACCATATATATATTATCTTTATCAAGATGAATAAAATATGTGGTTCTGGAATTATCGGGCGGGCCCCCGTTCTCGACGTGGGCCCCACATACAATTTACTATTCACGTAAAAGAATTAATAAAGGTTTACAATCACGCAAATTCATAAATCACCCTTCAAGGTTTATTACATAATCTATTAAAAGTAAATATGCTTGGGGACGGTGTTACAAGTTCACCCCCCCCCCCCCCTTAACGGGAATTTCGTCCCCGAAATGCACAACGCTTATTCAAACAGGAAAGCATATTGTTCCCTCATTAGGGCTTCCGTTTCCCAAGTTTCCTCTTCAACTCGGTCACTTTTCCAAAGGACTTTAACCATTGGAACTTTCTTGCTCTTCAACTTCTTGACTTGCCTGTCAAGTATCTTCACCGGTTGCACGGCATAATTCAAGTGTTCCCGTATTTCCACAGGTGGTTTCTCTAACACATGAGACAGATCCGGAATATACTTCTTAAGCATAGACACATGGAATACATTATGTATCTTCTCCAATTCTGGAGTCAATTGCAATCTGTATGCTACGGCCCCAATTCTCTCAAGAATTACAAATGGCCCAATGTAGCGTGGGTTTAGTTTCCCTTAGCTTTGGAATCTTATGTTTCCTTTCCAAGGTGAAACTTTCAAGAATACCTCATATCCCACCTTAAACTCTAAGGCTCTTCGGCGTTTATCGGCATAGTTCTTCTGTCTATCCTGGGCCGCCTTAAGCCTTTCACGAATCATCTTCACTTTGGACTTGGTGATCTATACCAGTTCTGTACTCTCAAGTTTGGCTATGCCAACCTCATCCCAGCACAAAGGTGTACGACATCTCCTCCCATACAATGCCTCGTATGGAGGCATGCCTATACTCGCCTGATAACTGTTGTTATAGGCAAACTCTACAAGTGCCAAATGGTTATCCCAACTTCCTTGGAACTCCAATGCACAAGCTCTCAGCGTATCCTCTAATATCTGTATAACCCGCTCGGATTGCCCATCCGTTTGCGGATGAAAAGATGTACTGAATTTCAATTTTGTTCCCATAGATTCTTGGAACTTCGGCCAAAATCGTGATGTGAATCGCGGATCTCTATCAGATACAATGGTTATCGGAACCCCGTGTAGCCTCACGATCTCATCCACATACAATTTGGCTAACCTTTCCGGTGCATAGGTGGTGTTGATAGGTAGAAAATGTGCACTCTTCGTGAGCCTATCAACCACCACCCATACGGCATCATAGTTCTTAACCGTCCGTGGTAATCCCACCACAAAATCCATAGTCAAGTGCTCTCATTTCCATTCAGGAATGGAGAGTGGTTGTAATAACCCAGACCACAAGTAGCTTTCCTTCAAATCTCGATACATTTTTGTACCTCCCGAGTGCATGACATACGTCGATGAATGATCCTCCTCCAAGATGGACTTTCGGAGCTCGTCATCCGACGGTACACACACTCGATCACGATATAATAAGAGGCCATCGTCTCTTTCCCTAAAATCCTCAACCGGTCCCGCTAGCATGCGTTCACGGACCTTCAACAGCTCTTCATCAGTTTCTTGACCCTTCTTGATCTCATCAAGCAATGTAGGTCTCACCTCAAATCTGGCTAACAAGGCACCATCGCTAGATACCTCCAATTGGGCTCTCAATGCCCTCAAACTAGTCAACAATGCCCCAGACGAACTCTTTCGGCTCAAGGCATCCGCTACCACGTTGGCTTTAACGGGGTGGTACTCAATGACTAGATGGTAGTCTTTTATCAACTCCATCCACCGTCTCTGTCTCATGTTTAACTCTTTTTTAGTAAACACGTACTTCAAGCTTTTGTTGTCAGTGTATATGTGACATGTCTCCCCGTAGAGATAATGCCTCTAAATCTTTAGTGCAAATACCACTGCCCCTAACTCCAGATCATGAATAGGATAATTTACCTCATGCTTCTTCAAATGTCGTGAAGCATAGGCAATCACTCTCCCATTCTGCATCAACACACATCCAAGCCCTTAGATGCTCGCATCACTATAGACATCGTACCCCATACCCTGTTTGGGTAATGCAAGTACCGGTGCTTCGGTCAATCTCTTCTTCAGTTCAAGGAATCCCTTCTCACATCGGTCATCCCATACAAACTTGGCCCCTTTTCGAGTGAGCTTTGTCAATGGCGATGCCAAAACTGAGAATTTCTCCACGAACTTCCTATAATACCCTGCCAATCCAAGGAAACTACAAATTTCCTTTACATTCTTTGGCCTCTCCCATTCGGTAATGGCTTCAATCTTCTTGTTGTCAACTGTTATTCCTGATCCCGAAACCACATGCCCGAGAAAGCCAATCTCCTTTAGCCAAAATTCACACTTGGAAAATTTAGCATAGAGTTGCTTCTCCCGTAGTGTCTCAAGAACGAGTACCAAGTGCTCCTCATGCTCTTCTTCACTCTTTGAGTAAATCAATATGTCATCTATGAACACGATCACAAATCGGTCCAAGTATTTATGAAATACTCGGTTCATCAAGTCCATAAATGCCGCTGGGGTGTTTGTTAGCCCAAACGACATAACTAGGAACTCGAAATGACCATACCTTGTGCGGAAAGCACTCTTCGGTATGTCATCCTCCTTTATCTTCAATTGATGGTACCCCGACCTTAAGTCTTCGAAAACACTGTCGCTCCTCGGAGCTGATCAAACAACTCATCAATCCTAGGCAAAGGATACCTGTTCTTGATTGTGACCTTGTTCAGTTGACGGTAGTCAATGCACATTCGAAGTGTCCCGTCCTTCTTTTTCACGAAAAGGACCGGTGCTCCCCACGGAGAGTAACTCGACCTTATGAAACCGTTATCCAACAGCTCTTGCAATTGGGTTTTCAGCTCATTAAGTTCAGCAGGTGCCATTCAGTATGGCGGTATAGATTTTGGTTTGGTGCCAGGCTCAACCTCGATCACGAACTCAATCTCCCTATCGGGTGGAAGTCCCGGCAAGTCTTTTGGGAAGACATCCGGATACTTGCACACTACTCTCACATCGTTGATGTCTATCTCTTCTTTGGTTTTGTCCACCACGTATGCTAGATATGCGTGGCATCCCTTTCTCATCATATTCCTCGCTCTCACGGCGGATATGATAAAATTGTTTGATTTGTCTTTATCTCCCTCAAAGCGTAAGGTCAACCCTTCACCGCTTTCGAGTTCAAGAACCTTCGTGTAGCAATCGACCATAGCATGATGTTTCTCAAGCCAATCCATTCCGAGGATTGCATCAAACTCGATCATACTCAGCGGTACAAAATCACACGTCAAGGTTTGGCCCTCTACTTCCACCTCACATGATGGATAGTGGCTCTCTCTTTCGATATCCTCCCCTAGAGGTGTGGACACCAATAGGGTTTGAGTCATCGGTATAATCGGTTCATTGAATCCCTCAGCGAACGCCTCACTCATGAATGATCGTTGCGCCCCGGTATCAATAAGGATCCTTGCGTCTCTCCCGTTTATCTTTAGTGTTCCTACATTCATAAGCAATGTAAGACACACTTTCTAAGTGATGGACTCGTTTCTTAAGTTATAGAGTGCACCGACTTAAGGTGTAGATGATGGTCGTTTTACGCCCCATCACGACCTGTCCCGGATCCCGCTCTAGTATCCGACCTTGTGCACAACTGGTGAAAGTCGGCCGCTTTTCGCGAAAGCCGGCCAATTTTCGTTCTACTCAACACTTGCAATTATGTAAGCCGGTCGGGCCTTGCCAGAAGCCGGCCGGTTTTCATTGCCGCAGTTTAATCCATTAATTAAATACAAAAGCCGGTCGGGCTTGTCCAAAGCCGGCCGGTTTTCGGTAACGTGGAATTTTCCCCGTTTCGCAAACGCCGGCCGGTTTCCATGAAAGCCGTCTGGTTTTCAGCCCCGTAGTTTTATTCCGGAATTAAACCCCAAAAGCTGGCCACTTTTCACAAAAGCCGGCCGGTTTTCGTTGCCGCGGATTTTATTAATTGAATACTCCCAAAAGCCGGTCGGGCTTTGCAAAAGCCGGCCGGTTTTCGGCTTCGAGGAATTTCCCAGGATTTTTATTTACAGAAGTCGTCCGGTCTTTGGTGGAAGCCGGCCGACGTTTAGCGCCGTAGCATTTCCTCATTTAATTCGGACGGAAGTCGGGCGGCTTCTGTCAAGGCCGGGCGGCATTCGCCCAGGGCGAGGACTCTCCTCCCCTTTTTCTCTCCAAACCCGACCAAACCCGTCGGGGTTATAAATTTACAAGTTCAACCCTCCTATTACTTATAATAGATTAAAACGTGAGTTTAAGGAATTACCCGCAACGGAGTCCGGGTTGGCACGAGCATCCGCCTCCGTCATAGCATAGACCCGAGCTTGGGTCTTCCCTTGATTTACGGATGGCGCGTTGCTTGCACTTGCTCCACCGTGCCCACCGCTAGCATTTGGTGCTCCCGTTCGGTTCCTGTTCACTGTCGTTCCACTACTTGTCCCGGTCCCCATGGCTCGCCCAAGTTGTGGGCAACTCACCTTCAAAATGCCCAACCTCCCCGCATTGATAGCATCTTGGGGGATCACGACACTTGCCAAGGTGGTTCTTCTTGCAGTTGCTACACTTCTTCATTCCTGAGCTTTGTGACATAGAGCTTTGCCCGCTTGGGCCTTGATTCCCCCTCGCCGGTGGTGCAGGGGTTCTGAAAGATCCACCTCCCCCGTGATTCCCCTTCTTGTTAGAATCTTGGGGGCCATGATTCTCCCATTTTCTTTTCTTTGCCTCCTCGACATTCCTTCGCTTTCTTTCCCCCCACTCCTTTTCTCCCTTTAAACCTTGCTCAACCACTTGACTAAGCGTCATATTAGGCAATTGTGTTGCCCTCTCACGTATGTCAAGGTCCAAGGCATCCCAGAAGTGGTTCACCATCCGGTTCTCATCACAAATGTACTCCGGTATGAACTCAGCAAGTTTTCTGAACTTGTGCTCAAGTTCCTTCACCGTGCATTCGCCTCCTTGGGTCAAATTTGTGTACTCCCTCCTCTTCAAGTTCACCTCAAAGTCGGAGTAGTATTGGCTAAAGAATTCCTGTCGGAAATTCTCCCAAGTGACGGCTTCGCCGTACTTCCCTTTAGTTCCGTCCCACCATGTGGACGCCATGCCTTCTAGCAACCTTGTTGCCACCCTCATCTTCATGTTGGGTGGTAGCTGCATATCAAGGACTGCTTCATTGAATCTTTTGATCCATTCGGCCGCCACGGAGATGTCCCCCGTTCCATCAAACGGCTTACATCCCAAATCTCTTGCCTCTTTGAGGTACTTCGAGATCCTTATAATAGGAACCTCGGCACCTCGACCTCCTCGAGTTCTATGATTTCCCTAGGAGTCACGCGGCTTCCTCTCCTTGAAGCCCCTTCCAAAGCACGCCTTGCCCGGCGCCTTTGGCGATCTTGATGATATTGTCGAAGCAACTCCTCAATCCTATCTAGAGCATCATGATCGTCGCTCTCTTCGCTAATGTCATCATCTTCCCCATCATATGGGGTCTCAACCGGCTCAGTTCCCGGTTGGTAAGTTGAATCCTCCTCGGACTCATAATGCTCGTCAATTGTTTCCACATGACCGTCACTCACGGTCAGCGAGTGGCCTGCACAGCCCTGTCCCCTAGACACTCTCGATCCTCCCCGACTGCCACGTTGGGATCCTCCCGGCGCTTGGCCAGTCGGGTTCCGTCGAGTAACTTTCCCGGTACGTTCCATTTCTGAAAGGAAATGAGAATGAATCATTAGACTCGTATCAAATGTCAATTGACGGATAGACACTTAAAGACATCTCTTGGCTCAAATCACCGCCATACCAATTGCTAAGGGTACCATCTTAACAATTAGAGACATTGTGTGACACACCAGATCTTTTTAAAAAAAAAATATTATGTTTAAATTGAAATAAGTAAATAAAGTAATAACAATACTAATAAAAGTAGATATTTCTATAGAATAAATTGATATATTAATAATATCAACCTTAACCAAATAAAATCTTAAGAGTATAATAATTAAAAATTTAACTATTCAAACTTGAATACACATGAACGTATATAGATACATATACAATACTTACCATACATAATATACACTACAACACACATACGTAAACTACAACACACATACGTGTATATAGATATAAAGCTACGAGATGGACATATAAACATTCATATAAAAACAGATATACGGAATACATGCATATTCGACAAACATACATAGCATACAGCTCAAACGCACGCCAGGTATACAAATAATTAGTTGAATCACCTCTACACTTGTTCATCCTGGACCAAAAACAAACAAAATAGTAAGAACTCCGTAAGCTTGGTATTGGACCAACATATGTGTATATATATATGGGTTTTGCTCCCGTTCTCTGCTCAAAGCAATTAAACAACAAACATACTTATACGTAAGAGAAGAGAGGAAGTGGGAGAAGACCGCTAAACGCCGCCGGAGAAGTCGTCGGCCGCCGTCAAGAAAGACCATCTTCGTCATAGGGGGATGAAAAACGGAGAATAAGATATACTGGACTTAACTGCATCGCTAGGCCGAGCCACTGCTTGAGGTACAAACGTCCGCCGTAGTCGCCGGCGCCGGAGAAAGTTGCTGCATCGAAGAGGAGCCGCATCTTGTTCTTGTGCGGGCAAGAAGATGTGGAGTACGTCATTCTTATGATTATTATAAACTACTTAAACTGGAAGCTATTTTAATACTAGTAAAAGATTTGGGCTGGGCTGCACACTTGGTTATTAAACATGGGCTATGTAAAACATATAGGTTAGTTAATAATAATAATAATAATAATAATAATAATAATAATAGTAATAATAGTAATAGTAATAATAGTAATAGTAATAATAGTAATAATAATAGTAGTAATAATAATAGTAGTAATAATAATAATAGTAATAATAATAATAGTAATAATAATAATAGTTTGTCGTAAGACGTTTGAATTACTATTCGTTAGCAATTTTGGAGAAAACCCAAATATACAATTACTATTCGTTATATAATATTTTCCAACTGCGTAAATATGTCGTAAGACGTTTGAATTAATTTGTGAATGCTCTATTTATTATTATGACATTTATTTGAATTATAAATATATAATACTTCAATCTATAGTTTGTATATATATAAATATATATTTTCTCCAAATTATATTATTTTACGGGGTTGGGTGGAATCTTACTTAGCGAAAGCTAATTTTAATTTCTTTTTGTTTTCTCTTTTCTCTGTGGATATTTTCAGGTGATGATTATGATGAATGACGAACCTCGAGAGCGCTGCTTATAAAACCTAGAAATAAAAGTAATGTATAATGTTATTATAAATAATGAGTTAGAAACTCTTTACTTTTATTGAACTTATATTTAAAAATGGTGGATAGCCTTAGCATTCAGTTAAAAAGACTGTATGTGGCGGTGACACACCCATGTTCCATGTTATATTCCGCTGCATAACTTTTGAATGCTTATTTTTAATAAACAAATTTTATGATTCTCAGTATTATTTTGGGAAGGGATTTTGGGGGTGTTACAGGTGGTATCAGAGCAACCCTGCGAAGTGTGCTGATCCGTTGGATATCGGACAGGCACTTAGCGGGGGGAAAGATTCTGGGACTTGATTGAGATTGGTTTATGGGCGCAACGAGGACGTTGCGTTCCTATGTGAGGGTGATTGTAACACTTGAGATTTAATTTAAACGGATTAATAGTACTACTCATATCAACAAGGTGCATCTCCTTTTAAGGGAGCTCATTAGCCAAGAACTGCAAAGTTAAGCGTGCTTGCACGGGAGTAGTTTTGGGATGGATGACCCCCTGGGCAGTTTCTCAGGGCGCGCATGAGTGAGGACAAAGTGCACAGAAAAGGCTAGTGGCGGTTTGTGAGAACATTACTAGAGGTCAGAAGTAACTAACTCGGGACCTACGGGGCTGGGGTGTTACACATTGCAACTTAAGTACCAAAAGTTCTTATGCTCATGGTTTTCAAATTCATTTTTTCAAAAAGAATTTTGAAGCTTCATTATGATGTTTACGGACTAAGTCTCTAATACCAATTAAATTGTCACGCCCCGGACCTACCCGGACACGTCAACAACCCACCGTATAGTACGAATAGTCAACCGCATTCCAACTCATCCATACCATACAAGGCGTCTTGAATACCATTCACACATAGTACATCCATAAACAAACATAATGTAAAACATTTAATAAAAGCAGCGGAAACATTTAGTACAAGTGTTCAAGCCACACTTGGTATCATTAGGCATACAAGCCCCAAAATAATTATTCAGAAAATAATATTCCATGAGAATTATTATAATTGTTTTGAAATCAGAAACCAGAAGAAGCATGAACCGCGTCTTCTTCTCTTGATCCTCCCGGTGCAAAGGGTGATGGTAGCAACCTTCACGTTCTACCTGAAACTGTGAGGTGGCCTCCCCCGTGAAGGGGAGGTCAGTACTTGGAAGCATTTGACAAGTACAATGACAACTATACTAAGTATAATCAACGTTTTAATTTATAAAACCCTCAAAATAGGGTGATATCATAATATAAATATTAATTTATATTTCACACTTATTATCTCTATAATAAGTAAATTCGTTTATTTGTCGGCACACGACCCTTCTTATATATTTCCTTGCATTTATCATTTGCACAATCCAACCCGTGGGTCTTATTATTTCTACGGGATTTGCTACCGCTGTCGGAGACCTCATGAGACTCTCGGTTCGGATTTCAACATCCCACCCCTGGACACATACCCATCGTCCCGTAGAAAGGTAAGGCCCTTCGGGGTCCTATCTTATGTGTTACCGCTACCGAAGCCTAGTTAGGTCTCCGATTCGGATTCCACCCTAACCCGTGATCATGATGCAAGTCCATGCTATCCAACCCCGCTCTCTAGAGTCGGGAAGGGCCATGGTCCTTACTTAATACCATAATTTAACCGGCCATCCCCAAGGACTATCGTACACACCCGTAGGCCAATCCTATATCTAGGATCAATTTATTATTCACTTTATCTTGGGCATCCCTTAAGGCCTACCCCTAGTATAACTTAAAGGTCATACTATCCACTTTAAAGTATCTCTTAAGACTACTTAAGGTTCAACAATTCACAATCCAATCCTTAGGATCAATTCTAGCATAATTATTTATCCAATTCCTCGACTAGTATCTTAATACTAGTCGGATAAATTCTATCAATCCAAGTTCTCAACTCATAGTCATATAGACAAATCCAAACTTATTTTCCATTGAAAATATCATTTATATCAATATACAAAGTATCACTTTTAATCACTCATATATTCTTATATGAAGTAAAAAGCATATTTCAACATAAGTTCATAGTTAATTCCATTTCCATATTCATAAAACATGATCATACACAATTTACTCTTAAATTTGTATATCATGCTCCTTTTCCATATAGACCATAGTCTTCTCATTCTGAGGCATTATTAATCATTAATAATCCATAAAAAACACATTTAACTACCTTAGGCAATCTCATGAAATTAACTCACTAATTACAAGCAATATAGTCAGTCATCCTCACCTTATAGAATGCTTGACTAATTGCCTTTGCAAAGCCCTTCGACCCGTCCTCGTTCTAGGTCGTTCGAAAGTGAAAAACTGGACTAATGGGCAATAGCCGGGCGGTTTTCACGAAAGCCGGGCGACGTTCGTAGTCTGCAACTATGAACAGCTCCTTTGGAGTGGCGGTTTCCGACAATTTCGACTCCTATCAATTGGAAGACCCTCCTAAGTTAATTACCACCACTTTATATCAATATTCTACACTTTTAAACGTGTAGAACTCATGGTTTAATCCACCGCATGACTTCTTAAAAATCATATGGATAAAATACTAGTTAATGCATACTAGTTGGATTCTTACCTCAATTCCTAGCCCTTTTTGTGTTGAAACTCCTTTTTCTTGCTTCCCTCTAGCTAGGAGTTTGTGACAAAACCTCCCTGGAGTTCTTCTCTCTTGTGTGGTTGGTATGCTGCTAGCACAGGGGGAGGTATCACTTATTCAATCACCCAAAATAATTTTGGTGATGGGGTCATGAGGGTGTAGTTTTTTGTCTCTAGGAGACTTCCTCTCCTTTCATGTCCGCACAAGACATTTCCTCTTGTCCCTCCTAGCTCTTACTTAGTCAATTAGAATACATAAAAACGTGGGGTGGCCCCTACTCATGTGGGAGGTCATCCCATTATGTTCCGGTGTGTGTAATCGGCCCCGAAAGTTGTATTTCTCGGACTGTTTAAGTTATATTTTATTTTATCGGGCCAAATAAAATATATCGCGCGTTCCTAATAATTATGGGCTTTTAGAATAGATGTACATTCCCCAACATTAATTTAGGAGTCTCCGAAATTCATTTCGGGCTATTATCCGTTAAATTACCAATACCGGTAATTGAGCCTCGTTTGGCCAACCGGTCAACTCCATGCCCTTTCCATAGCCCAACTAAAATATCCACCACCATATACATATTATCTTTATTAAGATGAATAAAATATGTGGTTCTGGAATTATCAGGCGGGCCCCGTTCCCGACGTGGGCCCCGCATACAATTTACTATTCACGTAAAAGAATTAATAAAGGTTTACAATCACGAAAATTCATAAATCACCCTTCAAGGTTTATTACATAATCTACTAAAAGTAAATATGCATGGGGACGGTGTTACAATAATGTCTTGTGCGGCCGATAGCGGCTCTCAATTTTAGATGCCCGAGTCACCAAATAAAGGTGACTAGGGTAGATCGATGGACCTAAATATAATCCGAATCATCAAATAAAGATGTTCGGTAGACTAGAGCTCGGGTTCACCACGTTGGGGTTTTTTAACCCGCTCTAATGGTGGCGATAATAATAATAACGCCAATAATAATGCATCATTAGCGACCTCGGGAAATTTAAAACCGCCATAATGGTCTTCACCACCTTTGGGTTTTTTACCCGCCGTAATTGATAATCCCAGAATACTTAACAAACAACAAATATAGAAGTTAAAGAAGAAGCAGATAGAAAGATATGTAGATATTATACGGGAATCTGGTATACCGTGTAAACTGGCCGCTGCTCTCCCTGGAGTAGGAGAGCAGCGGCAAACCTAAACTCTCTCTATCTTTACGCCTCTGAACTCTAAGCCTTTTACGATCGTTAGGGTTCCCGTAAGTTAGCCTCCTTTTATAGGAGAAGTTGGCTAACTTACGGGTTACAAGGAAGTCCACGGGCTGATACACATTTGTGGCCCGTATTACACGATTAATTAATAACTACACAAATACAAAGATAACTAACTAGATTGAACACCATAAAATATTCCCAACAATCTCCCCCATGGTGATCAATCGTGTTGAATCAGCATTGCAGCGCAGATATCTTTGTCTTTGTTGTTATTGAGCTTCCTTTGTCTTTGAACTTGACTTCTGAGGAAGGCTATCTGAAGAAATCCTTGCAATCTCTGATAATCCCAGAATACTTAACAAACAACAAATATAGAAGTTAAAGAAGAAGCAGATAGAAAGATATGTAGATATTATACGCGAATCTGGTATACCGTGTAAATTGGCCGCTGCTCTCCCTGGAGAAGGAGAGCAGCGGCAAACCTAAACTCTCTCTATCTTTACGCCTCTGAACTCTAAGCCTCTATCGATCGTTAGGGTTCCCGTAAGTTAGCCTCCTTTTATAGGAGAAGTTAGCTAACTTACGGGTTACAAGGAAGCCCACGGGCTGATACACATTTGTGGCCCGTATTACACGATTAATTAATAACTACACAAATACAAAGATAACTAACTAGATTGAACACCATAAAATATTCCCAACAATCTCCCCCTTGGTGATCAATCGTGTTGAATCAGCATTGCAGCGCAGATATCTTTGTCTTTGTTGTTATTGAGCTTCCTTTGTCTTTGAACTTGACTTCTGAGGAAGGCTATCTGAAGAAATCCTTGCAATCTCCCCTTTGATGTCTTCTTGACAATTTGATCTTTGATGCCGGAGGTTGAGGGACCTTCAGTATCTTGCATGTAGTCCTTGCCTTCCAGAAGTTGCTCTTGATCAGCTTGGATGAAGTCCGGGGACACCTCTAGAATGAATATTCTTTGGAGAAACAGGAGACGCCCATGGAATTCATCTTCAGGACACGAGTATTTGACCTCTGTCTCCTCCACAATGTAGTCTTTTTGACTATTTGGAATGAATGCATTTGAAGAGAACTTGTCGGTGGCACAGCGGAACATAATGATTGTTGATTTGTGAGTGTAGCTGACCATTTGATTTGAGTTGTAGAGATAGCAGAGAAGGTGTTGAATTTTGTGATGGAGGAGTGAAGTGTCCCAGAATGATTTGTTCAGTGTTAACAGCATGTGGATCACTCTCCCCCTCATGACGATCCGATGAATCGGGACGTCATGCTTTTATTCTTTTATTCTGCGGAAATAAAAACATGAAAAACAAGCAGAATCAAAAAAAGATAACGTAGCCCCCCGGGGTCGTGAAGACGCCCGTTATCATCACTATAGAGATAAACTCTAAAGCAATGGCCTGAAAATGTTGGTGATTCTGGTGTTGCGACAGCAGGACTTCCTTCCAATCATTAGTCTACATCTGCAATAGATGAGGCCTATGGAAGTTCTCGCGGGTCATGTAGACCTGCAACTGACTCTAAAAGTGCGTCTGTGTCCTAGAAAATTTCAAAACATTTGGGAGTGAGTAACTAGACACGACGTGATCAATGAAAGTTCAGTGGCATGGGGCTGAGGCCACTGTAGTCAGTATTACTTGCCTCGGAAGGAGACAGTAATAAGAGATGCGGTTCCCCATGAACTATGATTAAACACCTGTCTGTTGGGAGACAAGTGAGTGGTCTAGGGTAGGGTTGTGCATGCGCCGTTTGGACAAAATGCAGCGACTTCTACCCGGGATCTGAGTAAATTCAGTCCTGAACCTATGGGGATAGTCCAGAGTATTTTAGTGGCTAGGAGCAAATGGTCAATTCATAGCAGGCAATTGAGGTAGCAGACTCATCATTGATAATTGTTTCCTTCTCACTCGAGCCTTCTGCTTCCTAATGCTCATAATGTTCACTCACTCACTCGCTCACTTACGCACTTACGCTCGGCTTTGTCCCTTGGGTAGGCTTAGTTGGGTTTACTAAGCCATAGGGACATGTTCTCTCATTACTTTCTCATTTTCTCTCTGTACTCCCCCTCAACTGGAGCACTCGGTATGCTTTGTCATTGTTAGGCATCGGGGAGGATAACATTGAACACTCCCCCTAAAATGTTGCATCCTTTGAGAGATTCCTTGCTTTGTCGGTGTAAGACGCCAGGAGGAGAAAACTGAAACTCCCCCTCAGAATGTGCAAGGTTTGATTACTCACACCTTGTCATACCCGCCATGTGTGTGGAGCAATCTGAACATGTACCACACATGACGGTTTCCCTGATCTCATCATGTAGAATTTCAGCATATTGATAATCACATGATGTTGACGAGTCAGGGGAGGCTTCACCAGTTGATTGTTGATTGTTGTAAGATGACCGTTGACGTGAGGTTGATTGAATTAGCTACGATTTTAAGACCTTTACATTGAAGTTTAGAAAAGCTTTGACCTCAGGGTTGACATTGAAAGAATTTGAACAGATTTGCCTAAGTTTTGACCTGGACATCGGTGATTTACAATGTTTGTCGGAAAACTAACGTTTTGACCCTCAAGGGCTGCGAGTGAGGGCGCGTGAGATTGGGTTCTACGGCGTAGCCCTATAATTAATGTAGATCTTTGCGTTAGCTTTCCAACAAAAAAAAAAGTTTGCTCAAATCGGATCACCGAGTCAAAAGTTATGGCCAAAACAGTGCGGTGTCGCAGAAAATCTCAAATTTTGAGTTTTTGAGGAAAATCTTCGAGGTTGAGGTTCTCGATGTTGAGTTTCGAGAGCAGGTGAATTTAAACAAAATTCTAAGGAAAAAAACTCGAAATCCAAATCTGGAGATTTCAAGTGTGCCTTGAAGAGTAATGACGAAATCCCCCTGCAAAACAGACCTCAGAATGACGAAATCTTCAGAATTTCAAAATGTTTGAAACCTCGAAAACTTTGGAGTTTCGAAGAATCTCATAATATCGAAAGCTTGCTGTTTGAAAAACATCAGAACATCGAAAACTTCTAAAACTTTGAAAAACAGGGAATCATTCAGATATCTAAAATGTAAAGCTTCGATAAACTGCAAAGGATGTCAAGATTCAAATTATAAGTTCGAAGAAACTGCAAACTTTGAAAGATTCAAAACATCGAGAAATTCCGGAAATTCTGAAATTTTTTAGAATGTCGAAATCCAAAACATCGAGTTCCTAAAACTCGAAATAAATTCCAAAACTCTCAAATTTTTAAAAACTCGAGGTTTAAAACTCGAGTTCATGACCGCGAGTTTACAAACTCGAGTTCATGACCGCGAGTTTACAAACTCGAGTTCATGACCGCGAGTTTACAAACTCGAGTTCATGACCGCGAGTTTACAAACTCGAGTTCATGACCGCGAGTTTACAAACTCGAGTTCATGACCGCGAGTTTACAAACTCGAGTTCATGACCGCGAGTTTACAAACTCGAGTTCATGACCGCGAGTTTACAAACTCGAGTTCATGACCGCGAGTTTACAAACTCGAGTTCATGACCGCGAGTTTACAAACTCTCGGTTTTAAAAACTGTCGAATTTTGAGAATCTGAAAACTGTTCTGAATAGCCCTGAAGGTCGCGATCCCTCCTGTATCTGTTTCAAGTCAAAATCGTTTCTGCAGCAGTGTTAAAAGCATAAACTCGAGTTTTCAATGAGAGTTTTTCGAAAATGAAAATTTGCAGAAAACGAAAAAGAAGATATGCTGTAGAATCGGTTTTGAGAGGCGATTCCAACAGTATAATTTTTACAGATTTTCGTTCACAAACAAGATTACAGAAGCAAAACTCTATATGAAGAAAAAGAGAAGAAAAGCAGAGCATTCTTCGTTAGATCCAAGAAAATCGCAGATACATTCAACCTGTTTCACGCCTCGGCTCTGATACCAATTGATAATCCCAGAATACTTAACAAACAACAAATATAGAAGTTAAAGAAGAAGCAGATAGAAAGATATGTAGATATTATACGCGAATCTGGTATACCGTGTAAACTGGCCGCTGCTCTCCCTGGAGAAGGAGAGCAGCGGCAAACCTAAACTCTCTCTATCTTTACGCCTCTGAACTCTAAGCCTCTATCGATCGTTAGGGTTCCCGTAAGTTAGCCTCCTTTTATAGGAGAAGTTGGCTAACTTACGGGTTACAAGGAAGCCCACGGGCTGATACACATTTGTGGCCCGTATTACACGATTAATTAATAACTACACAAATACAAAGATAACTAACTAGATTGAACACCATAAAATATTCCCAACAATAATGGTGGTGGAAATAATATAATTAATAATAGTAATAATTATACTACCATCATTTAATAAATATTTTAAGTGACATGCAGAAAATTGTAGCTATGAAACTCTGGTGGGAGTTTCAACAGGGGAATTCTATGTGGGCAGGTCTCATGAAAAGTAAATATGGACAGAGAGCTCCAGGTCAGTTTAAAAACTACGATTCTCCAACTTGGAGAAGGATCAACCTTGTTCATGAAGAGGAAGAAAGGCTGGTAATCAGGAGCTCTCAGTCTATAGCTTGGAAAAATACAACTGACGGAAATTTTACAACTGAATCAGCTTACAAAGCACTCTGGCCTCAGAGGGAGGACTCTATCAACATATAACATTTGGCATCCCAAACAAATACCAAAGATAAAAAAAATTCTTTGGAGATTGTGGAACAAGGGACTACCATTTCCTGAGCAGTTGGCCTCTTTTGCAGTTGTTTATCTGTCTGTGTGTCTGTGGTGCAGAAACGACAATGTATCCCAGGACCATATGTTGTTGCTATGTCCGTTGGCAAACTCCATTTGGATTTTTTTTTTATAACACCTTGCAAATTGGTAAAGGCAGGGCCAATACGGTTAAATTAAATTTTATGCAATGGTGGATTACTGTGCACGGCAAATCTATGGATTCAGTTTACGTAGCTATTTTACCTGGAGTGATTTCGTGGCATCTCTGGAAGGCATACTGGGATTCCACCTTCAACGACTCGGTTCCAAATAAAGATAGTATTATCCATCAAATTTGCAAATTTATGCTAAAATGGTGTGGAGCTCATAACAATCTGAAAGGAGGAGACAAGATCAAAGGGTTAGGGTTAATACCTTTCAACTTTGAGAAGAAAAGACCTCAAATCTTCAGATGGGTTAAGCCGAACGTCCATCAGGTTAAGTTGAACTTGTGTGTCTTTAGGCAGAATGGGAAATCTGTTGCGGGATTCTTGCAACGAGATCACGCCGGGAACATGATTGCAGCGATGGGTTCTCTGTTGAGTGGTTCGACGATGGAAGAGGAAGAGGTGTTTCGTCAGGCGGTGAAATGGTCAGAATCTCTGGGGTTTCCTAATTATGTAGCTGATGTTTCCTCTTTGAAACTTCTAGAGCTGGACAATGCTTCTTTGGGCCGGAAGTGGATGGGCCTTTCTTATATTCCGTTCCGGGCGAATAAGGAAGCAATCTTTGTGGCTGGGTTGGGCCTTCATCGGGCCTGTTCTTGGAGGAGGGGAGATGGGATTCCAAATGGACTTGGGGGTGCTCTTAAGCTAGATAGGGATGCCCTTTCTGAGGTTTTGGCTTAGTCCCCTCACTCATTGTACTGTTTTTGTTCTGTTATAATATCTGGAAAACGTTTCCCGGAGATTGCCCCATCGATTTTGGTGGTTTACCTACCGGGTAAAAAAATAAAATAAAATAAAATAAAAAATAAATAAACAAATATTTTAAGTGTATAAATAGGAGTATTGAGCACTTAGCTTTTTAATTTGGACTGTTTGAGATAATGGGCTAGGAGTTGGAGTTTCTTGATGATGGGCTTTGATTAATGGGCCTTGACTAATCTGCCTCACAACACTTGACCTAGCCCTTTGCCTGCTCTCTTGTTGACAAGCGGGCAGCCTTGCCTGCGACAACCAAGACCCCCAAGCAGCGCACAACTGTTGTTGCACTCTGTCCACGGGAGCAGCCAACAGTGAGGATAGGGATGGAGAGTCCCTCAGGCAGTACCAGCGGCGGCGAAGCTTCCTCTGTGGGAGGCTTGTACCCTCAGGTGGGCCCAACGGCAGTACGAAACAACATGAAGGGACGTCGCTACGAATACGATAGCACCGGACAACTCTCTCCGGCTCAGACCTGGGACGGCGGCTTTCGATGCTAGCGTGCGGTGAAGACCAGGAGGGCGGTGACCTTTCCGGCGAGGACATCTCCGGCGAGAGATCCGAGACGCTTTTTGTTGCTTTTTTAATTTTCAGGCTGATTTTTCTGGAATTTTTTCAGAACACTTTAGGCAGAATTGTATCTGGTATTTTGGATGATTTTTTTGATGTTTTGGGAGGGATTTCTCACTTGATTTTGCTCCAATCTCTCAACGAAAGCACCATTGATGGATTATAGGGATCCAAACTATATAATAAATGGAGAGATTGAGCTATAGAGAGGGAGAAGATTATAAATAGTGATATTGCTTGTGTAATAATCATTCTAGGGTTTACAAGTGACTCCAAAAGGAGTATAAATAGAGAAATAATGGGTCAGGCGCTAATATGGGCTCGATAGGCCCAACTACATAAAAGACTAATCTAATACATACAGATGATATATGAACAGTACAGTAATACAAAAGACATCTCATGAGCGTGTGTGGGCCGCTGTCCGGGCCCAATAGTCGTGAGACCCGATTGCAATTGACTCCAGAATTGGAGAAGATACATAATGTGTTCCATGTGTTTATGCTTAAAAAGTATATGCAGGATCCATCTAATGTGTTGGAGAAACCACCCGTGGAAATACGGGAAGACTTGAATTATGTCGTGCAACCGGTAAAAATACTTGATAGGCAAGTTAAGAAGTTGAGAAGCAAGAAAGTTCCAATGGTTAAAATCCTTTGGAATAGTGACCGAGTTGAAGAAGAAACTTGGGAAACGGAAGCTCTAATGAGGGAACAATATGCATTTCTTTTTGAATAAGCATTGTGAATTTCGGGGACGAAATTCCCGTTAAGGGGGGCTGAACTTGTGACACCGCACCCAGATGTATTTGAATTTGAAAATTCAACATGTATTTGAATTTCCTAGCGAATAAAAATTTGTGCACAGAATGATTTATTTAATTAATATGTGATTAATTAAATTATTATCGGGTCCATAATATTGAGAGTGGGCCACTGAATAATTAGTTGGGTCATCATAATAATTATAGAAGCCCAATAAAATGTCAACCGAGGTTGAGGAAAATATTTGGACAACCCAAGTGCTATTTTGACCCAACCTGCAAGAAATAGCGGGAACTATTGGGAGAAACTTCCTACACCCACTTGGGGTATTCTACACCCCTTGTTGCCTCAAATAAGTGAGGAGGGGAAAATGGGGGGATGAAGTAGTACGTATAGGAGGGGGTGAGAGGTCTCCTTGAGACAAAAACACATGCCCCATGGCTTATCTACACAATCAATTTGCTATTGATTGAGAAGGCATACCTCTCCCTTATCCCTCCTACTCATGCAGACACAATTGAGAGAGGAGAGAGCAATAGAAGAACTCTCACAAACAGCAACCTCAGAGGAAGAAAGGAGCTAGAAAATCCAATGGATAAAGCTTGAGTTCAAGGTAAGAACTCCATAATTATTCTCTTAACTAGTTCTTTGGTGTATGATTTTTTAAGAAATCATATGGTGGATTAAACCATGAGTTCTACACGTTTAAAAGTGTAGAATATTGATATAATGTGTTGATATTTAACCTAGAAGAATCGAGGAATCGATAGGAGTTGAAACCGCCGGAAACTGCCAAATAAAAGAGGTTGTCTCGTGTAGGAGAGCCCGAAAGCTGCCCGACTTTTGTGAAAACCGCCCGACTTTTGTGAAAGTCGCCTCGCTTTCACCTGCTGCCCAGATTTTTCAGTTTTAAGCTGTTGGAACAAGGACGGATCGAGGGGTTTCGCAAAGGCAACTAGTTAAGCAATCTATAAGGTGAGGATGGCTGACTATATTGCTTATAATTAGTGAGTTAATTTCATGAGATTACCTAAGGTAATTAGATGTGTTTTTCATGGATTATTAATGATTAATAATACCTAAGAATGAGAAGACTATTATCTATAAGAAAAGGAGCATGATATACATATTTAGGAGTAAGTTGTGTATGATCATGTGTTATGATTGTGAGTACTTGATAGTGGAAATAACTATGAAACTTACATTGAAATATACTTTTTACTTCATATAAGAATATATGAGTGATTAAAAGTGATATTTTGTATATTGATATAAATGATAATTTCAATGGAAAATCATTTGGAATTGTCTATATGACTATGAAAGGAGAACTTGGTTGTTGGAATAAATGTGACTAGTATTAACATACTAGTTGGGCATTAAAGTGAAATGTTGCTAAAATTGATCCTAAGGTTGGATTGTGAAATGTTATGCCTTAAGTAGTCTTAAGATATGCTTTAAGGTAGAAATGTATGAACTTTAAGTTATGCTAGGGGTAGGCCTTAAGGGATACCCAAGATAAAGTGAATAATAAATTGATCCTGGGTATAGGATTGGCCTACGGGCGTGTTCGGTAGTCCTTGGGGATAGCCGGTTGATTTATGGGAATAAGTAAGGACCGTGTCCCTTCCCGACTCTAGAGAGTGGGGTTGGATATCATGGACTTGCATCGCGATCACGGGTTAGGGTGGAATACGAACGGAGACCTAACTAGGCTCCGACAGTGGTAACACATAAGATAGGACCCCGAAGGGTCTTACCTTCCTACGGGATGATGGGTACGAGTTCAGGGGCGGGATGTTGAAATCCGAACCGAGAGCCTCACGAGGTCTCGGACAGCGGTAGCAAATCCCGTAGAAATAATAAGACCCACGGGTTGGATTGTACAAATGCTAAATGAAAAGGAATATATAAGAAGGGCCGTGTGCCAAAAAATAAATGAATTTACTTATTACAGAGATAATAAGTGGGAAAGATAAATTATTATTTGTATTATGATATCACCCTAATATGAGGGTCTTAGAAATTAAAACGCTTATTATACCCGGTATAGTTGTCATTGTACTTGTCAAATGCTTCCAAGTACTGACCTCCCCTTCACAGGGGAGGTCACCTCACAGTTTCAGGTAGAACTTGAAGGTTGCTACCATCGCCCGTTGCTTCGGGAAGATCAAGGAAAGAAGACGTGGTTCGTGCTTCTTCCGTTCTATTTTAAAAACACTTATGTTAATGCTCATGGATATTATTTTCTGAATAATTATTTTGGGAGCTTGTATGCCTGATTATGCCAAGTGTGGCTTGAACACTTGTATTAATGCTTCTGCAGTTTTAAATGAATGTTTTACATTATGTTTGTTTATGGATGTGCTATGTGCGAATGGTATTCAAAGACGCCTTGTATAGTATGGATGAGTTGGATTTCGGTTGACTATTCGTACTGTACGGCGTGTTGTTAACGTGTCCGGGTAGGTCTGGGGCGTGACAATTTAATTGGTATCAGAGCCTTAGTCTGAAAACATCATAATGAAGCTTCAAAATTCTTTTTTAAAATGAATTTGAAAACCATGAACATAACAAGTTTTGTACTTATGGAACCTTTGGTACTTTAGTTGCAAAGTCTCTAATTGTTAAGATGGTACCCTTAACAATTGGTATGACGGTGATTTGAGCGAAAGGATGCCTTTAAGTGCCTATCCGTCAATTGACATTTGATACGAGTCTAGTAACTCACTCTCAAATTCTTTCATAAATGGAACGTACCGGGAAAGTTACTCGACGGAATCCGACTGACCAGGCATCGGGAGGATCCCAACGTGGCAGTCGGGGAGCATTGAGGGTGTCTAGGGGACAGGGCCGTGCAGGCCACTCGCTGACCGTAAGTGACGATCACGTTGAAACAACCAATGAGCATTATGAGTCCAAGGAGGATTCAACTTACCAACCATGAACTCAGCCGGTCGAGACCTTATATGATGGGGAATATGACAGAGAGTGATGATAATGACGCTCTAGAGAGGATCGAGGAATTGCTCCGGCAATACCAACAAGACCGCCAAAGGCGCCTGGGAAACTCCGAGGATGAAGAGGCCGAAGCGGATGCCAGGAGGCAAAGCCCCAATTTTGTTTGATTTTTATTGATGTTGAATCTTCATATCTTTGTATGTTCGGGCTAGTAATGCCGCAGAATAAAGTTATCTTTCATCTTCTTGTTATGTTATACAAAGCTCACACACTTTCCATTTTTGTTTAAGTATGCATGGACGTTCGTCATGTAATTTTTCCAAATATTCCTGCATCTCGTTCCCATGCACCAATTTTTATAAGTATGCCAAGTTCTTGAGTCCGATCGTCGTTCCTTGGCATGAGTTTTATCCCTCTGTGATATGCATCTCTAGGGAGTACGCTAAGTCCCAAAGGTCGTCTGTCCCCTGACTGATAGAGGAAACCCCTTGGGTGGCCACATGTCCTGTCACGAATATCGAAGCGACGGTTTCTCACCGCATGGACCACCCGTTATCGTCCACCACGTGTCCCCCTAGATTCGGTGAGCCTGACAGCAACGTTTATAGGTACTCTAGGTTTTGAGAGGTTAACCATGCTTCTTCATTTCTGTCGTTACTCTGTTGGCTTAGTTTCTCTCTCTCTCTACCTCCCTTTTGCTTCAGTTTCCGAGCTCGGTTCCTAACACTTCATTATGTCTAGCAACCTCAGGTCCTCGGACCTTGTTAAGCCTTCCTCTTTGGGGCACCCCAAACCTTTGTTAGACGATGGTTGTTCCTCCGGGGATGACCTTAGATTTTATGAACGAGGGATGCCCGACCATCCCCCCCGATATTCCCTTAACTTTTAAAACATTCGGCATCAAACCCAATGCCTGCTTCCCCGCAATATCAGGACGATCGGCCTGTTGTTTCCTCCTTCGCGGGGTTGGGATGCTCGGGTCATCTGACATACCATGCGTCATCTGCCTGGCCATGTAGTGGTGCACATGGATTCTGTGCTGGCCGACCTCGTCTTCCCCTTGCACCCCTTTCATATAAAACTATTTAGGGGGCTCAGAATCACACCGACACAGCTCGTACCAGCCTCCTATCATACAATAGTCGGCTTCATCATACGTTACCACAACGTAGGGGTCGTCCCCTCAGTGGGTTTGTTCCTCCATTTTATCAGGGTCTCCCCCTTCGATCGTACGGGCTATCTTTGCCTAACCGCCCGTCCATGGAGGTTTTTATTCTCCAACAACGGGTCCAATCCGGAAGGCTGGGAGGAAAGATTATTCTTTGCCGAGGTGGGCTCCCCGTTACCATTCTCTTATTGGTGGAACTCATACCCGATCAAATTCGAGGCACTAGATCTTAGTAAATCTGAGCTTCTCTTTGATGGAGTATATGCAGTACCGCTTTGTAGAAGTGGGTATGTTTGGCAGTCACCTTAGTCTTGTAGGTGTCTAGAGAATGTAGCAGTGGCCTGATTGGTAGTCGCCTGCTGAGTTAACTGCTGGTGGAAGTCAGTCGTCTGCTGAGCATACTGCTCGGATTTTGAGTAGATGACTTTCCTTGAGTATTTGTGAAAGAGTTCCTCCTCAACAGGTGGCTAGGAATTCCCCCTCAATTTCAGAGTTGAGTTCCCCCCTGAATGGGTGCAGGGTAATTCCTTTACTTTGATCATCATTCTAAGCTCTTGTCGTGATGTTTTGAATCTTGTTCAATTCAATAGCTTGGTTGATGTAGAGACCTTGTGGAGTCATGCTTTGAATAGCATGTTGTCTACTTTGTCTTTTATGAACCCATTTTTCACCAAATGTTAGAGAGTGTTCTTTCTCTCTATCAATTTTAAATCAAGGAGACTGCTCCACATAGTCCTCCTCTTCTAGTAGACCATTCTTAGGAAGGCATTCTTCACATCCATTTGATAGATTGTGAATTGCTTATGGGTAGCATGTGCAAAGAATATCTTTGTAGCTTCAAGTCTGGCAACTGGGGCAAGGGTTTTATCAAAATCTAGTCCTTCTTCTTTTCAGTATCCTTTGTCCATCAATATTTCTTTATTCTTAGCAGTGATGCCTTCCTTACTTATTCAATTTCTGGAGACCCTTTTTGTTCCTATCACATGATGATGAAAGGGTCTGGATACAAGCTTTAAGGCAGTGTTCTTTCACATACTTTTTCATAGCTTGTGTGCAGTCAGAATCTGGTAGGGCTCCTCCAATCATCTTGGGTTCAATTAGATAGATGTACCATAAGAATGGCACTTCTTTCTGGTTTGATGCTTTTGTATGAACCCTTTGGATGATGTCATCACTATTTTGATAAGGAGGATGTAGGTTCAACCATCTATGTTAGATGTTTGGTTTATTTGAGATACCTGCTCATCCTCCTCTTCTTCTTTACTGTCTTCTGGTAGAATAAGGGGTTTGGGATCATTAAGCCTTGTGCTTAATTCAGATGGAGTTTCTGGAGAGTTGATTTAGATCAAGTCAACTGCTGGCAGTGGTCTTTTATTTGAGTCATCTGCTGGCAGTAGTTCTGCTCCTGAGCCGCCTGATGGCAGTTGGCTGCCTTTTGAGTTAACTGTTGGCAGTCGGTTGTTGTTTGAGTCAACTGCTGGTTCCAGAATCCAGTCATCTTTTGTTAATTTTGCTGAGAAGGCAGCTTGGAGCCTTTTCAGTCAGTCCAGGTACAACCCCTTTAAGAATAACTTGTTGATGGAGATACCACTTGATGGTTTTGAAATTGAGATGGCTAGTGATGTGGTGCCAATCTCAACTCGTGTTTGAATCTGCTTTTTGGTTTCAGACCAGATTCCTTTGTTTGTATGCTCCAATCAATATTGCAACTATTCTTCTTTCTTCTACCAGTTAGCACAACTTTGTTGTTTTGGACATCCCTGATCAAGCAGATGTCCATGGAGAATGTCATTTTTTAAATGTTGTCTCGGAGTTGGCTCGTGCTTCTTGAATTTTTAACTTCAGTCCCCAAGTTCTGGATCAAAAGTTCGCATTTGATTTGGATTTTCCAACTCCTTTTGTTTCTCCTTTTACTTCCTCATTCCGAAATATTATTTTGGGTCCTTCTCCAGATTTTAGAAACTTGATAGTAGCCCCCTGCTACCTATCTTGTGCATGAAGTAGCTTGAAAATAGTTCTTGTAAGTTGGCTACTCCAGCACATTACCGTATTTGTCAGTTTTGAGTATCAGCCCACACTTTCGTGGGTATCTTCCTTTGAATGCTTTTGGGAATCCATACCAATTTAGGGACATTTTGGTCTGAGCTGATAGATCTATAGCCATTTTGAGAATTGGCTATATTTTGATGAACATTATTCCTTGTAGGGGGAGGAATATGTGTATTTATAGTGATCAGCTTTTTCTTTGGCATGTAGTTGGTCCTTTTGATTGGTTGGTTGTTTTGGAAGATGGGATTGTAGGGAAGTTTGGATTTTGATCTGGAGGGGGACTGGGTCCTTTTATTTGACCAAGTTTGGGAGTGGGGATTTTGTTGGCTTGGTTTTCTTGTGTCATGTTGATTTGTGGTGTGGTTTGTGATAGGAGAGTGTTTGGGAGAGTCTTTCAAAGGTTGGAGTAAGGGTGTGTATCCTGATCCTGTGTTCTTCCAGTTTTGAATTTCCTCACCAATAGGAGTAGTGAGGGAGCTCAGCCTTTCTTTTAAAACGATGTTTTCGAGTTCAAGAAAATCTTTCATCTTTATCACTTCACCCATTTGAGCTTGGGCTACTATTAGATTTTCTTGAAGTCTGCAGTTTTCATTCATTAAAAGAAGGTGATCCTTTTGAAAGTTTTCAAATTGATGGAGTAATGCCTCCATGTCTACACTGGAACAGCTAGAATCATATGAGCTATTTGAAGAATAGGATAATACCTCATCATTTTCATTTTCAGTGTGTCTGGCCATAGAGCAGTTGTTGGAGGAGTTTTCAGCTTGATGCATTCCATAGAGACAAATCAGAGCCTCCTCCACACTTTCTGATGAACAGCTTTCATCACTTGAACTGCTTTGATCCTCAACTGATTGGATCATTGTGGGCTCATCCCATATATCCTTGGTTTTCCAGTCATTACTCTTGTCCTGTTCGGACAAGTGATTCTTAGCCAACTGTTTGTCCATTTTAGAAAGTTTTTGGGAAGTCGAGTGGTTTTGGATCTTTAGTTCAAATTAGTCAAATTGACTCTAAGAACACTCTGCTCTGATACCACTTGATGGTCCCGGATAGGGTAAAAGTCTAGAGGGGGGGTGAATAGACTTTTAAATCTTTTTCAACTTTAAATTGTTTCTCCCTCTAAAGAGTTGATCTATAATCTTTTGAGAGATTTATAGATGCACAACGGAAGTCTTTACCCTTTATGGAAACAGTGTATGAACAGCGGAAGCTTGAATGATGTTTGGACTTTAAACAGTCAGCAGTTGGCTTGGCAGTTGTCTGGATGTTAGGGAACTGTTGAGGCAACTGCCAGTGTAAAATAGGAGTTTGGGAGAAATGATTATATGACCTTATGTAGAATGATGAGGGCTTTCTGGATATGTGCTGAGCTGGAAATAATAAGGTGTTTTGCTTGAGCAGAGATCTCAGCAGTTGGGTAGTGCCAGGGAACTGCTGAGGCACCTGCTGCGTTTTGAGGAGTGTGTTCTGAGAACTAGCAAAACAAACCTTCTAGTAGTGATGTTCCTAAGCTCTTGTGAAACAGATGTCTCAAGAAAAGGTAAGTTATTGAGCAGTAGGATCAATTAAGACTACTGCTTAGGATTCTGCTGGCAAACTACGATTTCTTTATTGAGAAGTGTTGGGTGTGAGCTATGTTGATTGAAGGTAAATCAACACACAATGTATCCTGGTTCAGAGGTGGCGTAATCCTCCTACATCCAGTACCATCCTATTTCAAATGGATTTCACTAATGTATAAAGTCCAATACACTTAGTGCCAATCTAGCCTTGACAACTCTGGCCTAGATTGAAGGTGTTTCACGAGGAGTACAACACCACTCCGAGCTACTCAATCCTTTAGGTTTTTCTCGATTGATCCAGTGGGGATCAAAAGGTACTCCTGACCTATCTAACCACACTCAGACTGGGAACAACTGCCCTCCTGAAGTGTTCAACAACTCCTTGTATACTACAAGAAAATTCTGGTCTCCAACTGTAAACTAAGCTCTAAAAATATGAAAATGATGATCTAGTCTAAGAGCTTAGTGAAGCATGAGTCAAAGCAGAGAGTGAGGTTATTATCAAGCACTTTATCTTTTGCTAGATATTCTTTGAATGTTTATAGGATTTCTCTGCTTTTGAACTCAAAAACTTATTTTCGAACTCATGCTTCGGCCTTCATTTATAGGCATCTCCGGTAGATTAATCTCATCCGTTGGTTGAGATGATTTAATCTTGTACGTTGAATCTTTGTTTCAGAAGATAACAACTTGTTGTTTGTCTTCTTCTTTGGAGCCGATAAGTCCTTTTGTCTCTTTCTGCCTAGTTGCTACAGTTCTCCTATATAATATCAACTTGACTGCACCTCCCATGCTTTGTACATTCTTTGCATTAAACATCCTCCATGCTTGGATTCCTTTTCTTTGATTGGCTCCGGATGATCACGAGGTGATATAACAATAAAACGAACAGTTAATTTTTGAGTCTAATAAAATTTATACTGGTAGGATTATATCCTTTTAAGGTAAATGAATTTTACCTTATTGCATTTTTAATTTCCAGTATAAATTTTATTAGTCACAAAAATTATACATTTATTTGTTCTCAATTAGTGACGGATTAAAATGTTTTGTGATAAAGTAAATATATACCGGTAGGATTTATATATCCGTTTAAGGTAATAAATTACCTTATTGCATTTTGACTTTTCCGGTATAATTTTCTTGATACAAAATATTTTTATTTTGGCTTTCGATCACTCCAGCTAGTATTTAGAACATGAACTATTTATTTAACTGGTAGGATAACAAATCCTTTTTAAGGTAAAAATTATTACCTTATTGCATTTTGTGTTCCAGCTTAATAAATAGTTTGTTCGAAATCTTTTTGTGTTATTTGATGTATCAAAGAAATGTAACTGGTAAGGTCTATAAGAAATCCTCTTAAGGTAGTAAAATATTACCTTATTGCATTTTATATTATCCAGTTAAATTTCTTTGATAATTGACACTTTAAACTTAGCACTTTTAAATAATACTTTACTAGCTTCGCCAACTGCCGGAATTCATCATGTAGAACTATTTAAGTTAAATGCTACAAAAGAAGGGGGACATTTGAAAAGCTTTGGCATCATCAAAACTATTTATCAAAATCTAGGGGTCTAACAGATACCATACCGGGTCACTTCGCTACGGTAAAGGTATGAACTTTTTAAAATTTTCGGTATTTCGGTAATACCGAAATACCGTTAATTTTCGGTATGGTACGGTATATACCGATATACCGAAATAGAATATGTAAATTTTTAGGGCCAAACCCATTAAAAAAAATATTAAAATACCAAGGCCCAAAATTAAAATAACCCATCTTATAATACTACGGCTCTTCTTCAGTTCTCCCAAGCAGAGACCTAAATCCTTAATCAAATAAATCAATGTAGAGTCAACCAGCTTATCTTCTCTTCAACGAGTGATGGAGCTGCTCAAGAACGACAGAAGACTTCGAGCTAGAGCTGCAGACAAGTGACGAAGATGCCATTGACGAAGCACGGAGCAGCGGACGACCGACATTATTTGCCAAAGCTTCTCCATCCTGGTAATATGAACAATCTGGTCTATGCTCATTCTATATTTATAAAAAAATGATAAAGTATATTGATAAAATATTTAAGCAGCGAACGACCTTCATATTACCAAAGTAGAAAAATCTATTGTTCTTTTCTACTTCTGAAAATAGAAAACTGGTTAACTGAGCAATAAAAAGCAAAGTATACATTAGTCTACTAGCCATGCCCTTTTTGTAAGTTTATTATTATTATTATTATTATTATTATTTTATTATTATTATTATTATTATTATTCCCCTATTTTTTTATGCTATATGATAGAGTATATATCTAGAGAGAAGTGAGAGCTAGAGAGAGAAGTGAAAGTAAATGCTTCAATAGAATGATTTTGTAACCCCTACAACTACCTCCAGAGGAAGTATTTATAGGAAAAATACGGGCTGGGCTCCCAAGCCTTGGGCTTGGGAGGCCCATTTACAACTGGACCGTTATTGGGCCGAATACAATGTGTGTAGAAATGATTAAGTGTAAAATCTAGTTCTGTGAGGGTTTCGTGGCCGACGAGGGCACGGTCGACGGGGACACCCAAGTTCCCTGGCTTCAGGACCATATTCTGAGTTGGTCCCTCTTCGGCTGACGGGGGTCCTCTGGCCGACGAGGGCACCGCTTGGTAGCTTGCGCTTCCTGTTCTTCTGAGTATGTGGGTCATGGGGCCTAGACCCATATACTCCATCAGGAGTCCCCCACTCTCTAAGCTGAGATGTAGACGAAGTGAAGGAGAGTAGATTTCTTTGGGCGACAAGGCGTCCTGGAAGATGTCCCTCCTCCGACCTGGTCGTTGCTGATGACACCATGTGCCTTTGGGCGACAAGGCGCCATATTGCTCGAGTTTTTTTGGGGACGATAGCAGTGTCTGGCCGGAGGTGGAGTTATAAGGACCTTGGGACCATTGTGGTACATGGACAATGTGGCCGCGCATGTAGTTACAACTGTGTGCGTGCGTTTTTATTTCTCATTTTGCCTGCCACTCTTGAGGCCGGTGTAACCCCCCAGTCCCCCACTGCTTCAGGTCGAAGAGTGAGTGAGGGGTGAAGGAGTAGCTTGAAAACTAGGCCGAAGAGGGATCCTCATGCTGTCCTTGGATCCAACCCTTTGGCGATTTCCTGACCAAGGTAACCCTGTGGGAGAACCCTTGGACGCATGTCGCTTTCAAAGGGTTATCATCAAGGGTTTAGCGCGAGGGCCTCATGGCCGCTGGGTTCCTTTCCCTTGGGGTATTGTGGTCGTTGTAAACCCTTCCTTTGCGTAATATGCATGGCCGCTTAAATGGGCGGCATGGGTGCAACGTGGGTGGCCGTTGGCTGTGTTGGCCGTTGTGAGTGCTATCTTCCCTTCCTTGCTCCGTAGTGCTTGCTTTGCTGGTGGGCCGCTGATCTGTAGAGGGGGTTTGGCCCATTGACCAAGTGGTGGCATCCCATTGGTGGCCGTTGGTGTGGCCACTAGGGTGGTGCCACGTGTAGTTACCGTTGGGAGGGGGGCTATAAATACCCTCCCCATTCCGAAGAAAGCCCTCATTTGCATCCTGAGCAAACGAAGTGCTGCCCAAAATTCTGGAGAGATAAAGCCTTTTGCGGAGTGTTCTTCACCTCCTTCAAAACTTCAAGGTCAGTTCCTTAATCTTTTCTTCGATCTCTTACATATTTTGCTCCCTCTAGGCTTTGATCCAGTGTTAGTCACAAAAACACTTTAGATCTAAAGTAGATCCCCTTAGTGCCTTAGGAGTTGTTAAGATGAAAACCTTGAACGAGGAGTATTACCCGTATGACGACGAGCCCTCCGTCAAGTCTCTTGACTACGACGTGATCGAAGAGTGTGCCGAGGAGATTGAACACTTGAGCCCGTATAAGTCTGGAGATAATGTGGACGAGGAGGACGAGGACGAAGGGTCCGCCTCGTCATCTGAGGGTGAGGACGCAGGGGTCTCCCGCGTAATGGACGGGGGCGTCTACCTCTACTACCATTCTGTGCTCGAAGCCGGTGTCTGCTGTGAAGGGGGTACCGCGGCCGAAGAGGAATAAGCGGCCGAAGAAGGGCCCGGGTTTCTCTTACCTGGACCTTACCAACATTTTCCTTATCAAGCCGGAGAGCAGCACTGCTGATTATTTGGTCGCACAGATGTACGTGGGGCCGTTTGGGAGGGTTAGGGCGCCTGGGCCGACGGACCACGTGCTCAATCCGCCACCGGGATACTTCGGAGTGTATCCGATGAGCTTTGCCAAGGGGCTAAGGTTTCCCCTTCACCCTTTCATCAAGGAATACTTGGACATGATGGGGCTCCCTCCGGCCTTGCTGACCCCTAACAGCTACTCGTTGATGGTGGGGTTCCTCCTCCGCTGTGCTGAGTTAGGCTACAGGCCGACAACGGCCCTATTCATGAACCTTTATCAGATTGGCCGAGGGAGCCATAAAATTGCGCCTGCTACGCCACTCTGCAGTAGCTGCCGAAGAAGAGGACTTTCATGGACTTGCCTTCATCCATACATGGTTGGAAGAGCAAATTTGTCTTCGTGTCCCTGGGCGAGGGTGGCACTGAATTCCCCTCCGTCGGCCATGATGGGAGGTTCAATCTTCATGACCCGCTGAAGAGTTCGATCCTAGATGCTCAGGTGGAGGCGTTCCTTGAGGGGGGGGCCGAGGAGCGTGAAGGATTACATCACGGAGTACAAGATGACCGCTATCGGCTTCTTTAGATACTTCGTGTATGGTGACAAGGAGGATGACGTCCAACTGTGGCCGAAGATGACCACTACCTTCGAGGAGGCCGATGGCCCCGATCTGGGCGTCCCTGCCGAAGCTGATGGTAATACATCCTATGGCGTCCTTGTTTTGTTTTGTTCCTTTACTTTGCTAACCTGTTTCTCTTTGTTGTGTAGACTTTGTAATGGATCGCCGGTCAGTGATGAACAAGGCCGCTGCGAAGGCGAAGGCGAAGCTGGCCGCCAAGGAGGCCGCAGCGAAGGCAACTGCAGGTGGTGATGTGACGAAGAAGCCACCCCCCCCCCCCCCCCCCCCACCGAAGAAAAAGCGGCCGGCGGATGATTCCCAGAAGAAGCTGAATGAAGCCGGCATGCAACCCGCCAAGAAGACCAAGAAGGCTTCGTCTTCCGCCGTTGCCGATGAGGTCGGCGCTCTGACCGTCCCGATTCTGAACGAAGGGGGATCCGGTGCCGCTGCGGCCCTCGTGGATCTCACATCTGGTCTCTCCGGGGATGTTTCTCAACCCCTCCCCCTCGCTCAGGATTCCCGGCCGAAGCGGTCCGGCAAGGAGGTGGGTACAACCACTTATAAGATGGAGGTTGAGTACCCCAAGGACGGGGGGTCTTCAACGATGGCGTTGACGGCCATAGTGTGCTCCCTCAGGCCATTCCGGCCAAGGACCGGGTTTATCTTGACAAGCTCGGCGATGTCAAGATATACGACGGTGGGATGGACCTTGTCGTCCAGGTAAATCCTTTCGTCCGTAGCTTTGTCATTTTCCTTTGATGTTTTTACGAACTTGTCCAATAGTGTTTTGTGTTGCAGGGTGCCTTCATGCTCATGGAGAGCTACAAGAGGCAACAACGGAAGATTGCCCGTTTGAGAGAATTTGAGCAGAAGGCAGCCTCAGATGATGAGGCCATGAGCTGCTTGGGGAGGTTGCGAGAGGACTTTGCAGCCTTGCAGAAAAGGGCCGATGAGGCCGATGCGGCCAAGGACGAGGCCCTGGCCAAACTTTCCGAAGAGAGGGACGCCCGTGAGGCTGATCGTCGGCGGGCCGATGATGCCGAGAGGGCCAAAGCCGAAGCCGAGGCTGCAGCGGTGAAGGCCACTGATGGTGCTGTGGAGAGGTTCTTGGCCGAAGGCTGGAAAGCCGATGAGCACTTGCCCTGGTGCTATGAGGTCGTAGCGGCCAAGCTCGAGGACTGGGGGCAAAACTCCCCTGCCGGCCAAGAATATTTTGAGTGTGAGATGTCCGTGTATTACAACATGGGCCAGCATCGGATGCAGAGGCTCCTTTATCGGCGGCTGAGTCGCGCTTTCAAAGCCCTGAACTATACTCGGGGGTGGGCCAGGCGGAACCTACAACTTCCCAAGCTGATGAAGGATCCGGAGGAGCAGATTAAACTTGCCCTTTGTGACAGGCAGGCTCCGATAGATAGTTCTGGCCTCGGCGAACCAGACTATGGTGAAGATGGTGTCTTGGCCGACACCGCCACTTCCACTGTAGAGGTCGGCTTAGATGCCGAGGCCAAGGATGGTGCCGAGTTCTTCGTTGACCAAGACGTTGCGGTTCACGCTGCCGATGAGGGCGCTCAGGAGGCCTGATCGTCCATAACTGATTTTGCTTTGTAATTAGTAGTTTTTTGTTTACCGTCAGAATGTAATAGCCGAAGCGCCCTCCCATGTAATGACTTCATGAATGAAATATTTTTCCAGTCTGATTTTGTCTTCTCGTCATCTTGTTCTCCCTTTACTTTTGTTCTCAAGTTTTTCAAAATTTGTCTAAGTGTTTGGAATTGGGACTTAGGTATTTTTCTAGGTATCAAGGCTTCAAGTGAGTGGGTGTCTGCGTCGTCTTGGCACCACGTCCCCTTTTCCTTTTGCCCGAGACTTTGGAAAATTTTCTAAGTGTTGAACTCAATGCCACACTTGGTGATCTCGTCCTTCGGCCATTGCTTCGTGCTTGAACAGGAAGTCAATTCTGATCTCTGTAGCCGTAGCTGTTTTATTTTTAATCCCGGAAGGCAAACCACCAAAATCAGTGGGGTAAATGCCGGGGAACATTTACCGTGTTTTATTAGAAATAGAGAGATACAAAAAAGAAAGGAGGACTAGGCCAATACCTTTCCGGGGAAGACATCTTTCCCAAAATAACACGAGAGACAAAATAAACTCAAAAACTGATGGGGGGCTAGACCTGACCCATCAGAAGAAATAAATTCTAAACAAGCCATCTAATATAAGGAATATTGAACAAGTCAAAATTTAATTCAATTCGGACTGGGCTAGGCAACAAGTTAACAGAAGTCCAAGACATGAAATGGGCCGTATGCAAAGCTGCTAGATAATGGGCTGGTCTATTACCTTCCCTGAAAATATGTCTGAACCTGACCCCTTTCCTGAAGCAAAGCTGCCTGAACGAAATAATATCCTCAGACCTAGCAACGTTGAATCCATCTGAAAGGAAGCTAAGAGTAGCTTCAGCATCGATCTCAACCTGAAAATCACGATGGCCTTCACTAATCACCCATCGCGTAGCCGTGATCGCAGCAATTAGCTCTGTATCAAAAGACGAAGAAGCAGAAATCAGAAAAGCAATGGCGCATACCAACTCTCCTCTTTGATTCCTCAAAATCGCTCCACCTGAGACCGAATCTGGTATGTAAGCTGCATCAATATTTAACTTCAATCCTCTGTTAGGTTTCAACCAACTAATGGGTTTTAAGAGTCTCTGTTTAAGCTTAAAACCAAGGGGAATTAGTTGTTCTTCATATAAAATGGTATCAATCTTGCCCAATTTCTGATTCGAAAGACTTAAAACCCAGTGCTGAGTATAGAGTTTAATTTGCGAGATAGTGTAAGCAGAATTAGGCGTCCTTGATCCAGTGCCCCAAATTTGGTCAGTATAAACCTTCCAAATGTAGCTGTAGCCGTAGCCGATAAGGGTACCTGTCCTTTGCCGTCTGAGTGTGATGGCCGAAGCGCTCCCCTATGGGACTTGACCTTTTGATTGAATGGATTGCTTTTGTCCCCTTCGGCTTTAAATGTTTTTGTTTGTTTCCTTCGTTATTCCAAATTTGAAATTTGTCTAAGTGTCAAACCAGAACATAGATAACTACCGCCCTTTGTCGGGGCTGAGGCGGGCACCTGCAAGTGTTTGAGTGCCTGCTTCGTCTTGAGGTTGTCCCCTCGTTATTCATTACTTTGGAGATTTCTCTAAGTATTGGGCCATGTAGTTTTCTCTGCTTAGTACCGTTGTCGGCCAATTTGGGCGGTGTGGCCGATGAAGGTACCTGTGTGTTGCGCACCCGGGTGCTTGCTTTTCCCTTCGCATTTGCTTTCCTAAAAAAATCCTCTAAGTGTTTGAAATTCACTTAGGCAATTTTCTTCAAAAAATTTCTAAGTGTTTGAAATTCACTTAGGCAATTTTCCTCCCCGTTCTTCGCTTCGTTTCGGGGATGTGTCTTCTCTTTTGCCTTTGGGATTTTTCTAAGTGTTCGTCCTAAGCGACCGCCTCGGTTTTAGCGCCCTTAACGGCCAGCGAGAATGTCGTGGACGGTAAGGTTTGCCGCCAGTGTGTTCAACTTCAGGATTGTGTTGAGTGTCAAGCTGGGACTATTGGTTTGCATGCTAAGCGTTGGCACTTCAGGCGGCCATGGCTGATGAAGGTTACCACCCTCGTTTCACCCAACCACTTGGTTAGGATTTTATAGGTGCATGTCCCGTCGTTGACACTTTCCTCGTAGCGGGTGGCCGCTTCGTCTGTGTTACCTTTTGGTAGTGTTACCTTTGTATTCAACTGATATGTACTTAGCCAGATGTGTGGCTTGATGCGTGGGGATTTATTTTTACTGCTCGAGGCCGGCAAGTGCGCGCGGTCCTCGGCTTCCTCTCTTTTTTTGTTCCCTATTTCGGGGAGTGTCCTTCTTTCAGGCTTCGGTCGAAGGGATCGATAGTCCTTCGGCCGGTTTGGACTTCGTTTATAACGTCCATGGTCTCAGGGGGGGTCCTGTCGCCTATTTATGATGCGGGCTAGACTTTTGGTTGGTTTCCAACGGCTGCCGTTGCCCAACCCTGAGTTTGGGGATTTTGTCACCTCGGCCATGATTTCAGGCATGTCGTCCTGCGATCAGGCGCGTGGACGACGCGGTGAACTTCCCATTTCAAGACGCGGGCCGTTTGCGGGCCCATCGTCCTGGGGACATCATCGGCCCTGCCTGAGCGTTTCGCTCTGAAGGGCCGGTACGACGTGCTCTCTAAGCTGGGCCTAAATCTTTCGCTGATACAAAATACAATGGAGCATACCTGAGCCTTTCGCTCTAAGGCTGCAGATGTGAAGCGCCACATCGGCCATGCCTGAGCCTTTCGCTCTAAGGTGGCCGATGAGGGCGCACGTTAATGTTTTGCTCAAATCCCAAGAAATCAAGGGGAACATGATTTTTATTCATAAGTGGCTCAAGGCCGTGGGTGGTGTTCAATCAATAACCTGTCAAGGGGTGAGGGCTTCGCCGGCTGCACCTCCTTCGGATTATTGCTAAAACTTCACCAGATGGTGTATATTCCATGTTCGTGGTACATTGGTCCTATTTGGGCATTTAAGCTTGTAGGTGTCGGGTTTCACCACGGCACTGACGATGTAGGGACCTTCATACTTCAAGGCTAGCTTGCCCCCTTCCGTCGGCTGACTTGCTTCCCTTCGGCGGAGGACGTAGTCCCCCACTAGGATTTCCCGGGAACGAACTTTGGCGTCATAGTATGATTTCACTTGACGCCGGTAGTTCTCCGCCCGGATGAATGCCTATTCACATCTTTCTTCGACCAGGTGGAGGTCGATTTTCATGTTTTCCTTGTTGGACTCAGGGTCATACTGCTCCACCCGTCGGCTGGGAATGGCGACTTCCGTGGGTGCCTTTGCTTCAAAGCCATAGCATAGGGCAAAAGGTGTCTCACGTATTGCCCTCCTTGGCGTAGTAAGATAGCACCACAGGATGTTGGGGAGCTCGTCGACCCAACTTCCTCCTGCGTCCTGTAGGTTCTTCTTCAGCCCCTCCATTATAGTTCTGTTGGCGTTCTCAACCTGCCCGTTGCCCTGAGGGTAGGCAACGAAGAGAAACGGTGCTTTATTCCCCATTCTCGAAGGAGCTCCTGGAAGGGCGCCACTTCGAACTGGGTGCCGTTGTCGGATATGATTTCTTGGGGGACGCCAAAGCGGGTGAGAATGTTCTTGTGGACGAACTTCTGGCACCTAGCCCCCGTGATGCTGGCCAAAGGTTCCGCTTCGACCCACTTGGTGAAGTAGTCGACTGCGACGATGATGTAGCGGTTGTTGCCAGCAGCTCTGGGTAGTGGGCCGACCAGGTGAACCCCCCACCTTGAAAATGGAATGGCAGTGCTGACGGGGGCGTAGTTGACGGCTGGCCGACCAGGGGCCTTCTGGAGCACATGGCACGTGGTACATTTCCTGGCGAGATCTGCACAATCCCGCGCCATCGTCGGTCAGAAATAGCCCTGGACGACGAGACGACAGGACATACTGAAAGGGCCCTGGTGTGAGGAGCAAACACTGCAGTGAACTTCCTCCATGGCCACTTCGGCCTCGTCCTGGTGCAGGCATCGGAGGAGAGTGCCGTTGTAGGATCGCTTGTAGAACTTGCCATTCTCAATAGTGTAGCTTGGAGCCCTGAGCTTGGCAAGCTTGGCCCTCTCCTCGTCCTGGGGTAGCTCCCCCGTGGTGATGTCGGAGATCCAGTCCTCCGGCCGCTGTTGGATGCACGAGATGGGACTGACATGGATGCTGGACATGCTCAAGTCCTCGATTTTGGCGATTTTGGAGATGTGCTCTGGAGTATCCGAGCTGAGCTTGGAGAGGATGTCGGCCTCGGCGTTCTCGGCCCTTGGGATTTGTGTGGTCTCGTGGGTTTCGAACACCTTCAGCAACTCCTCTGCTGCCTGTTTGTACTGCTTCATCCGGCCTTCATTTGCTTAGTACGTACCCTCAACCTGGCCCACTACCAGCTTGGAGTCGCACCTGAATCTGATGTGCTTGGCTCCGAGGCCAGCGGCAAGTCTGAGGCCGCTGAGGAGGGCTTCATACTCGGCTTCATTGTTGGACACCCTGAAGTTTAAGCGAATGACATAGTAAGTTCTGAATCCTTCAGGGGAGATGAGGACGACGCCGCCCCCGCATGATTTCGCGGCCGACGAGCCATCGGTGAAGAGGATCCATGCGTCATCTGGCTCTGGCCCGGGGGTAGTCGTGGTCGTCTCCCTTGCTGTGCATTCGGTGACAAAGTCGGCCAAGGCTTGCCCTTTGATAGATGGCCTTGGCTTGATCTCAATTTGGAATTGGCTGAGGAAGATCACACATTTCACCATCCTCGAGGAGCTAGTGGGGCTCTTCACGAGCGCGCCAAGGGGCTGCTGGTTCAGTACGTGGACGGCGTGGGCCCAGAAGTAGTGCTCCAGCTTTTTCACCGTGTGGACGATGGCTAGCACCGTCTTCTCAATGGGGGAGTACCTGAGCTCGGCCTCCCTGAGTGTTTTGCTGATGTAAAATATGGCCTTCTGCACCCCTTCGTCCTCGCGGATGAGCACAGAGCTGATGGCCGACGTGCTCACCCCCAAGTATAAGAAGAGGGTTTCGCCGGCTTTGGGCTTGGAGAGCACTAGTGGAGATGATAGGTAACTCTTCAGTTCTTCAAACGCTTCCTGGCACTCCGTCGTCCACTTGAAGCTGTTTGCTTTGCGCATTATTTGGAAAAAAGGAAGTGACCTTTCGGCTGACTTGGAGAGAAAACGGCTCAGGGCTGCCAGACACCCTGTTAGCCGCTGAACCTCCTTGACGTTGCGGGGCGGCTCCATATTGATGATGGCTTGTATCTTCTCCGGATTTATTTCAATGTCTCTCCGGCTGACCATATAGCCGAGGAACTTGCCGCCTTGGACGCCAAAGGCGCACTTCTTGGGGTTGAGATGGAGTTTGAACTCATTCATGATTTCGAAAATCTCCCAGAGGTCGTCAGCATGCGTGGTGGCCCGCTTGCTTATGACAATCATGTCATCGACGTATGCCTCCATCGTCCGGCCGAGGACCATCCTGAAGATCTTAGCCACCATCCTTGTGTAGGTGGCGCCTGAGTTTTTGAGTCCGTAAGCCATGACGAGGTAGCAAAAAATTCCCTTCGGGGTCATCAAGGTCGTCTTCTCAGCGTCATCTTTATGCATGAAAATATGGTGGTACCCTCTGTAGGCGTCAAGGAACGACATCAACTCGCATCCCGTCGTCTCGTCCACCAATTGATCAATGCTGGGGAGAGGGAACGGGTCCATGGGGCACGCCTTGTTCAGGTCAGTGTAATCAACACACATTCTGAATGTCGGCGGTTTTTTGGGCGAGGATGACGTTGGCTAGCCACGTCGGGTACTTCACCTCCTTGATGTGTTTGATTGAGAGGAGCATGGTGACCTCCCCCTTGACGAAGTCCCGCCTGTCGGCGGACAAGTAGCGTCGCTTCTGCTTAACAGGTGCGGAGGTCGGATCGACGGTCAGCCGGTGGGTGATCACCTTCCGGCTGATGCCTGACATGTCGTCCGGGCCCCACACGAAGATGATGGCGTATGACCGTAGGACGAGGAGGATGGTGTCTCGCTGGTCCTGTGGGAGTTTCTTCCCGATTTTGAGGACCCGCTCCGGCCGAGAAGTATCCAGGGGGACCTCACCGACTTCTTCGGCAGGTTCGGCATGCAGTCTCTCCTCGTCCTTGGCAACGGTCGCCGTGATGGTGTCTATCCTTTGGCCTTCCCTTTCTGCCGGCCTGGTTAGCTTGAGGTAGCATGCCCTGGCTATCCTCTGATTTCCTCTAGCGTAGCCGATGCCGCAACTGGTGGGGAACTTCAAGCATAAGTGTTTCATGGAGATGATGGCCTCCAGGTCCTCCAGTGCTGGCCGCCCCCAAATCAGGTTGTGGGCGCACTGAAGGTTGACCACCATGAACTCCATGTCAATCTTGGCGCGGTGGGTGCCGTCGCCGACTTCAACGGGGAGGACTATGGTGCCTTCGGCGTCGATAGAGTCCCCGGTGAAACTGGAAAACGGTGTCTTGATCGGCTTCAGCAGAGCTTTGTTCAACTTCAGTTGCTTGAAGGTGTCCAGGTACATCACGTTGACGGAACTCCCCGTATCAATGTAAGTGCGGTGGATGATGGAGTCACCGATCTCACACCGGATGATGAGGGCGTCCCTGTGTGACTCCGTACCTGGAGGCAGATTCTTGTCGGTGAAGGTGATCACCTCCGTTCGCTGCTTCTTCGGCTGGGGGGAACGTGGGACACCTCCCTAATGTAAAGGGATTGGGCCCATTTCTTCATCTGGGTGACGGAGTCCCCCCCGGTATTCCCACCTACGATGAGGTGAATATGGTTGTTCTTTGGTAGAGGCTCCTCAAAATCTTCGTCGTCGCTGAGCCTGCCAATCTCCCGCTTCTTCGTGGAGGGTTCGCCCCTAGGTTTGCCGGTGTTTACCCACGTATTTTTGCGCGGGCCACCTTTAACAAATTGGGAGAGTTCCCCCTGACGAATCAGGCGTTCGATGGCTTTCTTCAGCGTGATGTAGTCGTCGGTGTTGTGTGAGGAGTTCTTGTGGAACCGGCAGTAGGTGCCGCCGTGCTGGAAGGCAAGGACTTCCTCCGTCGGCCGAGGAGCTTGTTCAATGAGTTCATGCTTCTCGGCATAGTCGAGGATGGTGTTGACCGGGTGTGTGAGGGGGACCCCCGGCCGTTCCAACCTCGGCCGCCAATGGCGGTCTTTCTTGCTTTGTCCACCACAGTCGTGACGGCCCTGGGCACCCTGGCCGGCCGGGGATTCTCCCAGGGCCGGCGAAGGATTTGTCTTCTTGGAGGGGTGGCCTCCGTCTTTTTTGTGGTTGTGGAGCTCGTCGGCATCAGCGTACAAACTCCCGCGCTGAAGCGCCTTCGCATATGACCTCAGAGGGTCGGTGATGAGGCTCCTGGCATACGAGGAACTGCGGAGGACTCCCTGGTAGAGGACGAGGAGGGTGCGCTCATCAGCCCCCTCGACCTCTTCGGTCTCCCTCGTCCACCGATCAATGAATGATCGGAGGGGTTCGTCATGTTGCTGCTTGACGGAGAGGA
The DNA here is from genome assembly GCA_945859875.1 of Cuscuta europaea. NCBI lineage: Eukaryota > Viridiplantae > Streptophyta > Magnoliopsida > Solanales > Convolvulaceae > Cuscuta > Cuscuta europaea. The sequence goes on along the minus strand of CAMAPE010000062.1, from coordinate 5,132,948 downwards.
GATGGTGAAATACTTCTTCGCACGCTTCCTCCCGGCAAAGTGGGTGAGGAAGCGCTGGGCAAGGTCTTGCCATGAGTCTATACTTCCTTCGGGAAGCGCATTGAACCACTCGTACGCCGGCCCCTCAAGAGTGGAGAGGAACCAACGGCAGAGATATTCATCTGACGCGTTCACCATCAGCATGTTGTTCTGGTAGCGGCTGAAGTGCTCCTGGGGGTCTGATCGGCCGTCGTAGGACTTGATGGCGTTTCCCCTGTACTTCTCCGGGATGGGAGCCGAGAGCACCCTGTTAGTGAAAGGAGTCCTGGTCCTGACCTGGATGACGGGGTCACCTCGTCCTTCGGCCAACTCCCTCTCAAGGGCGCTGACCTTGTTCATGAGAGCATCGAGGCCAGGATCGTTGGAGGCGTCGGCCGTGGAAATGTTCCCCGATTGTCTGGCTTCCATCTGGGCCAGCCTCCTCTCCAGTTGGGCGATAACCTCGTCCTGAGGGTCCCTGGCGGCCGCAGTGGCGCCCTGCTGGTTCTGCATGCGCACCTCGTGGGCCGCGTTAATCTGGTGGCGCACGTCGTCTTCGTGCAGCTTTCCTTTGCCTTTGTTTAGGTGGGGCTGGTCTGCTGTCCGGGACACAGACCCCAAGCTTTCCCTTGGCGAGCCAGGCCGACGCTCACCAATCCGTCCCGCCATCCTCTCCGAAACCGGACGACGGCGCGTGTCACCCAGCCTATTGAAGGCAGAGGCTTTTCCACGCGTTGGGGTCTATCCAGGCCGAAGAGGGAAAGCAGGGTGGGAGTGGGACGACGCCGTGTCCTGGGCTATCACCCCCTCATCGTTGCCTAACCTGGTGGCCAACGGTTGGGGCTGAGGAGGTGGAGTGACGTTCCCCCCAGTCCTTGGCAAGAGTGCACTGAGGACGTTGGGGTTCTGAGCCAAGCTGGCGATGATGACCGACAACGCGGCCTGAACCTGCGGATCCACAGACGGAGAAGTCGCGGCCATAGGCTGGACCAGGGCGTGGTCTGTCTTCTCTGCGCGCTTCTTGTCCAGGCCGATGCGAGCGTCAGGGGCGCCGTCGTTGAGCTGGTTGCGCAGGTCCGTCGTGAGGTTGATGGCCTCCTAGAAGACATCCCCTCCTCCGACCTGGTCGGCCGTGGCGTCCTCCTCATGCTCCCTGGTCTCCTGATCCTCAGGGATGACCTTGCTGATGAGGTTCCGGTTTGACTTGGTTCTTCCCATGATCAGTGGTTAGCTGTGCTTGGTAGCGACGAAGGGTGCTAACTTGATTGTTCTAGCTCTCAACGAGAGCACGAAATGATAGAGAATATATCTAGAGAGAAGTGAGAGCTAGAGAGAGAAGTGCAAGTAAATGCTTCAATAGAATGATTTTGTAACCCCTACAACTACCTCCAGAGAAAGTATTTATAGGAAAAATACGGGCTGGGCTCCCAAGCCTTGGGCTTGGGAGGCCCATTTACAACTGGACCGCTATTGGGCCGAATACAATGTGTGTAGAAATGATTAAGTGTAAAATCTAGTTCTGTGAGGCTTTCGTGGCCGACGAGGGCACGGCCGATGAGGGCACGGCCGACGGGGACACCCAAGTTCCCTGGCTTCAGGACCATATTCTGAGTTGGTCCCTCTTCGGCCGACGGGGGTCCTCTGGCCGACGAGGGCACCGCTTGGTAGCTTGCGCTTCCTGTTCTTCTGAGTATGTGGGTCCTGGGGCCTAGACCCATATACTCCATCACTATATTTATTGGACATGACCTTGAGTTATTATTTATTGTTATACTTAGCAAATTATTTTCTTCCTATTAGTGTTCTGCCAATCTAAAATGACACTTTAAAGCTATGTCTCTTGTTCGTGCATTCAGTCACTATGTTAGTTCAATGGGAATCACAAAAACATTTCACAGGTGATTTGTTGATTGTTTGGATTTTCAGTTCAATTCAATTGCTTTCCCATTCATGGGAACATTTTTCATTTCATTGGTATTGCAAAAATCTATTGCCAAAGACATGATTTAGATTGATTTTATACTCTAAAGCTTAGTGATATATTGGTCTTTAACTAACAAGTTTTGATTTATGTCATGATCCCATTGTCAAAACCACCTCTTTTATTTTTCCTTTTTTTGTGTCTATTTGAGTTGAGATTCATTTTAGTTGAATTTATATTTGAGTTGGTGATTTAATTCTAACTCGAGATGAAGAAGATGAAATATTTACAATGAGGATAAATCTGCCAATATGCTTCCCTATAAAAGAATTTGGAACACTTCAAAATTCTTGATTGAAAAATTGTGGTTGTGAACCGTGAAGGAATAGTTTTGCATCAGCACAAATGTTCTAACGATGTATTAAAGGGATTTGTGATGATTAATTGTATTAATTCTCCCCCATTTCCCCTCTCGTAGTTTCGTAGTGGGGTTTCCAAACATAAAGCAAACTTCCTACCAAGTTGTTAAGAGTCTAGACAGTATACATTTCTTAATGATTCTTGAGAACAATCCTCTGATTATGTGTAACACAAGTTGAATGATTGTTTGAATCACAGCAAGATGAACTATATTATTACAGAGTGCTAAAAGCACGTGGTGTTTCACATCAATTCTTGTTCTGTACTAGTTCCACTTGTCTGTGTGAACATGTAAAATTGGGAGGATTTAAATACAACAAAACGGATCTATTTTCATTTGCAGGATTGCAGGAGTGAAGTGTTAGACTACTTGTCTTTTGGAGCTGCAACAATATAATGGTTCAAAGATTTGTTATTACAAACATTAGTCATCATTGATTTATGTTGGATAAATATTCTAATTTTCATTATAGATTGTGTTGAGACTTGAGATATCAGCACATAATTTTAATATTTTCTACTTTGGATTAAATATTGTGTTTTAGTTTTGGTATCGGTTTATGTATTGATGTCGTATGCTACTTTTGACTTGTTAAAATCAGTTTTTTTGGATGTTCGGTAGGCCCCTTAAGCTGATACTTTATATGGAATTCCCAAGAAGTTTAGTTTTTTGAATTTTCGGTATAAAACGGTATGGGTTACATACTGTACCGAATTTTCGGTATACCGAAAGTTTCGGTATGGTAACGGTATGACATTTACCAATATCGGATTTTCGGTATGGTATGCGGTATGGCGTTGAAATTTTGGTATACCATACCGAACCAGCCCTATTTACACCAACCTTCCTTCCATGGGTCGTAGCACATTCCTCGGGCCCCTGTGAATATTGACAAGGAAGAGGTTGCCGATGAAGAGGGTCGCCCCGCACCCACTCCCGAGCCTAACGGGATAATGAGGCCGAGCGTCCGTCGAAAAGACCTCATCTTGAGGAGACCTCAAAGGTCATCGTTGTGGTGGATGAATAAGATAATGAGGCGGCCATCCCCTCTAGTCAGGATGCGGCTCAGCAGTCCTCCTCGAAGAAGGAGCTCAATGCCCTTACTTCTGGCCTTATCGAATTCTCCGGAGTCGGGCCTCGCACCGAGTCTCATATGATGTTCGGTTAGTCCGCCTCTTCCATTTGGTGCGGCCTTGGTCTGAAAGTGCCTTCCAACTTTGCTGCTTACGAGGAACCCGAGGATCTTCTCGAGGGTGACCTTAGCGAATTGAACAAGGCCGCCGTTTACTTTAATAAGGCCACGGGGCCTATGAGCGACAAGGTCGTGCTCTGGCCAAACTGAAAGCAAAAGCGGATGATCTGATGACGAATGCCAAAGGTCAGGTTGCTTGGCTGCAGGAGAAGGCGGACGCTGCAAATGCTTTGGCCCATGAGGCCATGAGAATGCTTCCTTGAGGGAGAAGCTTAGGAGGGCCGACGACGAGCTGAGGGCATCTCGTGCCCAGTTGGCAGCCGCTGAACATGTCGGTGTGAGCATATGTCGTGCAGGGGCCGATGGTGCAACCCTTGCTTACGAAGCGGATGTCTCCAAAGTCAAGGTTGCCAGATCAACCGAGTTTCAGCGGTCCCCCACACTCGGGGAAGCTCTGCGGACCGTTGCTATGAAGTTTCTTCCCCGGCTTGTTGGAGAGCATCTTGCCAATAGCGAGAACCCCTATTTGGTTGGCATTGATCTACTCAACAAAACTCTGTCCGGTCAACGGTTCCTTGCCGATATGGCTGATGATACTTTCGCCAAAGGCATGGTTGCTCTTGTTGAAGAAGACTTGTCTGTCTTTGAGCACCACTTCCCGGTCCCATTCGATCCTCAGGCCATCGGTTTTGATTCGTTTTTCATTGACGCCTATGAGGAATCTCTGAAGGAAACGGAGGGTAAGCAGGAAGCTCTGAAGGATGCCGCGTCGGGCGGCGATAAAGCCTAGGATTATTCTTTTTTCAATTTCTTGTACTGTTGTAACATACTCCCTCCGTCCCCCAATTAAGATACCACTTTCCTTTTTGGGCAGTCCCTAAATTAAGTTCACACTTCTTTACTTTCCTTACTTGGCAAATTATCTACATCAAAACAGTGTCAAACAGTGCAAAAAACTGCCAAACAGTGTCAAACAGTGTTTGAACAGTGCAAAATAGTGCACTCCACAGTAAAGTCAAATTTATTTTCTTAATACGCGTGAAGTCAAACCGGTATCTTAATTGGGGGACGGAGGGAGTATTTCAATGTAATTTTCCCGGCCGGTAGAGCCGGAGAATAAAAAATATTCTTCTTCATCGTTCGTATACTGCAATTGTTTTTTTTTTTGCAGTTCGTCCACGCTATAACCAGCGTATTCGCCCAACGGCCTTATCAGCAAGTCCACAGCACGCCCCCTGGGACATGCTGGATTCGGGACTTGGTGACTCAACCAAAGGCTGGACACCCCTCGCCTATGGTCAGCGACCGGGCACAGAGCGTCCAAGTTCGTTCCACGCTTAGCCAACGAGTCCTTCACAAGGCCAGCTTGGCCAAGCTGCGCTAGGACCTGCGCTTGTTCGCTCAACGATCTCATTAGCAAGCCCTCAGCCCATCCCCTGGGATGAACTGGATTCAGGACATGATGATTCAACCAAGGACTGGATAGCCCTCGTCCATGGTCAGAAAACGGGATCCGAAGCACCCAAGTTCGTTTCATGCTCAGCCAGCGAGTCCTTGGCAAGGCCAGCTTGACCGAGCTGCACTAGGACCCGCGCATGTTCTCCTAACGACCTCATCAGTAAGTCCTTAGCCCATCCCCGGGGACGAACTGGATTCGGGACTTGGTGATTCAACCCAAGACTGGACACCCCTCTTCCACGATCAGCAACCGGATCCGGAGCACCCAATGTTCGGGAGTTATGTCTCCCCTCCGCCCTTGTGTGGGGGGGTGAATATGGCAGTTGTAGGAAACGTCCCTTGTGCAAACTTATTCCACACTCGGTACGGTCCTTCCCAGTTCTTGGTCATCTTGTCACCCTCGAGGGGGCTTGCTCTTCTCCCGCTTCCTCAAGACGAGGTCCCTGACCTTAACGGCCTTGATCTTAACTGCTTTGTTGAAGTAGCGTTGGTGGCTCTGTGATACTCCTCCATCTGATGTGCTGCGAGGTCCTTTCGTTCCTCTATGAAGTGAAGTTCCGCTCGGAGGGTTGCCTCATTCTGCTTAGGTTGATAGTGCGTTGTTCTGTGAGTCAGAATCAGCACTTCAGTAGGGACTTTGGCCTGGAAGCCATATGCAAATGAAAATGGACTTTCACCTGTGGCCGTTCTCGGAGTTGTTTTGTACGTCCACATAACATAGTTCAGTTGTTCCGGCCAGGTTGAAGCATAATCCTCCAATTTCTTCTTGATGACATCCATGATGGTCCGGTTCATGTTCTCCACCTGGCCGCTCGCTTGAGGGTACGCCACTGAGGGCTTAGAGTGTTTGATTTCCCACTCAAGAAGAAAGCCTTCAAATCCCTTGCCGACAAACTACCGGCCATTATCTGTGATGATCTGTTCTGGGACCCCGAAGCGGCACAATACGTTTTGCCAAACGAAACGTTGGCACTGATATTCGGTGATGGTGTCCAAAGGCTCAGCCTCTACCCACTTGGTAAAGTAATCGATGGATACGACCACAAACTTCCGTCCTTCGGCCGTCTTGGGTACTGGCCCGAGCAGGTCGATTCCCCCATCTAGCAAATGGTAATGCTATAGTCATGGACGAGTAGAACTGACTGAGAGTCCAGGGACTATGGCATACTGCTGACACACTTCACACTTTGGGGTGTGATTAAAGCAATCTTGTTGGATGGGCGGTCAATAGTACCCCTGTAGAATGACTTTTCGGGCTACTGTCTGAGGCCCCTGGTGACTTTAGCATATCCCTTCGTGGATCTCTTCGATCACTGTTGCTGCCAAGCTCGGCGGTAGGCATCTGAAGTATGGGCCGCCAAACGTCTTCTTATATAGCTATCCATCTATGAGTTTGAAATTTGGGGCACGTCTTTTGATCTATTCCGCTTCCCCCACGCCCCCTGCTGGTGGCGAGGGGGGGTCCTATCTTTGAGATACTCAGCGATCTCGTTCATCCAGCTCGGCTCAGCGAAGGAAATGGCTTTCACCTGGATGGTTTTCGTGGCCAGGCGGAGTAACAGTTCCTTCCGAACGAACTTCCTCAGATGTTCGGGGATGACCGTCATATGATCTTCGAGTGGAGGGTTACCTACTACCTAGTTTGGATAAGATGTCAGCCTCACCATTCTCCACCTGGGATATCTGGTCCAAGATCACCTGTTCGAACAACACGATTTGTTCCTTCGCCAATTCTTGGTATGCCTTCATCCGCTCTTCCCTTGTTTCAGCCATGCCTTTCATCTGAGTTACTATGAACTGACTGTCCATCCTGACCTTAAGATGAGCTGTCCCCCATGCCTTTGCATATTCCAGGGCGGCTATGAGGGCCTTGTACTCTACCTCATTATTTGCGACCTTGTGATTTTCATCGCATAGTAAGCTTTGAACCCCTCGGGGAGGTGATGACTAATCCTCCTCCACATCCACGCGCACTGGAAGCCCCATAGGTGTACATCTCTAGGCTTGTCAATGGGTCAGGTCCGGGTCGGAACGTAATGTTCCAACCCCGGACCCGATAAGTTAATAATGGACCCGGACCCGATCCGTTTACCTGGCGGGTCTGAAAATTTAAATCCGGACCCAGACCCAACGGGTCTCGGAATCGGGTCGGGTAGACCCACCCGCCAAGTATGATATGCACACCATTATAAACTTTGTGAAAATAACAACACATGTATGTGAAATATAAAGCAAATTTGTACAAATTTAAAAGCAAAATATATCTTCACTTTTCAAAAAAAAATCAAGGTCTCTCATAGAAAATTAGTACTTTTATCTAATAAAGAATCGGTTCTTGTACAGACACATAGCTCCACACTCTGTGATGTTTTCTCTCGCACAAAAAACTCGTAGAATAAACTAGAAATTAAGTCATAAAAGGGTCTCTTGGACTACTAAGAGTGTAAAATCATACATAGTATTATATATGACAATGACGTAATAATATTATTAATAATAATAATAAATGTTGTACTTTTCCTACCAAGCCCAATACACACTTTATCAGTATATATTTACGGCCAAAATGGGCATTAGTGTTAGAGTATCTTACTATCTTGATCAGTATCACTTATATAGTATTTATGTATTAATGTGTATCTTTTTATTAATGTGTATTATTATGTATATATGTATATTAGTTTCTATTTTATTTAAAGTGTTATAATTAATCACTTTATGTATTAGTGTATGTGTATACAAATAAGAAATTTTAAACGGGCCCGGGTCCTTAACGGGTCGAAATCATATGTCCCATACCCGACCCGTTTATTTAAAATTTTAACGGGTCTGGATCCGGGTCCGGGTAAACGGAATAAAATATAGACCCGTACCCATTAAAGACAATCGGGTCCGGGTCGGGTCCGGGTCTAGACTCTACCCATTGACAGGCCTATACATCTCCCATCAATTATCAAAATCATTCTCACGCGGGGATTTTTCCTCCGTTCGTGCAGTGCACTCCGCGATGATTGTCGGTCTCGGCTTGAATTTCACATTATATTGTCCGATCATCAAAGACCTCTTGATGATTCTCCCGCTGGCCATCAGATTCATCGGGATGGTGGCGAGCGGCTATGTTGTATAGATCGTCACAGGATGAGCCTGGAAGTACGGTGCAAGACGCCTGATAGCCGCAATGAGGGCGGGGATGGTCTTCTTCATCATAGTGTAGTTTCGGGGTAGTTGCTCCCCTAGATCCACCTTGGTCAAGACAAGTGGAGAGGAGAGATAGGTCTTGACTCTTCCTCGAATGCCGATTGACACTCCGAGGTCCATTCGAATGGATTCGCCTTCTTCATGATCTGAAAGAAGGGAATCGCTCGATCTGCCACTTTGGACATAAACCGGCTTAGGGAGGCCAGGTGCCCGGTTAGTTTATGCACGTCCTTCAGATTCCTAGGTGCTTTCGTGTCAATGATAACCTTCACCTTCTCGGGATTCGGCTCAATTCCCTGTTCACTCACCATGTATCCGAGGAATTTCCCGTCCTTTACGGTGAAAGCACACTTCTTCGGATTCAACCGCATGTTAGCCCCCTGCATGATGCTGAAGACCCTCTCCATATCCCAGATATGGTCTTCCTTCCTGCTCTTGATCAGGATATCATCCACGTAGTCCTGCATGATGATGTTGAGGACCTCCCTGAATAATATCCCGATCATCCTCTGAAAAGTTGCCATGGCATTCCTCAAGCGGAACAACATGACAACACAAGAAAACACACCATCCGACATGACGAACGTCATTCTCTCCGCATCATCAGGATGCAAGAAGACCTGATGGTAGCCTCAGAAAGCATCCATGAAACTGAGGATCTCACAACCAGCGGTTTCATCCACCAACAGATTAATCCACAACACGGGATGGGGATCCATCGGGCAAGCCTTGTTCGGATCTGAATAATCCACGCACATCCACCATGTAGGACCCTTCAGGTCCAATACCACGTTGGCATCAGGCCGAACGGCCAACTTGTGGCAGATGATCTCGGGGTCGATCCCTGGCATGTCCTCAGGGCCCCGAGCGAATAAGATTTTGTATTTTCGGAGGACGACGAGCACTCCCTCTCGGATCTCGGGTTCCAGGTCTGTGCCAATGGACACCTTCCTATCCGAGGGATCATCCAACTCGACCTCCTCCAGCTGCGTCGCCGGCTCAGGGCGGGATAAAACGTCCGCCCGCCACACGGTTTCTGCTATGCTGTTGACCCGCATGTCGCAGTCGTTTACTTTCTGCATGGCCTCCTTGTAGCAAGCCCTGATAGTGTGTGGGTCCATGCGGGCCACCCCCCACCCCTGTCTATGTGGGGTATTTGATGCAAGAGTGCCGCACAGAACAAATTGCTTTGAGGACCTCCAAACCTGGCTGCCAAGGATGGCGTTGTGAGCGCACTTTAGGCAGATGATGATGAATGTCATGTGGATTGCCGCCTGGTGCTGATCTTCCCCGATCTCCAGTGGAAAGGTAATCGTCCCCTCGGTGTCAATGCAATCCCAAGTAAATCCATCCAGGGGGGTTCACAACGGAGTCAACTCAACCCTGCTCAGATGCATTTTTTCGAAAACGTCCCGGTATAGGACGTTCACGCTGCTGCCATTATCCATCAGGACCTGCAGAACAATGGCGTCGTTGATGCCCATGCCGATAACCAGCTCATCCATGTGTGGACATGGGGAGCTTAGTAGGTTTGCTGGCCCAGAGGTGATATGCTCGACATTATGCTTCTTAGTCGGTGGTGTGGATATGACACCCACATAAAGGGCCTTTGCGAACTTCTTCCTCTCTGCCGGTGTGTCCCCTGTTTTCGCACCTCTGTAGGACGACGAGCACTCCCTCACAGATCTTGGAATCCAGGTCTGCGCCAATGGACACCTTCGTATCCGAGGGATCATCCAACTCGACCTCCTCCAGCTGCGTCGCCGGCTCAGGACGGGATATAACGTCTGCCCGCTGCACGGTTTCTGCTATGCTGTTGACCCGCATGTTGCAATCGTTTACTTTCTTCATGGCCTCCTTGTAACAAGCCCTGACAGTGTGTGGGTCTATGAGGGCAACCCCCACCCCTGTCTCTGTGGGGTATTTGATGTAAGAGTGCCGCATGGAACAAATCGCTTTGAGGACCTCCAAACCTGGTCTGCCAAGGATGGCATTGTGAGCGCACTTGAGGTTGGCGACGATGAACGTCATGTGGATTGCCGCCCGGTGCTGATCGTCCCCGATCTCCAATGGCAAAATAATCATCCCATCGACGTCAATGCAATCCCCAGTAAATCCAGCCAGGGGGGTTTGCAGCGGAGTCAACTCAACCCTGCTTAGATGCATTTTTTCAAGAACATCCCAGTATAGGACGTTCACGCTGTTGCCAGTATCCACCAGGACCTGCCTAACAATGGCGTCGTTGATGTCCATGCTGATAACCAACTCATCCATATGTGGCCCTAGGGAGCTGGGTAGGTCTGCTGGCCCAAAGGTGATAGGCTCGCCATTATGCTTCTTAGTCGGTGGTGCGGATATGGCACCCACATAAAGGGCCCTTTTGAGCAACTTTACGGGACCCGAACATCATCTCAAATCCGCAACATGAAGGACATCTTTCGCCACACACGACAGGGCTCCAGGCCGGTAGGCAAGTATCTCCATCACCTCAAGACCCTCTCCGTCGAACTAGCCCTGCTCGCCTGCCCTGTAGATGATGAGGATTACGTCATTCAAGCCTTTAAGGACTTCTTCCTGAGTTCGAATCATTTACAAACTCTATTCGAACCTGTGGAGACAACAACTTCGGTGCTATCTACAAGCTGCTCACAGGCTTCAAAGCGAACCATTCTGCTCTTAATTGTTGGCATCGGTTTGAACAATAGGCTTTATCCTCCTCAAGTCAATACAGTTGTCACTAATCACAATGGCTGGCGGCTTGATTCTGGAGCAATCAATCATGTCACCAACAACTTGAACAATCTTACCTTGACATCCGATTATACCGACACTGACTCTCTCATTATCGGTAACAGTAAAGGTCTTGCGATAACACAAATTGGGCATATGACTCTTCACTCTCTCTCCTTACCTAATACTCTTTTTGCTCCTATTCATACCAATTTAATTTCTGTCTCCAAATTATGTCGTGATAATGCCGTACTATCTGAATTTCATTCCTCTTTTTGTCTTATCAAGGACCGACGAACGGAAGCAATTTTGTTATGGGGTATGAATAATGGAGACGTCTACCGCTTTCCTGATGCCCCCCTACACCTTCTCCTTATGTTCACATCACAAACTACAATTCTCTTAATAAATGGCATTGTCGTTTTAGGCCATCCTGCCCTCCCTATCACTAAAAAAATTCTCTCTTCCTTAGGTATTTCTTTTCCCAATGTTGCAACGAAGTTTTCTTTGTGTGTCTCATGTGCTAGTAATGAAAGCCATAAATTATCGTTTGCTCAATCATCTCTTACGAGTTCAGGACCTCTAGATTTAATCTATACGGATGTTGGGGCCCCGCTCGTGTTACCTCTATTGATGGCTTTTGTTACCATGTTATTTTTGTTGATCATTATACCAAATATATTTGGATTTTTACTATGACTCATAAGATTGAAGTGCCTTCAATTTTTTTAACAGTTTAAAAAAATTGTGGAAAACTTTTTTCAACGCACAATTAAAACAGTTCACATCACAAACAACAATTCTCTTAATAAATGGCATTGTTGTTTTAGGCCATCCTGCCCTCCCTATCACTAAAAAAATTCTCTCTTCCTTAGGTATTTCTTTTCCCAATGTTGCAACGAAGTTTTCTTTGTGTGTCTCATGTGCTAGTAATGAAAGCCATAAATTATCGTTTGCTCAATCATCTCTTACGAGTTCAGGACCTCTAGATTTAATCTATACGGATGTTGGGGCCCCGCTCGTGTTACCTCTATTGATGGCTTTCGTTACCATGTTATTTTTGTTGATCATTATACCAAATATATTTGGCTTTTTACTATGACTCATAAGATTGAAGTGCCTTCAATTTTTTTAACAGTTTAACAAAATTGTGGAAAACTTTTTTCAACACACAATTAAAACAGTTTACTCTGATGGGGGAGACGAATACATCACCTTAGGGAAATTCCTTCGCACATGTGGCGTTTCTCACTTACTTACTCTTCCCCACACTCCATAACACAATGGCTTTACTGAATGCCGACATCGTCACATTGTGGAAACCGGTATCACCTTACTTCACCACACACCCATGCCTCTTAAATATTGGCCCTATGCTTTCTTTACGTCAGTTTATCTCATTAATAGACAACTTGCACTTTCTCTTAATTTTTGCACCCCATATGAAAAACTTTTCCAACAACCTCATCATAATACTAAACTTGTTATTTTTGGGTGCCAATGTTTCTCATTGTTACGTCCTTATACCACTCATAAGTTAAAACCACGCTTTAAACCGTGTGCTTTCCTTGGGTACTGTGACCAACAAAGTGCTTATTGTTGTCTTGACCTTACCACGAATCGTGTTTTTGTTAGCAGTCATGTAGTGTTTGATGAATCAGTCTTCTCCTTTTCCACGACCACGCCACCGGTCTCCAAGATCACTGCTGAAGTTGATCTCTGGCTTCAACCATCTTTGTCTTTTCTTCCCATTTCAGGTACTATGCTTACGGGGGTGTCTCCTCCTACTCATACCTCGGCTCACGAACAGTCTCCTGGTACGTCACCCACTATTTCCACCAAAGTGACCCCATCCCCCATAGACCCACACAACCACAAGTTATTACTTACCAACGTCGTCCCAAACCAATTCCTTCTGTCCCCACACCTTACCAACCCACCACTCTTGATATCCCACCCCTCGATAACCCGCTGCCCAAACGTACCCACCCAATGACCCTTCGACCTCGTAAACATGCACATATTGCCATCAACAAACCTTTACCTAATCATATAATTCCCACTTGTGTACCAGAATGGCGGACGGCAATGCCAGTAGAATTTGATGTCTTGGTAAAACAAGGAACTTGGGACCTTGTTCCATCTCAAGGCCAAAATATTGTGGGTTGCAAATGGGTATATACAGTGAATTATAAGCCGAATGACTCCTTGGATCACTACAAGGCCCGATTAGTGACCAAAGGTTTTCATCAGCTGCCCGTATTGATTATTCTGACACTTTTAGCCCGGTCACTATTCGTGTTGTCTTGACTATTGCTCTTTCGCATGGCTGGCCAATTCATCAACTGGACGTTAACAACGCTTTTCTACATTGAACTCTTCAGGAAGAGGTTTACATGAAGCAACCCCCTGGCTTTAATGATGGTTTTGGGTTTGTTTGTCATCTACGAAAATCCATCTGTGGCCTTAAATAGGCACCTCAGGTGTGGTATTAGTCTCTTAGTGGATTTCTTCTCTCACTCGGTTTTTATCAGTCTACTGCTGATGCCAGTCTATTCATATTTTCTTCCCATAACTCCTACATCTATGTGTTGGTTTATGTGGATGACATTATTGTTACTGGCTCTACACCGACATTGATACGACAAACTATTGATTCCTTGGCCCACCAGTTCTCTATCAAGGATTTAGGAGTCTTACATTTTTTCTTGGGCATGCAGGTAACTCCTGCACATGATGGACTCTTCCTTGATCAACACAATTACATCATGGACTTATTAAAAATATTGAAAATGGATTAAGCTAATCCTGTGGCTACGTCGTTAGCATCTTCTGCATCCTTAACTCCGTTTGACAGCTCTGGCTCATGTGATGTCACTCTGTATCGCCAAGTCATTGGGTCCCTTCAATATTTGAATCTTACCCGCCATGACGCTACTTTTGCTATCAGCAAACTGGCTCAATTTATGCATAAACCTACGGTTAATCACTGACAGCTTCTCAAACGTCTTTTGTGCTATCTACAAAACCCTACTTCTCATGGACTTTTTCTTCGCCGGAGTATTTCTCCCTCTTTAAGAGTCTTTGTTGATGGTGATTGGGCAGAGAGAATCCTGGTGACCGCTCCTCAACCGGTGCCTACGCCATGCTTGTCATGGCGTCACCTAGGCGTCGCCTAGTCGCCGACTAGGCATCCTGGCGATGGAGAAGGGTCGACAGGGGAGATCGACTCGCCGGAAGAAGGCTAGTCGCCTCTGGCGTCGTCCAGGCGTGAATATGTCATCCAGGCGCAGTCTTGGCGTCACGCCAGGGGAGATTTGAAATCTCAATAAATTCGTTTTTTGAAGCCCAGCCTAAAAGAACAATCGTCGACTCTCAACCTCGAAGCTCAATCGACGATTCCTAAAGGTGGAGCATCGCTAGTCGTTACTTTTATGATTTGTGCCTCTGTAGCAAGGTCGTCTGTAGGCGATCTGTAGTTGATGTGTTCCTGCGTCACAAGGTTGAAGACGACGTGCGCTCTTCCCAGCCTTTTATTTTTATCGGTCATTCATCTTATCACGTTAGTCTTTATCAGACTTCTTATTCTATTATATATTGATATTAAACATTAATATTAATACTTCGTACCCACTCAGCAGTATATCCACTACAGTTATACATAGTTTAATTTGAATATAATATATGTATATTTCGTACACACTATACAACATGCATAGATACATACTACAGTATATATTAGCAATGAATATAACTTGTATATTAATAAATTAGATATATAATAAATTAATAAATTGGGTATATTAATATTGAAATTAATAATTTGCATATTAATCAATTAGGTATACTAATATATTAATAAATTATTAGGCAATATACAATTGCATTCTTAATATATCATATATAATATGTAATTAAACTACAAATTAAATAGAATGTTGTATTGTTATGTATAAAATATAATTATGTATATTGTGCGACAAGTCGCCTAATTGTCGCCTAGGCGGGCGCCTTGTCGCCTAGGCGATATGGCGGTCGGCTGGCGCCGCGACTCGCCTTACCGCCGTGACAAGTATGGCCTACGCCATCTTTCTTGGGGAATCTCTTATCTCTTGGAAATCAGTCAAGCAACACACTATTGCTAAGTCTTCTATGGAGGTTGAATACCGAGCTCTTTCCACTGCTGCATCTTAAATTATTTGGATCAAATCTCTCTTGCGTGAGTTGCGACATCTGCTCCTGCCTCCTCCACTTCTCCTTTGTGACAACATAGGTGCCACTGTCTTCAACAAATCCTGTCTTCCACTCTTGCATAAAACATGTGGCTATTGACTTTCATTTTGTTCGGCAGCGGGTTTAACATGGGCTTCTTCAAGTTCGTCACATTCCATCTTCTGATCAAATAGCTGATGCTCTCACCAAACCACTTCCCCAACAACGCTTTATTCTTCTTAGAGACGAGCTCAGGATTCTTGGGAGTGACAGAATACCCGACTTGCGGGGACGTATTGAAGGAAATAAATAAATTATACTTAATACATAATATTGTAATTTAATAGTGAGAACTGCTACATATCTTTCTCATTTATGAGAGAATTATTTCTTACCATATAGACATACTTATTCATTGTATGTAATATATTTGATCCCTCCAACTATCGTATCGTTTTAAACGACAATTTTTAGTAAAAATCCCGAAAAATTGAAACCAAATCGAAACAAACCGAACCAATCAAACCGTGGTTTCAAGTTTTGAAATGTAAAACCGAACCAAAATCGAACCGAACTTTCTGCTATGGTTGCTGATAGAGTATATCTAGAGAGAAGTGAGAGCTAGAGAGAGAAGTGCAATAATATGCTTCAATAGAATGAATTTGCCACCCCCATAACTACTCCCAAGGGGAGTATTTATAGAGAAAATACGGGCTGGGCTCCCAAGCCTTGGGCTTGGGAGGCCCATTTACAACTGGACCGCTACTGGGCCGAATACAAAGCCACTAATGGGCTGTACAAATGAGTAAGTGTAGAATCCGGTTCTGTGGAGTCTTCGTGGCCGACGAGGGCACAGCCGACGAGGGCACCCGGGTTCCTTGGCTTCAGGACCATAATCTGAGTTGGCACCTTTTCGGCCGACGGGGGTCCCTTGGCCGACGAGGGCGCCACTCTGTGTCTTGTGCTTTCTGTTCTTCTGAGTATGTGGGTTCGGGGGCTCAGACCCATATACTCCATCAGTTGCGTATTTGTTTTTTGGTCAAAACCGAATCGATCGAAGGTATGTGTGCATTTTTTTTTAAAAGTGTTTTTTAGCTTTTGGATTTAAAAGCTGAAATGGATATTTTCAAGTGATAACTTGTGTTTTAATTAAACATTTATTTATAACCTAAAAGCTAGAATCTATTTTTTTTTTTACTTTTTCCATTATATAAAAAACACTTAGAGCCCGTTTGGTAGCACGAAAATCGGCTGTTTTGGCTGATTCTGTTGAAATTTATGAAGTTCTGGCTGAAGTGGCTGCATTGCCTGATTCTGCTGATACAAGAAAAAAATATTTTTAAAATATATTTTATTAATAAAATAAAGAAAAAATTATATGTAAAAATAGCTAAAATGATCATCTACAGTAACTTCAGCCAACACAGACAGAAAAGTAACTCCAACCTTACTTTTTCGGCTTATTACACAATTCAGCGCGCGAAAGCAAAATTTAAGTGTTTGGTAAAAAAAATTGGCTTATAAGCCGGATGAGGGGAAAATGAGGGTTGACAAAATGGCCTCTTAAAAGTGAAGCTAACTACCTTTGCCTTTCAAAATCAATGCTTTTTTACGGTAGATAGAGGGTGTCATAAGGAGTAAGTCTCGGGTTTGAATCTCGGCAACTGCGATGATCGATTACTATGCTACTGATCGGTGTTGGAAGCCCTCAGGGATGTGTGTCATCTCTTTTTTTGGGAAAAAAACTACTACCATGATCACCTCACTTTTTCTATTTTATTTAAAGTGTTATAATTAATCACTTTATGTATTAGTGTATGTGTATACAAATAAGAAATTTTAAACGGGCCCGGGTCCTTAACGGGTCGAAATCATATGTCCCATACCCGACCCGTTTATTTAAAATTTTAACGGGTCTGGATCCGGGTCCGGGTAAACGGAATAAAATATAGACCCGTACCCATTAAAGACAATCGGGTCCGGGTCGGGTCCGGGTCTAGACTCTACCCATTGACAGGCCTATACATCTCCCATCAATTATCAAAATCATTCTCACGCGGGGATTTTTCCTCCGTTCGTGCAGTGCACTCCGCGATGATTGTCGGTCTCGGCTTGAATTTCACATTATATTGTCCGATCATCAAAGACCTCTTGATGATTCTCCCGCTGGCCATCAGATTCATCGGGATGGTGGCGAGCGGCTATGTTGTATAGATCGTCACAGGATGAGCCTGGAAGTACGGTGCAAGACGCCTGATAGCCGCAATGAGGGCGGGGATGGTCTTCTTCATCATAGTGTAGTTTCGGGGTAGTTGCTCCCCTAGATCCACCTTGGTCAAGACAAGTGGAGAGGAGAGATAGGTCTTGACTCTTCCTCGAATGCCGATTGACACTCCGAGGTCCATTCGAATGGATTCGCCTTCTTCATGATCTGAAAGAAGGGAATCGCTCGATCTGCCACTTTGGACATAAACCGGCTTAGGGAGGCCAGGTGCCCGGTTAGTTTATGCACGTCCTTCAGATTCCTAGGTGCTTTCGTGTCAATGATAACCTTCACCTTCTCGGGATTCGGCTCAATTCCCTGTTCACTCACCATGTATCCGAGGAATTTCCCGTCCTTTACGGTGAAAGCACACTTCTTCGGATTCAACCGCATGTTAGCCCCCTGCATGATGCTGAAGACCCTCTCCATATCCCAGATATGGTCTTCCTTCCTGCTCTTGATCAGGATATCATCCACGTAGTCCTGCATGATGATGTTGAGGACCTCCCTGAATAATATCCCGATCATCCTCTGAAAAGTTGCCATGGCATTCCTCAAGCGGAACAACATGACAACACAAGAAAACACACCATCCGACATGACGAACGTCATTCTCTCCGCATCATCAGGATGCAAGAAGACCTGATGGTAGCCTCAGAAAGCATCCATGAAACTGAGGATCTCACAACCAGCGGTTTCATCCACCAACAGATTAATCCACAACACGGGATGGGGATCCATCGGGCAAGCCTTGTTCGGATCTGAATAATCCACGCACATCCACCATGTAGGACCCTTCAGGTCCAATACCACGTTGGCATCAGGCCGAACGGCCAACTTGTGGCAGATGATCTCGGGGTCGATCCCTGGCATGTCCTCAGGGCCCCGAGCGAATAAGATTTTGTATTTTCGGAGGACGACGAGCACTCCCTCTCGGATCTCGGGTTCCAGGTCTGTGCCAATGGACACCTTCCTATCCGAGGGATCATCCAACTCGACCTCCTCCAGCTGCGTCGCCGGCTCAGGGCGGGATAAAACGTCCGCCCGCCACACGGTTTCTGCTATGCTGTTGACCCGCATGTCGCAGTCGTTTACTTTCTACATGGCCTCCTTGTAGCAAGCCCTGATAGTGTGTGGGTCCATGCGGGCCACCCCCCACCCCTGTCTATGTGGGGTATTTGATGCAAGAGTGCCGCACAGAACAAATCGCTTTGAGGACCTCCAAACTTGGCTGCCAAGGATGGCGTTGTGAGCGCACTTTAGGCAGATGATGACGAATGTCATGTGGATTGCCGCCTGGTGCTGATCTTCCCCGATCTCCAGTGGAAAGGTAATCGTCCCCTCGGTGTCAATGCAATCCCAAGTAAATCCATCCAGGGGGGTTCACAACGGAGTCAACTCAACCCTGCTCAGATGCATTTTTTCGAAAACGTCCCGGTATAGGACGTTCACGCTGCTGCCATTATCCATCAGGACCTGCAGAACAATGGCGTCGTTGATGCCCATGCCGATAACCAGCTCATCCATGTGTGGACCTGGGGAGCTTAGTAGGTTTGCTGGCCCAAAGGTGATATGCTCGACATTATGCTTCTTAGTCGGTGGTGTGGATATGACACCCACATAAAGGGCCTTTGCGAACTTCTTCCTCTCTGCCGGTGTGTCCCCTGTTTTCGCACCTCTGTAGGACGACGAGCACTCCCTCACAGATCTTGGAATCCAGGTCTGCGCCAATGGACACCTTCGTATCCGAGGGATCATCCAACTCGACCTCCTCCAGCTGCGTCGCCGGCTCAGGACGGGATATAACGTCTGCCCGCTGCACGGTTTCTGCTATGCTGTTGACCCGCATGTTGCAATCGTTTACTTTCTTCATGGCCTCCTTGTAACAAGCCCTGACAGTGTGTGGGTCTATGAGGGCAACCCCCACCCCTGTCTCTGTGGGGTATTTGATGTAAGAGTGCCGCATGGAACAAATCGCTTTGAGGACCTCCAAACCTGGTCTGCCAAGGATGGCATTGTGAGCGCACTTGAGGTTGGCGACGATGAACGTCATGTGGATTGCCGCCCGGTGCTGATCGTCCCCGATCTCCAATGGCAAAATAATCATCCCATCGACGTCAATGCAATCCCCAGTAAATCCAGCCAGGGGGGTTTGCAGCGGAGTCAACTCAACCCTGCTTAGATGCATTTTTTCAAGAACATCCCAGTATAGGACGTTCACGCTGTTGCCAGTATCCACCAGGACCTGCCTAACAATGGCGTCGTTGATGTCCATGCTGATAACCAACTCATCCATATGTGGCCCTAGGGAGCTGGGTAGGTCTGCTGGCCCAAAGGTGATAGGCTCGCCATTATGCTTCTTAGTCGGTGGTGCGGATATGGCACCCACATAAAGGGCCCTTTTGAGCAACTTTACGGGACCCGAACATCATCTCAAATCCGCAACATGAAGGACATCTTTCGCCACACACGACAGGGCTCCAGGCCGGTAGGCAAGTATCTCCATCACCTCAAGACCCTCTCCGTCGAACTAGCCCTGCTCGCCTGCCCTGTAGATGATGAGGATTACGTCATTCAAGCCTTTAAGGACTTCTTCCTGAGTTCGAATCATTTACAAACTCTATTCGAACCTGTGGAGACAACAACTTCGGTGCTATCTACAAGCTGCTCACAGGCTTCAAAGCGAACCATTCTGCTCTTAATTGTTGGCATCGGTTTGAACAATAGGCTTTATCCTCCTCAAGTCAATACAGTTGTCACTAATCACAATGGCTGGCGGCTTGATTCTGGAGCAATCAATCATGTCACCAACAACTTGAACAATCTTACCTTGACATCCGATTATACCGACACTGACTCTCTCATTATCGGTAACAGTAAAGGTCTTGCGATAACACAAATTGGGCATATGACTCTTCACTCTCTCTCCTTACCTAATACTCTTTTTGCTCCTATTCATACCAATTTAATTTCTGTCTCCAAATTATGTCGTGATAATGCCGTACTATCTGAATTTCATTCCTCTTTTTGTCTTATCAAGGACCGACGAACGGAAGCAATTTTGTTATGGGGTATGAATAATGGAGACGTCTACCGCTTTCCTGATGCCCCCCTACACCTTCTCCTTATGTTCACATCACAAACTACAATTCTCTTAATAAATGGCATTGTCGTTTTAGGCCATCCTGCCCTCCCTATCACTAAAAAAATTCTCTCTTCCTTAGGTATTTCTTTTCCCAATGTTGCAACGAAGTTTTCTTTGTGTGTCTCATGTGCTAGTAATGAAAGCCATAAATTATCGTTTGCTCAATCATCTCTTACGAGTTCAGGACCTCTAGATTTAATCTATACGGATGTTGGGGCCCCGCTCGTGTTACCTCTATTGATGGCTTTTGTTACCATGTTATTTTTGTTGATCATTATACCAAATATATTTGGATTTTTACTATGACTCATAAGATTGAAGTGCCTTCAATTTTTTTAACAGTTTAAAAAAATTGTGGAAAACTTTTTTCAACGCACAATTAAAACAGTTCACATCACAAACAACAATTCTCTTAATAAATGGCATTGTTGTTTTAGGCCATCCTGCCCTCCCTATCACTAAAAAAATTCTCTCTTCCTTAGGTATTTCTTTTCCCAATGTTGCAACGAAGTTTTCTTTGTGTGTCTCATGTGCTAGTAATGAAAGCCATAAATTATCGTTTGCTCAATCATCTCTTACGAGTTCAGGACCTCTAGATTTAATCTATACGGATGTTGGGGCCCCGCTCGTGTTACCTCTATTGATGGCTTTCGTTACCATGTTATTTTTGTTGATCATTATACCAAATATATTTGGCTTTTTACTATGACTCATAAGATTGAAGTGCCTTCAATTTTTTTAACAGTTTAACAAAATTGTGGAAAACTTTTTTCAACACACAATTAAAACAGTTTACTCTGATGGGGGAGACGAATACATCACCTTAGGGAAATTCCTTCGCACATGTGGCGTTTCTCACTTACTTACTCTTCCCCACACTCCATAACACAATGGCTTTACTGAATGCCGACATCGTCACATTGTGGAAACCGGTATCACCTTACTTCACCACACACCCATGCCTCTTAAATATTGGCCCTATGCTTTCTTTACGTCAGTTTATCTCATTAATAGACAACTTGCACTTTCTCTTAATTTTTGCACCCCATATGAAAAACTTTTCCAACAACCTCA
The DNA here is from genome assembly GCA_945859875.1 of Cuscuta europaea. NCBI lineage: Eukaryota > Viridiplantae > Streptophyta > Magnoliopsida > Solanales > Convolvulaceae > Cuscuta > Cuscuta europaea. The sequence goes on along the minus strand of CAMAPE010000062.1, from coordinate 5,111,316 downwards.
TCATAATACTAAACTTGTTATTTTTGGGTGCCAATGTTTCTCATTGTTACGTCCTTATACCACTCATAAGTTAAAACCACGCTTTAAACCGTGTGCTTTCCTTGGGTACTGTGACCAACAAAGTGCTTATTGTTGTCTTGACCTTACCACGAATCGTGTTTTTGTTAGCAGTCATGTAGTGTTTGATGAATCAGTCTTCTCCTTTTCCACGACCACGCCACCGGTCTCCAAGATCACTGCTGAAGTTGATCTCTGGCTTCAACCATCTTTGTCTTTTCTTCCCATTTCAGGTACTATGCTTACGGGGGTGTCTCCTCCTACTCATACCTCGGCTCACGAACAGTCTCCTGGTACGTCACCCACTATTTCCACCAAAGTGACCCCATCCCCCATAGACCCACACAACCACAAGTTATTACTTACCAACGTCGTCCCAAACCAATTCCTTCTGTCCCCACACCTTACCAACCCACCACTCTTGATATCCCACCCCTCGATAACCCGCTTCCCAAACGTACCCACCCAATGACCCTTCGACCTCGTAAACATGCACATATTGCCATCAACAAACCTTTACCTAATCATATAATTCCCACTTGTGTACCAGAATGGCGGACGACAATGCCAGTAGAATTTGATGTCTTGGTAAAACAAGGAACTTGGGACCTTGTTCCATCTCAAGGCCAAAATATTGTGGGTTGCAAATGGGTATATACAGTGAATTATAAGCCGAATGACTCCTTGGATCACTACAAGGCCCGATTAGTGACCAAAGGTTTTCATCAGCTGCCCGTATTGATTATTCTGACACTTTTAGCCCGGTCACTATTCGTGTTGTCTTGACTATTGCTCTTTCGCATGGCTGGCCAATTCATCAACTGGACGTTAACAACGCTTTTCTACATTGAACTCTTCAGGAAGAGGTTTACATGAAGCAACCCCCTGGCTTTAATGATGGTTTTGGGTTTGTTTGTCATCTACGAAAATCCATCTGTGGCCTTAAATAGGCACCTCAGGTGTGGTATTAGTCTCTTAGTGGATTTCTTCTCTCACTCGGTTTTTATCAGTCTACTGCTGATGCCAGTCTATTCATATTTTCTTCCCATAACTCCTACATCTATGTGTTGGTTTATGTGGATGACATTATTGTTACTGGCTCTACACCGACATTGATACGACAAACTATTGATTCCTTGGCCCACCAGTTCTCTATCAAGGATTTAGGAGTCTTACATTTTTTCTTGGGCATGCAGGTAACTCCTACACATGATGGACTCTTCCTTGATCAACACAATTACATCATGGACTTATTAAAAATATTGAAAATGGATTAAGCTAATCCTGTGGCTACGTCGTTAGCATCTTCTGCATCCTTAACTCCGTTTGACAGCTCTGGCTCATGTGATGTCACTCTGTATCGCCAAGTCATTGGGTCCCTTCAATATTTGAATCTTACCCGCCATGACGCTACTTTTGCTATCAGCAAACTGGCTCAATTTATGCATAAACCTACGGTTAATCACTGACAGCTTCTCAAACGTCTTTTGTGCTATCTACAAAACCCTACTTCTCATGGACTTTTTCTTCGCCGGAGTATTTCTCCCTCTTTAAGAGTCTTTGTTGATGGTGATTGGGCAGAGAGAATCCTGGTGACCGCTCCTCAACCGGTGCCTACGCCATGCTTGTCATGGCGTCACCTAGGCGTCGCCTAGTCGCCGACTAGGCATCCTGGCGATGGAGAAGGGTCGACAGGGGAGATCGACTCGCCGGAAGAAGGCTAGTCGCCTCTGGCGTCGTCCAGGCGTGAATATGTCATCCAGGCGCAGTCTTGGCGTCACGCCAGGGGAGATTTGAAATCTCAATAAATTCGTTTTTTGAAGCCCAGCCTAAAAGAACAATCGTCGACTCTCAACCTCGAAGCTCAATCGACGATTCCTAAAGGTGGAGCATCGCTAGTCGTTACTTTTATGATTTGTGCCTCTGTAGCAAGGTCGTCTGTAGGCGATCTGTAGTTGATGTGTTCCTGCGTCACAAGGTTGAAGACGACGTGCGCTCTTCCCAGCCTTTTATTTTTATCGGTCATTCATCTTATCACGTTAGTCTTTATCAGACTTCTTATTCTATTATATATTGATATTAAACATTAATATTAATACTTCGTACCCACTCAGCAGTATATCCACTACAGTTATACATAGTTTAATTTGAATATAATATATGTATATTTCGTACACACTATACAACATGCATAGATACATACTACAGTATATATTAGCAATGAATATAACTTGTATATTAATAAATTAGATATATAATAAATTAATAAATTGGGTATATTAATATTGAAATTAATAATTTGCATATTAATCAATTAGGTATACTAATATATTAATAAATTATTAGGCAATATACAATTGCATTCTTAATATATCATATATAATATGTAATTAAACTACAAATTAAATAGAATGTTGTATTGTTATGTATAAAATATAATTATGTATATTGTGCGACAAGTCGCCTAATTGTCGCCTAGGCGGGCGCCTTGTCGCCTAGGCGATATGGCGGTCGGCTGGCGCCGCGACTCGCCTTACCGCCGTGACAAGTATGGCCTACGCCATCTTTCTTGGGGAATCTCTTATCTCTTGGAAATCAGTCAAGCAACACACTATTGCTAAGTCTTCTATGGAGGTTGAATACCGAGCTCTTTCCACTGCTGCATCTTAAATTATTTGGATCAAATCTCTCTTGCGTGAGTTGCGACATCTGCTCCTGCCTCCTCCACTTCTCCTTTGTGACAACATAGGTGCCACTGTCTTCAACAAATCCTGTCTTCCACTCTTGCATAAAACATGTGGCTATTGACTTTCATTTTGTTCGGCAGCGGGTTTAACATGGGCTTCTTCAAGTTCGTCACATTCCATCTTCTGATCAAATAGCTGATGCTCTCACCAAACCACTTCCCCAACAACGCTTTATTCTTCTTAGAGACGAGCTCAGGATTCTTGGGAGTGACAGAATACCCGACTTGCGGGGACGTATTGAAGGAAATAAATAAATTATACTTAATACATAATATTGTAATTTAATAGTGAGAACTGCTACATATCTTTCTCATTTATGAGAGAATTATTTCTTACCATATAGACATACTTATTCATTGTATGTAATATATTTGATCCCTCCAACTATCGTATCGTTTTAAACGACAATTTTTAGTAAAAATCCCGAAAAATTGAAACCAAATCGAAACAAACCGAACCAATCAAACCGTGGTTTCAAGTTTTGAAATGTAAAACCGAACCAAAATCGAACCGAACTTTCTGCTATGGTTGCTGATAGAGTATATCTAGAGAGAAGTGAGAGCTAGAGAGAGAAGTGCAATAATATGCTTCAATAGAATGAATTTGCCACCCCCATAACTACTCCCAAGGGGAGTATTTATAGAGAAAATACGGGCTGGGCTCCCAAGCCTTGGGCTTGGGAGGCCCATTTACAACTGGACCGCTACTGGGCCGAATACAAAGCCACTAATGGGCTGTACAAATGAGTAAGTGTAGAATCCGGTTCTGTGGAGTCTTCGTGGCCGACGAGGGCACGGCCGACGAGGGCACCCGGGTTCCTTGGCTTCAGGACCATAATCTGAGTTGGCACCTTTTCGGCCGACGGGGGTCCCTTGGCCGACGAGGGCGCCACTCTGTGTCTTGTGCTTTCTGTTCTTCTGAGTATGTGGGTTCGGGGGCTCAGACCCATATACTCCATCAGTTGCGTATTTGTTTTTTGGTCAAAACCGAATCGATCGAAGGTATGTGTGCATTTTTTTTTAAAAGTGTTTTTTAGCTTTTGGATTTAAAAGCTGAAATGGATATTTTCAAGTGATAACTTGTGTTTTAATTAAACATTTATTTATAACCTAAAAGCTAGAATCTATTTTTTTTTTTACTTTTTCCATTATATAAAAAACACTTAGAGCCCGTTTGGTAGCACGAAAATCGGCTGTTTTGGCTGATTCTGTTGAAATTTATGAAGTTCTGGCTGAAGTGGCTGCATTGCCTGATTCTGCTGATACAAGAAAAAAATATTTTTAAAATATATTTTATTAATAAAATAAAGAAAAAATTATATGTAAAAATAGCTAAAATGATCATCTACAGTAACTTCAGCCAACACAGACAGAAAAGTAACTCCAACCTTACTTTTTCGGCTTATTACACAATTCAGCGCGCGAAAGCAAAATTTAAGTGTTTGGTAAAAAAAATTGGCTTATAAGCCGGATGAGGGGAAAATGAGGGTTGACAAAATGGCCTCTTAAAAGTGAAGCTAACTACCTTTGCCTTTCAAAATCAATGCTTTTTTACGGTAGATAGAGGGTGTCATAAGGAGTAAGTCTCGGGTTTGAATCTCGGCAACTGCGATGATCGATTACTATGCTACTGATCGGTGTTGGAAGCCCTCAGGGATGTGTGTCATCTCTTTTTTTGGGAAAAAAACTACTACCATGATCACCTCACTTTTTCTATTTTATTTAAAGTGTTATAATTAATCACTTTATGTATTAGTGTATGTGTATACAAATAAGAAATTTTAAACGGGCCCGGGTCCTTAACGGGTCGAAATCATATGTCCCATACCCGACCCGTTTATTTAAAATTTTAACGGGTCTGGATCCGGGTCCGGGTAAACGGAATAAAATATAGACCCGTACCCATTAAAGACAATCGGGTCCGGGTCGGGTCCGGGTCTAGACTCTACCCATTGACAGGCCTATACATCTCCCATCAATTATCAAAATCATTCTCACGCGGGGATTTTTCCTCCGATCGTGCAGTGCACTCCGCGATGATTGTCGGTCTCGGCTTGAATTTCACATTATATTGTCCGATCATCAAAGACCTCTTGATGATTCTCCCGCTGGCCATCAGATTCATCGGGATGGTGGCGAGCGGCTATGTTGTATAGATCGTCACAGGATGAGCCTGGAAGTACGGTGCAAGACGCCTGATAGCCGCAATGAGGGCGGGGATGGTCTTCTTCATCATAGTGTAGTTTCGGGGTAGTTGCTCCCCTAGATCCACCTTGGTCAAGACAAGTGGAGAGGAGAGATAGGTCTTGACTCTTCCTCGAATGCCGATTGACACTCCGAGGTCCATTCGAATGGATTCGCCTTTTTCATGATCTGAAAGAAGGGAATCGCTCGATCTGCCACTTTGGACATAAACCGGCTTAGGGAGGCCAGGTGCCCGGTTAGTTTATGCACGTCCTTCAGATTCCTAGGTGCTTTCGTGTCAATGATAACCTTCACCTTCTCGGGATTCGGCTCAATTCCCTGTTCACTCACCATGTATCCGAGGAATTTCCCGTCCTTTACGGTGAAAGCACACTTCTTCGGATTCAACCGCATGTTAGCCCCCTGCATGATGCTGAAGACCCTCTCCATATCCCAGATATGGTCTTCCTTCCTGCTCTTGATCAGGATATCATCCACGTAGTCCTGCATGATGATGTTGAGGACCTCCCTGAATAATATCCCGATCATCCTCTGAAAAGTTGCCATGGCATTCCTCAAGCGGAACAACATGACAACACAAGAAAACACACCATCCGACATGACGAACGTCATTCTCTCCGCATCATCAGGATGCAAGAAGACCTGATGGTAGCCTCAGAAAGCATCCATGAAACTGAGGATCTCACAACCAGCGGTTTCATCCACCAACAGATTAATCCACAACACGGGATGGGGATCCATCGGGCAAGCCTTGTTCGGATCTGAATAATCCACGCACATCCACCATGTAGGACCCTTCAGGTCCAATACCACGTTGGCATCAGGCCGAACGGCCAACTTGTGGCAGATGATCTCGGGGTCGATCCCTGGCATGTCCTCAGGGCCCCGAGCGAATAAGATTTTGTATTTTCAGAGGACGACGAGCACTCCCTCTCGGATCTCGGGTTCCAGGTCTGTGCCAATGGACACCTTCCTATCCGAGGGATCATCCAACTCGACCTCCTCCAGCTGCGTCGCCGGCTCAGGGCGGGATAAAACGTCCGCCCGCCACACGGTTTCTACTATGCTGTTGACCCGCATGTCGCAGTCGTTTACTTTCTGCATGGCCTCCTTGTAGCAAGCCCTGATAGTGTGTGGGTCCATGCGGGTCACCCCCCACCCCTGTCTATGTGGGGTATTTGATGCAAGAGTGCCGCACAGAACAAATCGCTTTGAGGACCTCCAAACTTGGCTGCCAAGGATGGCGTTGTGAGCGCACTTTAGGCAGATGATGACGAATGTCATGTGGATTGCCGCCTGGTGCTGATCGTCCCCGATCTCCAGTGGAAAGGTAATCGTCCCCTCGGTGTCAATGCAATCCCCAGTAAATCCATCCAGGGGGGTTCACAACGGAGTCAACTCAACCCTGCTCAGATGCATTTTTTCGAAAACGTCCCGGTATAGGACGTTCACGCTGCTGCCATTATCCATCAGGACCTGCAGAACAATGGCGTCGTTGATGCCCATGCCGATAACCAGCTCATCCATGTGTGGACCTGGGGAGCTGAGTAGGTTTGCTGGCCCAAAGGTGATATGCTCGACATTATGCTTCTTAGTCGGTGGTGTGGATATGGCACCCACATAAAGGGCCTTTGCGAACTTCTTCCTCTCTGCCGGTGTGTCCCCTGTTTTCGCACCTCTGTAGGACGACGAGCACTCCCTCACAGATCTTGGAATCCAGGTCTGCGCCAATGGACACCTTCGTATCCGAGGGATCATCCAACTCGACCTCCTCCAGCTGCGTCGCCGGCTCAGGACGGGATATAACGTCTGCCCGCTGCACGGTTTCTGCTATGCTGTTGACCCGCATGTTGCAATCGTTTACTTTCTTCATGGCCTCCTTGTAACAAGCCCTGACAGTGTGTGGGTCTATGAGGGCCACCCCCACCCCTGTCTCTGTGGGGTATTTGATGTAAGAGTGCCGCATGGAACAAATCGCTTTGAGGACCTCCAAACCTGGTCTGCCAAGGATGGCATTGTGAGCGCACTTGAGGTTGGCGACGATGAACGTCATGTGGATTGCCGCCCGGTGCTGATCGTCCCCGATCTCCAATGGCAAAATAATCATCCCATCGACGTCAATGCAATCCCCAGTAAATCCAGCCAGGGGGGTTTGCAGCGGAGTCAACTCAACCCTGCTTAGATGCATTTTTTCAAGAACATCCCAGTATAGGACGTTCACGCTGTTGCCAGTATCCACCAGGACCTGCCTAACAATGGCGTCGTTGATGTCCATGCTGATAACCAACTCATCCATATGTGGCCCTAGGGAGCTGGGTAGGTCTGCTGGCCCAAAGGTGATAGGCTCGCCATTATGCTTCTTAGTCGGTGGTGCGGATATGGCACCCACATAAAGGGCCCTTTCGAACTTCTTCCGCTCTGCCGGTGTGTCCTCTGTTTTCGCACCTCCGAACATCACCTTGAACTCCAACTTCTTCTTGGTGCCGTCCGGGCCCAAGGAACCTGCGATACACTTGTTTGCTTTTGCAGATGGCCTCATTGGATGCTCCCAACATGGAGAGCCCGTCCTGGAAGGAGAACAGGTGGGCCTTCAGATCTTTGGCCCCATTGTAGAGCAGAACGTCTGGTGGCCTGCAGTCCTAAGGGATCTTTGCAGCCATGATTCTTACAGAAAATGGGGAGGTGCACGCTGTTTTAGGTTGCGCTGAATTATTATCCGTCCGACGGTTTAACTCGTCGATCTGTCTCCGAAGGTCAGCGAACATTTCGTCCCGCACGTTAGTGGTTGGGGCCACGAGGTTCACCACCGCCCGAGCATCCTTCGTGCGTACAACAGCTGTGTTGTGCTGCCTTTGAATGAAACGAGCACCTTACCCCTCCACATACTAGAACCGTTATCCCACATTGCTTACCACAGGAGTTGGCTCCCTGACCCGGTGATCGTGGTGTGGCATTTGCGGGGTGCGGTTTCGGGCCGCATGTCATTGTCCTCCTCTGAGGGGCCTGGTTCCCCCATGTCCTCCCATATCTGAGGAGTGAGAGGTTCCTCTGATCCCTGTGTGGACCGATGTGCGAGATTTCACAGTCTCGCCCGTTCGTTCATCGAGCGGCTGCATGGAACGAATGGGGGAAAATGGTGTACGCTCGATTTCGGCCGAGTATACGATCATTTCCGCATCCTGTTTGTCCGCCATGCTTCACATGGTATCCGTCAGTTCCCTCATGGTGCGAGGGCCCCTTCAGACGTCCAAGAGAATCATGTTGGTGAGCTCCCCAAAATCTCCGTGGCTCCACAAGCTACTGGACTGGTCACCCGATGCTTGGGTGCGAGTCCTCCTACTGTTTTCGAGCCGCTCGGAGAGGTCGTGAATGGTCCATCATTGTTCCTTGCCATCTCGCTTGCTTGTAGGGTTCGTAACGAGCTACTTTTTGGTGAGAGCTTGTTTTTGGAAAGACTTTTTGATTAGTTTCCCGCAAACGGCGCCAGTGTTGAAGTTTATTCCTTCAACCCAAAGGCCCAACACGTTTTCCTTGGGTTCGAGTGGTGAGTTTTGTGGATTAATTTGCAAACAAGTAAAGATGGGTCAAACGGAAAGTAGTAAGTGGACCGTATCTTATTAAATGATAATAAGGGTCCATATACAACACACTTCAACTACTAGCCCTGAGGCCGTTCGTCTATCTCGATATTAAGAGCTGAGATAATTGCTATTGCTAAGGAGAATCAGTTGCCAACCCTTTACAATGAAATAAATGCTACTCCCTCCGTCCCAAATTGATGGTCCTATACTTTTTGGGCACAAAGATTAAGAAAGTGTGGTAGAAAGACTAAAGAACCTTACTTTATTGTACAGTTCATCCTTTTACTTTTACTGTTCATTAAAAAGGAGGGGTATAAATGGTAATCCACTTTTAGTTCTTTACCAAAAAGGGAAACAAGACCATCATTTTGGGACATCCCAAAAAGGAAATACAGGACCAGCATTTTGGGACGGAGGGAGTACAATTTATATTACCCCGGGGGTAGGTAATGTTCCTGATGTGGAGGATTGTGGATGGCCAACTTCCCAACCACCAAATCCACTGCATTAAATGCGCATCCCACCAATATCTTGGTTTCCCGTCATGGGCTCGGACGAACGTCCCTTGATCTGAGCTCCTGGATCTGGAGGTATAAGGGTTGGGCTCCATGCGACTCATGTCAGCTCTCTGGCCAAGGCCCCTAGAATGTTATCTCGCACTCGTTGGGCAAAGGCCGTTGAGGCCGAGCGTTTTGACAACATCCTAGTGGTTCATGGCCAGATTGGGCCTAGAATCCTGCAAGGAAGAGGATCTGTACGACTGATGTGTACTACAGTCGAGGATCCCTGAATATCATCTGACCCTTGTTGGGCCCTGGACTCATCGGACGAGCGTCATCTTTCCCATGGTCCATCTGACGAGCATATGCCAAGTCCTTCTGCTGGACCATACTCTATATGGGCCCTGATGGTCCCCATGTTTAGTGGGTAATGGGCCGACCTGCTATCCAGCCTATTAACTCAACAATTACCCTTATCTTTTTACCCTCATCCAATTATATTCTACCACACTACTCTTTTAATTACATTCTCTCACCTACTCTATCATTTATATTATACTTTGTCATTTATCTCCTCTTTCCTACTTTATCACTTGACTCCACCCCTACTATTTCATTTAAATTGTGTGCCCAAAGCTAATGTAAGGAACTTTAAAATACGGAGGGAGTATTTGTTTTTGTATGCCTTCTTTTTATGTAATATATTTGATCCCTCCAACTATCGTATCGTTTTAAACGACAATTTTTAGTAAAAATCCCGAAAAATTGAAACCAAATCGAAACAAACCGAACCAATCAAACCGTGGTTTCAAGTTTTGAAATGTAAAACCGAACCAAAATCGAACCGAACTTTCTGCTATGGTTGCTGATAGAGTATATCTAGAGAGAAGTGAGAGCTAGAGAGAGAAGTGCAATAATATGTTTCAATAGAATGAATTTGCCACCCCCATAACTACTCCCAAGGGGAGTATTTATAGAGAAAATACGGGCTGGGCTCCCAAGCCTTGGGCTTGGGAGGCCCATTTACAACTGGACCGCTACTGGGCCGAATACAAAGCCACTAATGGGCTGTACAAATGAGTAAGTGTAGAATCCGGTTCTGTGGAGTCTTCGTGGCCGACGAGGGCGTGGCCGACGAGGGCACGGCCGACGAGGGCGCGGCCGACGAGGGCACCCGGGTTCCTTGGCTTCAGGACCATAATCTGAGTTGGCACCTTTTCGGCCGACGGGGGTCCCTTGGCCGACGAGGGCGCCACTCTGTGTCTTGTGCTTTCTGTTCTTCCGAGTATGTGGGTCCGGGGGCTCAGACCCATATACTCCATCAGTTGCGTATTTGTTTTTTGGTCAAAACCGAATCGATCGAAGGTATGTGTGCATTTTTTTTAAAAGTGTTTTTTAGCTTTTGGATTTAAAAGCTGAAATGGATATTTTCAAGTGATAACTTGTGTTTTAATTAAACATTTATTTATAACCTAAAAGCTAGAATCTATTTTTTTTTTTACTTTTTCCATTATATAAAAACACTTAGAGCCCGTTTGGTAGCACGAAAATCGGCTGTTTTGGCTGATTCTGTTGAAATTTATGAAGTTCTGGCTGAAGTGGCTGCATTGCCTGATTCTGCTGATACAAGAAAAAAATATTTTTAAAATATATTTTATTAATAAAATAAAGAAAAAATTATATGTAAAAATAGCTAAAATGATCATCTACAGTAACTTCAGCCAACACAGACAGAAAAGTAACTCCAACTTTACTTTTTCGGCTTATTACACAATTCAGCGCGCGAAAGCAAAATTTAAGTGTTTGGTAAAAAAAATTGGCTTATAAGCCGGATGAGGGAAAAATGAGGGTTGACAAAATGGCCTCTTAAAAGTGAAGCTAACTACCTTTGCCTTTCAAAATCAATGCTTTTTTACGGTGCCAAAACCGAACTCATCCGGATTAGGTGTTTTAGGTAGCAAGTGTGAGCAAATTTCAGCTACTTTCTGTGTCACCGAGGAATTACCCTAGACGTCATCTGCTGGAGTAGTGCTGGACCAGGTACAGTTCACGATCTCCAGCCGTTCCTTAATACTCCGTATTATTCATCGCGGTGCAGATCACAGGCATTTGCAGCATTTTCTAAGGCTTTGGGAAGAGCGCCACCAGAACACAATCTTGACCAGCTTACCAGATATGGGCGGGCTTATGGCATACTGATAATGATTCTTATTAGCATTGGGAGCTGATGTGCATTACCGCGTAATGTATGCTCCCCTGCAGAAATGATTTCCATTTCCAATTTTTAGCGTAGTACTAACTCACGAGCTGTTTATTGCACCCCGGAGCTGCTTATATATATAGCGTCTAGCTCCATTTCCAGGCCATGGAGAGTTCTTCCCCAAATGGTTATCGGTTTAGGAGAATTCCACGCCGTTCTTACTCAGCTGATCTGAACTTGGACCCACTGGTTAGTCGCATTTGCTTTGTTATCTCTCTATATTTATTTCCTTCTCCATCGACTTTCTGTTTATAAGTTAATCCCTTGTGTAAACATATTGGACTATCTCATGGGTGGAATTCACAAGTTTTAGTTGGAATGCAATGTTAGAACTTAGTAATCTTTCTGATGCGGACTTGGAGAAGGATTTGAAGTCACACATTCTAAAACTTTCCACTAAGAACCAAGAGAGAGCGTAAACCTATATATGTATTGTAATATCTGAGTCTCCTCTGTTCGGAATATTTTTTTAAAGGATAATTAGATGAATAATATAGTATGCATGTCGCATTACTGAACACTGTCATCCTATATACCCCTCCGTCCCTAAATGTTTGTCACACTTTGACTTCACAAGTTTTAAGGAAATGAATTTGACTTTACACTGTAGCGACGCTGTTTCACACTGTAGCGGCACTGTTTGGCACTGTTTGACACTGTTTGGTATATATTTGTTTACCAAATAAGAAAGTTTAAAAAGTATGACAAACATTTTGGGACATCCGTTTCGGGAAAGTGTGACAAACATTTAGGGACGGAGGGAGTACTAGGCAAAAGCATCGGGGGATCAAACGAATACTTCGTTGGTACCTCAGAGTTGTGAAATGATACAGTGAAAGGAGCGTAATTTGTCTTTGGCTCAATAGCAGAGGGCAGCCAGTGATAGATTTTATATGGCATTATATCCATAAAGGCTCTAAGCTTAGTTTTAAAAGGTACGAGGCGGCATGAGCCGTTTTTATGAAATTTAGTCAAGGAACGAGGTGTGAGGCAGAGGCGCGTGCGTCACGGAACTTAGGCATGCAACATTGCTAAACTATATATGTAACACTTTTACACTCTACCCAAAATAATTATAAAATCTCAAAAGTACCATAAAGTCATTAAACACCAAATAGACATTTTAAGACCATCACAATGATTACGAATTAAGGCTTGCAGCTTGCTAGTTACAATCTGAAAGGTTATATTAAGGCTTCTGGTTTTAAGACTATAAAAAAGATTAAAAAAGTAGTTTTAACACTTCTAGTTAGAATATAAAGGCTTCTACTTGCAAATTGGAATTAGAGAAAAGGGTCAAATTCGGGATGTCAAAAAAACCCGGCCCACAATGACCCGCCCTGGCCCGAGACATTTGGGGCGGGTCTGGCCCGCCCCATCTTGCAAATGGGGCGGGTCCTCCATGCCCCACCTACATAATGGGGCGGGTCCGGTTATTATTGTTGACCCGTGCCGCCCCGCCCCGCCCCGATCCGACCCGCTCAATATACAAGTATACATACTTTTTCTTAAATTATACTCTCTCCGTCCCAAAAAGGATTATCAAATTTTCTTTTTTGGATGTCCCAAAAAGATTTGTAATTTCCATTTAAAGTAAGGAATATGTCGCTAAAATTAGTTCTCTCTCCTCTGCACAAAAATTTCAACCACACAGTTTTTACTTTATTAATCCACGTGGAAGTCAACTTTGGCCAACCTTTTCGGGATGGAGGGAGTACTACAAATATACTTCAACATACATATGTGTATGTACAATAAATCATAAATTCTTTGATCTTATAATATATTCATATATACTTCGTATATATCAGAATAAGATGAACGACAAATTATCAATGTCTGCTTTATATATAGCATTTTAGTACATATATTCAATTATTAATATAATTAAATAGATTAACTATTCAAGTCTAAGTAATTTTTCCTTAATTTTTTGAAATTTTTAGCGTATCGTGAATTTGATTTAATATATTAATTTTTAATAATTATTTAGAGATAAAGTTTATGTAGATTCAATTGGTAACAACTTTCCGCAAATAAAAATACATACTAGCTAATTAGGTTACGACGGGGCGGGGCGGACCCGTCCGAGTGACCCGCCCCGCCAAGTCACGGGGCGGGTCCGGGTCTTGCAGTACCCGCCCCGACCCATTGCCATGCCTAGGTCAAATAGACACTTCTACTATTCAAACCCATCACTTAAGGCCTTGTACCTAAAAAATTCATCATATAAGTGTGTACTTTAAAAACAATCAATCGAGACATTCTGACCTTCTATAGTAGGTTATTTTTAAAAAATTAAAGCAATTTATTTATCTATAAAAATTCATGTAAACTTGAAAAATAATGTTATAATTTTTATAATAAATAGTATAAGTTCAAAAATAGATAAATAATTTAACAGGTAAAAATAAAAAAATAAAGTGAAAGTGTAAAAAATACGTAGTATACAATTAAAATGTAATAACTTTTTAAAAGATGTAGAATATAAAAATAATTCCAAAAATGAAAAAATATAGACTTTGACATTCTTAAATTGTCCACACTTTTATATTTATTTCTTCGAATTTTAACATTATTTTTGAAGTTTTTAATATACAAAAGCTGCTATTATGGATCAAGAACCGGTTAAAAGGTCAAGTTGATTGATATTCTAAAGTGTGTGTACTTATATGATACCCTTTTTAGTATAGGGGCTTAATTGATGTATTAGATATAGTAGAAGGATCTATTCGACCCCCTTCCCTTGGAATTATAATGTTAATTTTAATTATCTGGGAATACAGAACTAGGCATATTGCTATATATGCTATAATGCATTTAGAGAGATTGCTCTGACATATATAGCCATAAACACAGACTGCTCTAACACATATAGTCATACTGTCATAGTATGTACTCCCTCCGTCCCGGAATTATCTTCATTCTTTCCTTTTCGGTCCGGCCCAAATTTATCTCCTCTTTCCTTTTTTGGCAAAGAATTTGTGGTTCACAACCATTCTTACACATTTCTCTTTCCTCTGTACAACTCTCCACCACACATTTCCCACTATCGTAAAACCCGTGTCCACTCAAATAAGGAGATAATTCCGGGACGGAGGTAGTAATTACTAATTAACTTGCAAAAAAGAGAGGAGAGCATGAGACATGACTGCATGATCAGAGATTACTATACACAAAAAATTTGGGAGAATTAATAAATAAACGGCTGCAGCATACTAAATTGCCAAACCAGAGTCACTGATGCCTCAAAACTCAAAAGGCAGCAAAAAGTGCGGAAGGCGTTCACTCTCTTGAACCTGCTGTGCCCGGTTTTCATGATGCAATTTTTTTATCGCTTCTATGTGCCTTGTGCCTAGGCATGCCTAATGCATTTTTTTTAAACTAAGGCCACGCCTATGATAGCATGCTTATAAAAGTTAAGCATGGTCTTGATCTGTTAGATGCTTTTGTTTTCAGAAACTTTCAGCAGTGGTCTATGAGCAACATGAGAGATATAGACTTTAGAGACACTTTTCTTGTAGAGCTGCTAAGGATAGGTGCATTATGTATTGCCATCCTGCAGTCTATGAGTGAAGAGTTGGTTCTGTACTTGTGCGTAAAGAGTTAAAGACTAGTAGGATATATGTAGGATACTTTTTTAAATTCGTCAAATTTGGCTCATTTGGAATGAAGGAAGTAATTGCTGTTTTGATTGCCTACAATTCTGTCAATTCATTCTACAAAATCTTAGGAACTTTCTTTCACTCTATTTTACCTTTGAACTCAATGAAAGGCTCGCAGAAAAACTCTCTTGTTCTATGTTTTGTTGGATATATTCAAACATGTACCATTGGCCCTACTCCCTACTGCTGTTTTCTTTCAATGTACAATGTTTTTCATTTTGGTGGTAGTCTGAGTACCCCTTTGTGTTATTTCTTAAAATCTCTGCACTTCCAAAATTTATGCATTTTCTATTCTTATGCTTACATGTAATAAACTTCAATTGATTTTTTATTAGATGCATAAACTTTCTCTTAGTTTTTTCCCACCATCAATGCAGCTTGATGAAAACATGGAGCAATGGCCCCATTTAAATGAACTTGTTCAATGCTATACAACTGATTGGATTAAAGATGACAGCAAGTATGGTCATTATGAGAGCATTGGCCCAGCTTCATTTAAGAGTCAGGTATTTGAAGGTCCTGATACAGATATTGAAACAGGTAAAATGGAAAAAACTGTTAGTGGCTAGGTTGCCTCTATCTAAATTGTGTTTTAAGTTCTTATATGTTAATTTTACTAAAATTTCGACATGAATTTCATGGAAATCAAGAATGTTACTTGCCAAGGAGAGTAAGTCAAGATATATATATGTGTGTGTGTGTGTGTGCGCGCGCGTGTGTGTATATATCTAGGGGAGAATATATATATATATATATATATATAGAGAGAGAGAGAGAGAGAGAGTCATTCTCCTGTCCAGCACTTTTCTGCCCGAACACCGTCCGAACACCGCCATTTGGGGCGTTTCCCGGTGGATTTTTTTGATGAATTTTTTTGAGCATGTTCCTCATCAAGTCTAGTTTATCCATACCAAATTTCAGCTCAAAATTCGATCAGGAAGGGAGTCAAATAATTCGTTGAAGTTAACTGCGCCAAATTATACATAGGAAAACGCAGTTAACTTCAACGAATTATTTGACTGCCTTCCCGATCGAATTTTGAGCTGAAATTTGGTATGGATAAACTAGACTTGATGAAGAACATGCTCAAAAAATTTCATCAAAAAATTTCACCGGGAACCACCCTAAACGGCGGTGTTCGGACGGCGTTCGGACCGGGAGGTGCTGGACCTGAGAATTTTCCTATATATATATAGGAGAGAGTTCAAATAAAAAGACACCTTCCCGTGCAAAGTGCGAAATTTGCACTTTTTCATGTTTCGCTTGCACTTTTGCTTGTTTTCGTTGCACTTTTTCGCGTCAGCGAAAAAAATTGGTTTATTTACAAAACTGCCACTGTGGTTTTGGCCGAATTTGGCCAAAATCTCAATGCTGAAAAAGTGCAACGGAAACACAAAAAAGTGAAAGCTCTGCACTTTTTCATGGAAGAGTTCAAATAAAAAGACATCTTTTTATATGGGGGATAATTCAAATAAAAAGTGGTCTTAACGTGCAAAGTGCAAAGTTTTGCACTTTTTCATGTTTCACTTGCACTTTTTCTTGCTCTCATTGCACTTTTTCGCGGTTGCTCAAAAAAATTGGTTTATTTATAAAACTGACACCGTCTTTTTGGCTGAATTTGGCCAAAATCGAAATGGCCAAAAAGTGCAACACAAACAAGAAAAAGTGGATGCGAAACATGAAAAAGTGAAAACTTTGCACTTTGCACGGGAAGACCACTTTTCATTTGAACTCTTCCATATATATATATATATATATATATATATATATATATATATATATATATATATATATATATAGGGGAGAGTTATATATATATAGGGGAGAGTGTTAGTGAGAACCCCTCCTAAAATGGGAACTCCTTATAATGAGAATTGAGAACTTTTAATATCAACCTTTCATTTATTACAATCATTGATTAGGATTTACTCATTCACATGGGGTCATATTCATAATTACTCTCAATTCAATTGGGGCCTTTTGCAATTAATCCTAAATATTTACAAAAATGCGACCTTATTATTATTAATTTTTTATTAGCCATTGATTATAAAAATGAATGATGGAGATTAGATGTATCTATTTTAAAATGGGTTCTTATTTTAAGAGGTGTTCTCATAAGAACCCTCCCTTATATATATATATATATAGGAAGCGGTTCCGGTGAGAAAGGACTCCTAGGAGAGAAATGAGAATGAATCTTGTTGGGGAGCATTATCCCGGCCTACTACTATTCAGGGGACCAAGGTTTCACCCCGATATGGAGCCTAGTTGGCGAGGCCCATGCAGCCATGTAGGCCCCTCAGGCCCATTGAGAGCCATTTAGGCCCACTCAGCTTGCTTGGCCCATTTCGGCCCGTTAAGGCCTGTCCGGTCCATTAGGCTTGAAAGCCCCCACCCCCCTTCTATAAATAGGAAGCTAGGCTTCCATTTAAAGGATCTGATCTTTGGCTCTTCTCCCCCTGGGGGGTTTCTTCCTCCCTGCTTCTTCTTTTCTTTAGAGATAGGATCAACCTCCATTAATGGAGTCCCAAAACTTGTACTATGTAAATGGTGAGGAGAGCGTTAATGAGAAAGAGCGGGCTTGGACGTTAGCCTGAAAAGTCCCGTGGTTTTCTCCCTTTCGGGTTTACACGTAAAAATCGAGTGTTATACCAAATTATATCTATATCTATTAGTTTATGTTGTAGATTCATTCTTCAAATATTGTGATACCAAGAGCTACTGATTACAGCAAGAAAGAAAGAAAAAATGTTCCGGGGGAAAGAAGACATTAAGAACGAAAAGAAGAAATCAGACCCTGGCTAATCAAGAGACCTGCCAAATGCAGAAAACCCCTTCCTTGTCCTGAGACAAACGCTAGATGACAGCATAAGATCAACGGAGGTTGCAAGCTACTCTACTGAAATTGGGAAAATTGGAGAAGATTAGTGGGACCCGCCAGCCCAACATGGGATCTCCCAGACACGACACTACCGCCGCTGGAAGAGGATGAGTGGGACCCGCCAGCCCACTAACTCGATGACACATAGAAACAGAGTCCTACTCTCACGTGGGGGCCTGACAACAAGTGGGTGATTTGACAGATTTGTGGTAATCCAAAAAACGTGCCTCCCTCCCGAACGGGAGTCTTCTTCCGGCTGGAGTAGGAATATATAGAGCGCCCGACCAATCTGTGGAATCTGCAGGAGAGGCCAAGCACAACAGGAAGCAGCAATCCCAACATAGCAAAACCCGGACAAGAATTTTCCGACTCCAAAAACCTGCCGACCAACCGCTGACCCCTTGGTTGGAGGTCAAGACAGCAACACTCTCTGCCGAACGGGATGTGGAAAAACAGCAATCACCCCTCAGGAGCCGGCATTGCCGCTCGGTAAAACCAACATCGGCAGGATAGATCATGACCAGAAGGAAGCATCAGAAGCCCTGGGCGGGAGCTTAACCAAACATGCGCCAGGAAGGAGACTAACCGATCAGTGGCCGCGGATGAGGGGAAGACAGCAGATTAGCAACTCAGACTCCTGAAACGTTAGTCATTAAAACCCTTGAATGACAAACGATTAATCACGAGCCGAACGGTATCTTCTGGTCATCAGCTTGAGCTCACCAAGACAAACATGAGGTCAGTGATAATCCGCTTGAACAGAACCTCCACCACATGTCTCCCGGCCACATTCGCATTGAGCCACCCAACTTCATCTGGAACGACCGATCGTCACTGGACCTCACCGTTCGGCAGATCCTTCATAGGCCCGACGGCTTCTTGCCGCTCAGTCATTGCCGTCCGGCCCAACCTTACTCACCGTTCAGCAGATCCTTTATAGGCCCGATGGCTTCTTGCCGCTCGGTCATTGCCGTCCGGCCCAACCTTACTCACCGTTCGGCAGATCCTTCATAGACCCGAAGGCTTCGTGCTGCTCGGTCATTGCCGTCCGGCAGATCCTCCCTTAAACATCACCCCCAGCAATCTAGAGCGTGGGGCCACCCGGTCTTAGCCGCACGACCTCCCCCACTAAAACTCCCAGTTCGCGAGCCAGCGACAATGTCCCCCAGAGCTTCGCACCGCTCATGCCCTGTCAAATGTGATGATCGATCTTGCTGTCCAACCCCCCAACTGGCAGTCACCGACCGGCACCTCCAGGTTCCAGCGCTGAATTTGGGCATGGTCTCTGGCTAAGTTCGCACCAGTATACCACCGGTCAGGGGACATACTTTCAATTGATGGGTTGGGCCATATTCTCTCCAAGGAGATTACTTGATGGTCAAAACTAAAGCCTATTCTTGTGATGGAGGCTACGTTATTTATCATCAGACTGGGCCAAAACCTCAACCGGTGAATACCTTGGCTTGTCAGCTGAAATTCGTCCTATTCAGCTAAGTACTACGGCCCTCTACACTCATGCTTTTAAATATCAATAATTGCTAGATAAAATCATTGATATTAGTTGTTGAATAACCATTATTTACTAAGGGTTTAAATTTCCCAAGATAAATAATGTCGAGCGAAACTTTGCTTCTAAGCTCACCAACAATTTTAATTAAGTGCTTGGTTCGAGAGGGCGCATGGATCCGCCCCCGATCGGCTCAAATTAGCTGGCTGAAAGCGTCTCGCGAAGGCGTTATCCGATGATGCATTTTAATTTAAAGACCATTCATGGTCCCGCATGGCACCAAAGTTTGATTAACTTTGGTTTGATTAACGGCAACCATGCCTAATACAGGGCGAAATACTTAGTTTGATTAACTAAAGTTGTTATTTTTTGGAAACGCCCGACAAACCACTAGGTGGTTCCAGCCATGGGTTCCTACAGGCCGAAAAATAAATCCAGGCCAACACGCCTGGTAGGGCCAGAGATTATTGAGATCGTTCAGGCTGATGTTAATGAACATAAAAATGACTATGCTTTATATGTGTATAATGTATATATACTGTCGGGCCGTACGACCTTGTTACCATGCTTATTGTGTGTGCAGTGGAATCCGTTCGATATGGTCGAGCTGAGAGATCCATGACGTTCGGCATGAAGCGCAAAGACGTTCATGACCGGCAAAGAAAATAATTCACAATCAGGCAAAGCTGTTCGATATGCCCGATCGGGGAGATCAGTGACGTTCGGCATGAAGCACAGAGATGTTCATGACTGGCAAAAAATGCAAGGTCATTCGATATACTTGAGCAGGGAGATCGATAATATTCGGCATGATGCACAAGACGTTCATGGCCGACCAAGAGAGAAGTCCTACAGGTCGGATGACGCACAAGCTTTCAGGTCACACTCCATGACTAGCAATCCGCCCCCCGCCGTTCGGCACCTAGAGCAAGCACCACGGGCAGAGGGCGCCTGCAAGACCCTTACACATTCTTGATCACGGTCAGGTCCACCCACACCTTTACAGGGGAGGATCACCATTATATGCAGTACGATCGGCCCCTCAGCGCCATAGTATCCCGTTCATGGTCAGGTCCGCCCACACCTTTCAGGGGAAGATCAATGTTTTATGCAGTACGATCGACCCCTCAGCGCCATTGTATCCAGTTCACGGTCAGGTCCGCCCACACCTTTACAGGGGGAGGATCACCGTTTTATGCAGTATGATCGGCCCCTCAGCGCCACCGTATCCGGTTCACGGTCAGGTCCGCCCACACCTTTACAGGGGAGGATCACCGTTTTATGCAGTACGATGCCATCATATCCAGTTCACGGTCAGGCCCGCCCACACCTTTACAGGGGAGGATCACCGTCTTATGCAGTACGATCGGCCCCTCAGTGCTGACATCCTGACATCAATAACAGCAGCTATTCAGAATGACTATATTCTATGGTGTAAGATCTTGTCTCAATTATTAGCTTCGACGAACCACGACGACTAGTTCGGAGGGCTAACGAGCCACGATGACTAGATCGAAGGGTGGAATCCCAGCTTTGAAATGGGATTAACGGGGAAGCTTACGTGTTAGCTTGGAAATAAGGATTGAGGGACCAGAAGTATGGACGAACCGTCGAACAGACTGGTCAAAACCAGATGGATCGAACAGGGGAATCGAAACTGTGGTTCAAATTCTCAACGAGGCATAGTACGTTGAGCCGTTCAAATGGGACGAACGGGGGAATCGAACTATGAATTGGGTGTGAGTCATCATTTCAACTAAGTTTGTCGATCCGTTCGTCAAAACGATCGAATGGTGGATCGAACTGGTTTTGGAGATGATGTAAAACAAATGGTGGACCAAAGAGTCCTGGGTCGATGGGTCCGAGTCTTTTAGAGTCAAGTCCGTGGAATACCCCGTCCAAAAGATAGGGGTTCTACAACCACGTTCACGAGTGCGTGGCATACACGTTTGGGCTACCCAATTGTTGCGACGGCTAATGGAGTGTGGTAGTCGTCCCCGACCTATTAGTGGGAGTGATCCGTCCAAATCTGACCGGACAGGTAATCTCGACTGATTCTGTTTGACCTGGGGGCTGGGGAATAAGAGTTCCTTTCTTCTCTTGAAGATCTTATGCCGCACGAACGACTCCTCAGTGTCATCGCGCCTACTCACGACCGGGCTCGTCTATTCTTAATCTGGGATGGCGACCATCGTATTATGCAGCATGAACGGCTCCACAGTGTCGTCATGCTTACTTATCGGCCAGGCTCGTCCATTCCTAATCTGGGATGGCGACCGCCACTTTATGCAGCATCACGAACGGCTGACTCTTCAGCGCTGTCGTGCCTACTTATCGGTCGGGCTCGTCCATTCCTAATCTGGGATGGCGACCGCCACTTTATGCAGCACGAACGGTTGGCTCTTTAGTGACGTCGTGTCTTCTTGTCGGTCGGGTCGGCCCATGCCATTCAGGGTCGGGACTGCCGCTTTATATATGCAGCACGAACGGCTGGCTCTTCAGCGCCGTCGTGCCTACTTATCGGTCGGGCTCATCCATTCCTAATCTGGTATGACGACCGCCATTTTATGCAGCATGAACGGCTGGCTCTTCAGCGCCGTCGTGTCTTCTTGTCGGTCGGGTCCGCCCATGCCATTCAGGGTCGGGACCACCGCTTTATATATGCAGCACGGGCGGCTAGCTCTTCAGCGCCGTCGTGTCTTCTTCTTGTCGGTCGGGTCCACCCATGCCATTCGGGGTTGGGACTGCCGCTTTATAATGCAGCTTGAGCGGCTGGCTCTTCAACACCGTCTTGTCTTCTTCTTGTCGGTCAGGTCCACCCATGCCATTCAGGGTCGGGACGGCTGCTTTATGCAGCACGAACGGCTGGCTCTTCAGCGTCGTCGTGTCTTCTTTTTGGCCCGGTCTGCCCTTGCCATTCAGGGTCGGGACCACCGCCTTATGCAGCACGAACGACAGGCTATTTAGCGCCGTTGTGCCTAGTGAGGGGACTTCACCTCACCTATCACTTATGCATGCTTTGCGTCCAAGACTATTCGAAGACACCGATTCGGGGAAGGCAAGGAGGGACGTGAGCAAGAGTATATTTTCTCGAGTAGATTCACAGGCTCACTACTCAAGAAACTGGGGGACTTGTTGAGGAATACTATCCCGGCCTATTACTATTCAGGGGCCCAAGGTTTCACCCCGGTATGGAGCTCAGTTAGCGAGGCCCATGTAGGCCCCTCGGGCCCATTGAGAGCCATTTAGGCCCACTCGGCCTGCCCGGCCCATTTCGGCCCGTTAAGGCCTGTCCGGTCCATTATGCTAGCAAGCCCCCACCACCTTCTATAAATAGGAAGCTAGGCTTCCATTTAAAGGATCTGATCTTTGGCTCTTCTCCCCCTAGGGGGTTTCTTCCTCCCTGCTTCTTCTTTTCTTTAGAGATAGGATCAACCTCCATTAATGGAGTCCCAAAACTTGTACTATGTAAATGGTGAGGAGAGCGTTAATGAGAAAGAGCGGGCTTGGACGTTAGCCTAAAAAGTCCCGTGGTTTTCTCCCTTTCGGGTTTCCACCTAAAAATTGAGTGTTATACCAAATTATATCTATATCTATTAGTTTATGTTGGACTTAAACTCAACAAATCTGAACCGTTGGATTTTATTATGTGAAATTGGATTGTGCATTAGGTTACACTGAAATGTGCATTAGATGAAGTTGAAATGTGCAGAATACAAGGTAAAACTCAAATGTGCATTAGGTGAAACTGAAATGTGCAGAATAAAAGGTACAAAAATGACATCGCATCGTACCTTTTATTTTCCACATTTCAATCTCACCCAATGCACAATTCAACTTCACATAATGCCACTGTATCATAATCTTTGTGCTGCAGAGTTCAATTTCACTTACTGCACATTTCAGTTTTACCTAATGCACATTAAATTTCACATAATACAATCAAACAGTTCAGATTCGTTCTCATTTCTCTTCTAAGATCATTTTCTCATTTGAACCTAATTCTGTATATATATATACATATATATATACACACATACATACATACACAGACAAACTCTTCCATAGTCATGGTGTCTATGAGAAATTGTGTAGGCCAAGCTGAAAGCTAAATAAGTAGACTCTCTGCTGGAGATTGGACTGTGGATTTTTCATGGAATCTGTGTTCTTTGACCTTGCCTGTGTCTTGCTAGCCTCTTGACAGATACCTCATGCTTTCAAAAGTTACTTTTATGTGCTGTTTGAGTCTAGCTTAAATCTTTAATCAAGTGAAGTAGACATTTAGCTGAATACAGCATACATGAAGGATTCCTTTAACATTAGTTTTGTCCATAGTATTATTTTTTCACTTTTTTGTGCAATGCTGTTTTTGTTTCATTGGGCTTTGTTTAGTGACTTTTTTTGTCACTGCAAATGGGGCCTTTTGCATTAGTTTTTAAGCTTTGTGAGCATTTGCAGAGATGCATCTTAGCAATGTGAGGCAAGTTAAGATTGATGATTCATTTGTGGGAGAAAATCCAAGTACATCCGCAGTACAAATGACTGATGCTAGCTTGTACGACTTGTCAAATTTAAAAGTCTCTAAGGTTGTTCTGTATGAATGTTCAAACAGTTTGATCACAAATACCCCCTCACTCACACATAATAAACTCTATACTTCTATGTCTTTTTAACAGACTAAATATTTTTTTGCAGCATTTTGGTGAATCTCCTTTACCTGCTTATGAACCAGTTTATGACTGGGAAAATGAAAGATCAATGATATTTGGGCAGAGGACTCCTGAAGCTCACATGTCCCAATATACTAGGTATCACTATAATACTTCAATTTTTCCTTGCCTCCACTTTCTATTGCTTCAGAGTTTCTGATTTGGAATATATATCGGTGGCTACAGTGGACTAAAAATTGCCGTTAGGGTTCTATCCTTGGCTTTCCAAGCAGGATTAGCTGGTAAGGCTATAACTCTGATTCCAAATACCATTACTGCTATGTGTATTGTATGGAAGGAAATAAATAAATTATACTTAATACTCCCTCCGTATTTAAAAGTTGCCTACGCTTTCCTTTTTGGGTTGTATTTAAAAGTTCCCTACACCTTCCCATTTAGGAAAGTTTTATCTATGAAAATACAGTATTACCCTTATCTTTTTACCTTCATTCAATTATATTCTACCTCATTACTCTTTTAATTACATTCTCTCACCTACTTTTTCCTTTATCATTCATCTTCTCTTTTCTACTTTATCACTTTACTCTACCCCTACTTTTTCATGTTAAATTGTGTGCCCAAAGCTAATGTAAGTAACTTTAAAATACGGAGGGAGTACATAATATTGTAATTTAATAGTGAGAACCGTTACATATCTTTCTCATTTATGAGAGAATTATTTCTTACCATATAGACATACTTAGTCATTGTATAAATTACAGCTCTTGTGATGAAATTCAGTGTGCATAACTATATTCAAAACCTTCCTTTATCCTTTCTTCTATATGTTCTCAGAGCCCTTGAGCTCTAACTAGCCTGCACCTCCTTCCCTATGACAATCGGCGACAATTCCGGTCAGCCGGAGGTTCTCCTCCAGCAAGGAGACCCCAACACCGTTACTCTGAGTCATACTATTACTGCTTCTCCCCCTATTACAGTATTACCACACCCCTCACCCCATATGGATTAATGATACTAAATCCCGGTCATTTTCCAGAAAAGCTAGATGGCTCCAATTACCTTGTCTAGCGTGACCAGATTCTGGACCTCCTCTTCGGCTCTCATCTTGACCAATATGTAGCTGATGATGGTGTCCCGCCGCCGCAGAGTGATGTCAATGGCCATCTACGGTGGACTAGGCAAGATCGGCTCATCCGACACGCTCTTATTGCTTCCCCGAGTTCAGCATTTAAACCTTTGGTTGGATCCGCCCGTACATCTACGACAGTATGGAAGACACTTGAGCAACTTTACGGGACCCGAACATCATCTCAAATCCGCAACATGAAGGACATCTTTCGCCACACACGACAGGGCTCCAGGCCGGTAGGCAAGTATCTCCATCACCTCAAGACCCTCTCCGTCGAACTAGCCCTGCTCGCCTGCCCTGTAGATGATGAGGATTACGTCATTCAAGCCTTTAAGGACTTCTTCCTGAGTTCGAATCATTTACAAACTCTATTCGAACCTGTGGAGACAACAACTTCGGTGCTATCTACAAGCTGCTCACAGGCTTCAAAGCGAACCATTCTGCTCTTAATTGTTGGCATCGGTTTGAACAATAGGCTTTATCCTCCTCAAGTCAATACAGTTGTCACTAATCACAATGGCTGGCGGCTTGATTCTGGAGCAATCAATCATGTCACCAACAACTTGAACAATCTTACCTTGACATCCGATTATACCGACACTGACTCTCTCATTATCGGTAACAGTAAAGGTCTTGCGATAACACAAATTGGGCATATGACTCTTCACTCTCTCTCCTTACCTAATACTCTTTTTGCTCCTATTCATACCAATTTAATTTCTGTCTCCAAATTATGTCGTGATAATGCCGTACTATCTGAATTTCATTCCTCTTTTTGTCTTATCAAGGACCGACGAACGGAAGCAATTTTGTTATGGGGTATGAATAATGGAGACGTCTACCGCTTTCCTGATGCCCCCCTACACCTTCTCCTTATGTTCACATCACAAACTACAATTCTCTTAATAAATGGCATTGTCGTTTTAGGCCATCCTGCCCTCCCTATCACTAAAAAAATTCTCTCTTCCTTAGGTATTTCTTTTCCCAATGTTGCAACGAAGTTTTCTTTGTGTGTCTCATGTGCTAGTAATGAAAGCCATAAATTATCGTTTGCTCAATCATCTCTTACGAGTTCAGGACCTCTAGATTTAATCTATACGGATGTTGGGGCCCCGCTCGTGTTACCTCTATTGATGGCTTTTGTTACCATGTTATTTTTGTTGATCATTATACCAAATATATTTGGATTTTTACTATGACTCATAAGATTGAAGTGCCTTCAATTTTTTTAACAGTTTAAAAAAATTGTGGAAAACTTTTTTCAACGCACAATTAAAACAGTTCACATCACAAACAACAATTCTCTTAATAAATGGCATTGTTGTTTTAGGCCATCCTGCCCTCCCTATCACTAAAAAAATTCTCTCTTCCTTAGGTATTTCTTTTCCCAATGTTGCAACGAAGTTTTCTTTGTGTGTCTCATGTGCTAGTAATGAAAGCCATAAATTATCGTTTGCTCAATCATCTCTTACGAGTTCAGGACCTCTAGATTTAATCTATACGGATGTTGGGGCCCCGCTCGTGTTACCTCTATTGATGGCTTTCGTTACCATGTTATTTTTGTTGATCATTATACCAAATATATTTGGCTTTTTACTATGACTCATAAGATTGAAGTGCCTTCAATTTTTTTAACAGTTTAACAAAATTGTGGAAAACTTTTTTCAACACACAATTAAAACAGTTTACTCTGATGGGGGAGACGAATACATCACCTTAGGGAAATTCCTTCGCACATGTGGCGTTTCTCACTTACTTACTCTTCCCCACACTCCATAACACAATGGCTTTACTGAACGCCGACATCGTCACATTGTGGAAACCGGTATCACCTTACTTCACCACACACCCATGCCTCTTAAATATTGGCCCTATGCTTTCTTTACGTCAGTTTATCTCATTAATAGACAACTTGCACTTTCTCTTAATTTTTGCACCCCATATGAAAAACTTTTCCAACAACCTCCTCATAATACTAAACTTGTTATTTTTGGGTGCCAATGTTTCTCATTGTTACGTCCTTATACCACTCATAAGTTAAAACCACGCTTTAAACCGTGTGCTTTCCTTGGGTACTGTGACCAACAAAGTGCTTATTGTTGTCTTGACCTTACCACGAATCGTGTTTTTGTTAGCAGTCATGTAGTGTTTGATGAATCAGTCTTCTCCTTTTCCACGACCACGCCACCGGTCTCCAAGATCACTGCTGAAGTTGATCTCTGGCTTCAACCATCTTTGTCTTTTCTTCCCATTTCAGGTACTATGCTTACGGGGGTGTCTCCTCCTACTCATACCTCGGCTCACGAACAGTCTCCTGGTACGTCACCCACTATTTCCACCAAAGTGACCCCATCCCCCATAGACCCACACAACCACAAGTTATTACTTACCAACGTCGTCCCAAACCAATTCCTTCTGTCCCCACACCTTACCAACCCACCACTCTTGATATCCCACCCCTCGATAACCCGCTGCCCAAACGTACCCACCCAATGACCCTTCGACCTCGTAAACATGCACATATTGCCATCAACAAACCTTTACCTAATCATATAATTCCCACTTGTGTACCAGAATGGCGGACGACAATGCCAGTAGAATTTGATGTCTTGGTAAAACAAGGAACTTTGGACCTTGTTCCATCTCAAGGCCAAAATATTGTGGGTTGAAAATGGGTATATACAGTGAATTATAAGCCGAATGACTCCTTGGATCACTACAAGGCCCGATTAGTGACCAAAGGTTTTCATCAGCTGCCCGTATTGATTATTCTGACACTTTTAGCCCGGTCACTATTCGTGTTGTCTTGACTATTGCTCTTTCGCATGGCTGGCCAATTCATCAACTGGACGTTAACAACGCTTTTCTACATTGAACTCTTCAGGAAGAGGTTTACATGAAGCAACCCCCTGGCTTTAATGATGGTTTTGGGTTTGTTTGTCATCTACGAAAATCCATCTGTGGCCTTAAATAGGCACCTCAGGTGTGGTATTAGTCTCTTAGTGGATTTCTTCTCTCACTCGGTTTTTATCAGTCTACTGCTGATGCCAGTCTATTCATATTTTCTTCCCATAACTCCTACATCTATGTGTTGGTTTATGTGGATGACATTATTGTTACTGGCTCTACACCGACATTGATACGACAAACTATTGATTCCTTGGCCCACCAGTTCTCTATCAAGGATTTAGGAGTCTTACATTTTTTCTTGGGCATGCAGGTAACTCCTACACATGATGGACTCTTCCTTGATCAACACAATTACATCATGGACTTATTAAAAATATTGAAAATGGATGAAGCTAATCCTGTGGCTACGTCGTTAGCATCTTCTGCATCCTTAACTCCGTTTGACAGCTCTGGCTCATGTGATGTCACTCTGTATCGCCAAGTCATTGGGTCCCTTCAATATTTGAATCTTACCCGCCATGACGCTACTTTTGCTATCAGCAAACTGGCTCAATTTATGCATAAACCTACGGTTAATCACTGACAGCTTCTCAAACGTCTTTTGTGCTATCTACAAAACCCTACTTCTCATGGACTTTTTCTTCGCCGGAGTATTTCTCCCTCTTTAAGAGTCTTTGTTGATGGTGATTGGGCAGAGAGAATCCTGGTGACCGCTCCTCAACCGGTGCCTACGCCATGCTTGTCATGGCGTCACCTAGGCGTCGCCTAGTCGCCGACTAGGCATCCTGGCGATGGAGAAGGGTCGACAGGGGAGATCGACTCGCCGGAAGAAGGCTAGTCGCCTCTGGCGTCGTCCAGGCGTGAATATGTCATCCAGGCGCAGTCTTGGCGTCACGCCAGGGGAGATTTGAAATCTCAATAAATTCGTTTTTTGAAGCCCAGCCTAAAAGAACAATCGTCGACTCTCAACCTCGAAGCTCAATCGACGATTCCTAAAGGTGGAGCATCGCTAGTCGTTACTTTTATGATTTGTGCCTCTGTAGCAAGGTCGTCTGTAGGCGATCTGTAGTTGATGTGTTCCTGCGTCACAAGGTTGAAGACGACGTGCGCTCTTCCCAGCCTTTTATTTTTATCGGTCATTCATCTTATCACGTTAGTCTTTATCAGACTTCTTATTCTATTATATATTGATATTAAACATTAATATTAATACTTCGTACCCACTCAGCAGTATATCCACTACAGTTATACATAGTTTAATTTGAATATAATATATGTATATTTCGTACACACTATACAACATGCATAGATACATACTACAATATATATTAGCAATGAATATAACTTGTATATTAATAAATTAGATATATAATAAATTAATAAATTGGGTATATTAATATTGAAATTAATAATTTGCATATTAATCAATTAGGTATACTAATATATTAATAAATTATTAGGCAATATACAATTGCATTCTTAATATATCATATATAATATGTAATTAAACTACAAATTAAATAGAATGTTGTATTGTTATGTATAAAATATAATTATGTATATTGTGCGACAAGTCGCCTAATTGTCGCCTAGGCGGGCGCCTTGTCGCCTAGGCGATATGGCGGTCGGCTGGCGCCGCGACTCGCCTTACCGCCGTGACAAGTATGGCCTACGCCATCTTTCTTGGGGAATCTCTTATCTCTTGGAAATCAGTCAAGCAACACACTATTGCTAAGTCTTCTATGGAGGTTGAATACCGAGCTCTTTCCACTGCTGCATCTTAAATTATTTGGATCAAATCTCTCTTGCGTGAGTTGCGACATCTGCTCCTGCCTCCTCCACTTCTCCTTTGTGACAACATAGGTGCCACTGTCTTCAACAAATCCTGTCTTCCACTCTTGCATAAAACATGTGGCTATTGACTTTCATTTTGTTCGGCAGCGGGTTTAACATGGGCTTCTTCAAGTTCGTCACATTCCATCTTCTGATCAAATAGCTGATGCTCTCACCAAACCACTTCCCCAACAACGCTTTATTCTTCTTAGAGACGAGCTCAGGATTCTTGGGAGTGACAGAATACCCGACTTGCGGGGACGTATTGAAGGAAATAAATAAATTATACTTAATACATAATATTGTAATTTAATAGTGAGAACTGCTACATATCTTTCTCATTTATGAGAGAATTATTTCTTACCATATAGACATACTTATTCATTGTATAAATTACAACTCTTGTAATGAAATTCAGTGTGCAGAATTATATTCAAAACCTTCCTTTATCCCTTCTTCTATATAATGTACATATCATCATTTCTTTTGTGACTCTAATCAACCAGCACTTCTCAAAATTCTGAGTGTTTCTTTCAGAGCCATTTCATGGGACAATTTGCTTATACAACAGGGAGAGAAGAGAAAAACTTTCAGAAGATTATAATTTCCAGATACTACCAGAAGAAATGCAGAATGTAAGCTTGTTAATATTTTACTCATATTGTTATTGGTTCTTACAGTGCAAGCTTGCTATTGTCATGATGCTTATGATGCCATTACCAGGCAAGCACATCTTGTGAACGACGGTCTGTGTTTCATTTAGATGCCCCATCAGCATCAATCTGTCTGTTAGTCCAACTAGAGAAACCAGCCACTGAAGAAGGCGGGGTGACTCCCAATGTATATTCACGGAAAGAATCAGTGAGTATAACCACTTTCAGGAACATATAATATTGTAACCTAGCAATTGTTTCGTGTTTGGTGAAGAAAAATGTAAAAACTTAGTAGCATAAGGTTTTTGGAATAGAACACAACATTTGATTTGGAACTATCTAGTAGACAACTTATGCAGGGGGCTTCTTATAGCTGAATCCAACAGGATACACATTGTCAATGTATTTAAAGATGTTTAAAACGAACTTTCCGCAAATAATATTTGGCTCAAATGTGATGAGGGGGCTCGTTGAGCCTCTGATGATAAACATAAAAAGATGTTATCCTAAACAGTAAAGCTCGTTGCATTATTTAGCTCACTTGCTCTTTTAAGTCTATGCTTCGGTATCAGTTTGCTAAAAGTTCATTTGCAGAAAGATCATTTTAATAAAGTTAGTTGATGTAATGTCATATGTTAAAACTTAAAAGTGAATTAATGTTAGTTCAGTAAAGTGAAAGTTCTTTGGGTAAAAGAGGGATTACTTAAAGCTTGCTTCGAAGCCCGTTTGAAAACTTAATCTCAAACTAAAGTCATATTTACCAAAATTACTTATGGTTACATCAGGAATGCATTTCATGAACTCAAAATATAAAACAAAGATCTTTTGAAAGTTAAAAGCACATTTGGCTTTCTCAACATGGAATCCAAATGGGCATCGAGTCTTGTTGTGCTATAGTGATAATGTTGTGGGTGATGGTATTTCCTTTTTAGGAATTTTATCAACCCAGGACCTGAAAGATAGGTTTACTATCAATAAGATACCAGAAAGATAAAGTGTGTTGATATAGGGCTTGAATGATTGCAAAGTATCAACCAAAGAACTAAAATATCATACATTTGATTTATTTAATTTTTTATTCATTCCATTGCTAATTTTTGATGACGTGTTCTTCACAAAAAGTTTATTATATTAAAAGATTAAATACTATTTACTTCTTTCAAAATTAAAAAATATTAGAATGCATGGAATTTCAGGTCTTAGATTGATAGTTTTCAGTCATTCGGACCCTATATTGACACACTTCATCTTTCAGGTTCTTTATTGATAGTGAACCTATCTTTCAAATCCTGGATTGATAAAATCCTTTCTAGAAAGATTCAGATGATAATGTACTATGATTTGTTCACTTAACTATTAGATAACTGTGTCGTTTTATGTCACGTTGTTGTAGATAATTGCGATTAACGAGGTTGTGTATTTCTGTGTGATAAATAATAGCATGCTGATGCAATTGTGGGTGCAATATACTATACCACTGCAGTTCTTTGTGCTCGTCTTTTACTATACTCTTCCTATTAGTAACTTATGCCCTATTAATCGATGATGAGTTCCTGACCTCTTTACAAGTTCTCAAATCTGAACTAATTTCTATCTGAGCAGGTTCATCTGACTGAGAGAGAGAGACAGAAATTGCAAGTTTGGTCTCACATCATGCCTTACAGAGAGTCTTTTGCCTGGGCCATCATCCCACTTTTTGATACCAGTATTTGTGCTGCTGCTGGATCTAATTCCCCTGGCAGTCCCCTTTCTTCAAGCTTTTCAGGATATAGCTGTCAAGAAGGTGTTGTAGAGCCAATTGCTAAGATCACCATGGAGGGAAGTCTTGGTCATTCCAGTGGAAACTCCATTGTTGTTGAAGTGTCTAATTTAAATAAAGTTAAAGAAGCCTACACAGAGGACTCACTCCAGGTTAACTGATATCCTTCATTTGTCATCTCGTTCTTTCCGTGTCTACTTTTCCACAGTTCCATACTACACAGAGGATTCAATATGTTCGACCGTTACACTAGTTCCCACTTTTCCTGTTCTTGGATTATCTTTTCTGCTCTAATAAGACTTCTGTTTTTGTCAAAGGAAAGATTGTTGCTTTGAATGGTTGATACTTCGGTGCTTCCGTACTGACTTCAAATTCATCTATATTGCCTGCTGTTAGGTTATAAAACATATGTTTGATATTTTGAAAAGACAGTTTTAAGTCTTGAGGCGGCATGTGGCATAAGCCTCAAAGTGCAGAACACTTAAAAATTGAAAGCTACAGGCATGTGACAAAAGGATAAAAAGATAAAAGGATAAAAAGATGATAAGAGATCAATCTGCCACATGAATACCCACATTCGGATTTGCTCTCCAAAGCCATACTCTCATCTCATCCAATAAGAAGCCTATCACTCTTGACTCCTCTAGTCTACGTCTGATTGGGGTTTCCTCTCCCTCTCCTTCTCGCCTCTTCTCCACACCTCTCAATTCGCCTAACAGGTGCATAACTCGGTCTTCTACACTCATGACCAAACCACCACAATCGAGACTCTCTCATTTTATCTTCAATAGGCGCTACTCACACTTTTTGTCCGTTTGTGTTGGGGTACTAGTCACAACTACAAAACAAAATTTAAACTTAGGGTAAACAAACGGACAGTCAACCTTCACAACACTAAAACTTCAATAAACACATGTTGTGTTTAAACCTAAAATTGAGACGTATAGGCCTCATTATCCTCATTGGACACATTTTTATCTGAGGGAAATCAGAGGAATAAAATCTGTGTGAAGAAAATTGTGTTAATTTTTGTATGTGGCAAATATATCTTAATGTTTTGATAGGCTTAAAGCATGCTTACTATTGAATAAAAAAGCCCAATCTGAATTTCATTTATACATAATAAGCTTGGGATAAGATCATAAGCTTAAAAAAACTTCCAGGTTAAGCCTCACCGAAAATGCTTTTAGGCGTACGAGGCATAAGCCTCAATACAACTACTCGTGGCTTAAACCTCAATGTGTGCCTCAAAAATGCCTTTTAGACGCCTTTTTTGGTTGCTTTGGGATTCAACTAATGGTTGCATGCTGAAATTATTGGTAAAAAAGTAATTGGAGAGAAAGGGTGAATGGAGAGAATGTTTAAAGTTAGTAGATTATTTGGATGTGTACTTAGTTGGTGACATAATAACATTTCTGGAAGAGAAGGCTTACTGAGTGAATATAGTTAAAGATTAGAGTTTTTCTTAAAGATGTATATAACGAGGAATAATGGTGCCTTTAAGGCGACGATCGACTCTAACGTGGAAACTATTTGAAGAAAAACATATTAATATTATAATTTCTTTAACTTATAAGAAAGAATAAGAAGTAGAACTGCAGATTGCAGGCATGCGCTTTTAAGATGACTCTACCTTTTGACCTCTAAATCATCATCATCATTACCCCAGTGCCGCAAAGGCTCCCACCTAGCGTGGGGTAAGGGGGTCGGATGTACGCAATCTTACCCCTGTACTAAAGCACAGAGAGGCTGTTTCCGGATGACCCATAGTGAAAATCGCGTCGAAAATTACATGGACCGACCGCTGCTTCATAACAAATAAACACAGACAGTTTAATGAGTCATTTTGTTTTATTCCATCATATTCCCATTTCCCAAGCCAAAAAATAGTGAGTCTTTGGCTCCATCGCAAATGATGGAAAGTTTTTACCTCTAAATGTTAGATGTAATTTTGTTTCTTCTTTACTTTTGAAACCTATAGAAAATTAGAAATGTTCTATATCAAATTGTATCCTATATATGTATATATTAGAAATTACTCTAAATAGGAGTAGATTTTTTTTTCCAAAATAGGAGCACTATATCTTTTACCCTAAAGTTGAGTATTTATTGCCATGTTTGAGAAATACTGCCATATTGATGTCCGATAATGTCAAAGTATGGAAGAATGATTTTAGGATGACAATTATTTACTCCTATTTTGGGGGGAAAATATAACACTCTTATTTTGGAAGTTCACATTGGTTCAACACTTATTTTGGGAAATTCCCCACCCTCATATATATATAGGAAGGTTCTAGTGAGAACTAATCCGAAAATGAGAACTCCTTATAATGAGAATTTTTAATCACAACCTTTCATTTTGTTCAATCATTGGTAAAATGCATATGCGGTCCTTTCTATAATTATTCAAAATTCAAATGAAGTCTTTTTTGTAATTATTGTACAATTATTACAAAAATGACAACTTGTTGATTCTAACCCTTGATTTGATATATCAAAAGGGGATATTAAAAGTTCACATTTATAAATGAGATCTTATTTTAAATGGGATTCTCATTAGAACCCTCCCCTATATGTGTGTCACAGTGGAGGACCTAGGGGGCCCTAGAGGGGCAAGTGCCCCCGCTTTTGACTCCGGAGTTTAGTATTAGTACTCAAGAAAAAATTCGTGCACCCCTACCTGAACAAAAAAATCACTATGTACTATGTATTAGATATAGGAACAACTTCGTTGAAGAGCATATACCAATTGTAATGAGAAATATAAACAACTATGAAGTTGTGATGAAGCAAATCCTTACAGTTAGGCATGTTGTTGATATGGTTACTACACTTTCTTTGAAAAGTCGCATTGATGATTTTTAACTAATTTAAGCGTGAATAATGTTTGTTTAAAGTTAAAGGTCAAAGATATGATAAGGCTTCTAATATGTGGGATGAATTTAGGAGGTTTCCTTTTGGACTCAGATTTGCTGAGCTGGTTTGTTATGTTTTAGACTTGAGTCTGGTCAGGTAAACGTTTGGAAACTTCTGGGTCCAAGTGGCAGTACCCCCACTTTAGAAAACTTCTGGGCCCGCCATTACTGTGTGTGTATATAACTCCATAAAGAGATCAGACATCCATCATCTATGATTGAATATCACATAACTTACTAATGCCAAAAATGAAGTAAAAGACAAGCACACAGAACTGCAATGGTATATTGCACTCAAAGTTGCGTCAAGCCGTCAACATGCTATTACTTATCACATCAAAACTACACAACCCTGTTAAACTCAATTATCTACAACAACATGACATAAAATGACACTATTGTCTAACAGTTAAGTGAACAAATCATAAAACATGCTCATATGTATCTATCTTGAAAATGCCTTCACCTACACCATTATCATTGTGCACTGAAACACTTCATGCCCATTTGGATTTAATTTTGAGAAAGCCAAAAGTGCTTTTAACTTTCAAAAGATCATTGTTTTATATTTTGGATTCAGAATATACATTCCGGGTGTAAGTAAAAGTGATTTTTGCAAACAAAACTTCGGTTTGAGTTTAAGTTTTCAAATGGACTTTGGTGCAAACTTCAACTAATCCCTATTTTATCAAAACGATTTTCACTTTAATATTAATTCACATTTCACTAATGGCATTGTCATTAATGCCCTACACACCGGGGAAATAACATGTGAGAAATAAATATTTATTTTCTCACCTGCGGAATGTGACTTATGGTAACAAAAATATGACTTTTGGCACAAATCTTATAACTTCCTATTGTTTTTTTACTATAAAATCATCATCATCGTCATCATTTACCCCTGTGCCGCAAAGGCTCCCACCTACGATGGGGTAAGGGGAGGCCGGATGTACGCAATCTTACCCCTGTATTAAAAAGCACAGAGTGTCTGTTTCCGAATAACCCATAAGATATATCACTAAAAATAACCACTAAGAACTTATATGTTTTGTTGCAAAAGTTAAGTTTCTTTTACTTTGTGTTCTATTACGCATGAGAATTTCTATATGTATATGTTTTGATCCTCTCCCTATATATATTTATGTGTATATGCATATGGTCCGGTTCTGGCGAGAGCACTTCTTCCCGTGAGAAATGAGAACGATTAAGAACGATGCACATTATGACTCACGGAGGTGCACATTTATAGTTAAAGTAATGCAAATTTCATATGTGCACATATGTGGTTAAAATAATAAATAGTTCAAATGCACATTTTCTAATTTATGATTGCACATTTTTGTTTCACCTTATTAGACAAGTTATGGAGAGGTATATGGCCACTAAAAGGATCTGCATTTGGTGTTCATTGACTTAGAAAAGTATAGGGTACCTCGAGAAGTCCTTTAATGGGCCTTAACTAGAAAAGGCATATCTCATAAGTATATCAACATCATCATGGATATGTATGAGACTTGTACTACAAGTGCCCGTACTAGTGTAATTAGGACCGCATAGTTCCATATTACTATCGGAGTGCACCAAGGATCAGCTCTGAGTCTTTTCTTATTTGCTATAGTCATGGATGAACTTATGAAGTCGATTCAAGAAGATATACCGTGGTGCATGATGTTTGCCTACAGTATTGTATTGATTGATGAGACACAATCGGGTGTTAAGGCATAGTTAGAAGTATGGCGACAAACATTGGATACCAAGGGTTTTAGACTGAGCCGAAGCAAGACTGAGTATATGGAGTGCAAGTTTGGTGGAGGTAGAAGTAGTAGCCACAGTGGGATTACTTTTGATGGTAAGGAGATACCAATGTGCGATATGTTTCGTTACTTGGGCTCCATAATTCAGAAGGATGGTGAATTAGATGAAGATGTATCTCATAAAATCAGAGCTGGGTGGATGAAATGGAACATTGCATCAGGATTTCTATGCGATCGTGGTATGCTGACTAGACTGAAAGGTAATTTTTTTCGAACAACAATTAGATCTACATTTATGTATGGCGTAGAGTGGTGGTCGGTGAAATAATGTCACATTCAAAAGATGAGTGTGGCAGAGATGAGTATTTTGTGTCGGATGTGTGGACATACTAGAAAAGACCGCTTGAGGAATGAGATCATCAGACAAAAGGTGGGAGTAACACCTATAGAAGATAAGATGGAGGAGTCTCGTTTGCGGTGGTTTGGGCATGTGCGCAGAAGAACGAGTGGTGCACCTGTTTGATGACTTGAGGGGTGGGGAGAAGAGACACTGAGGTGAGGGAGGGGAAGACCCAAACAAACTTGGATTAGAGGAATCAGAACTGATATGCGGCTTCTTGGATTGGATGAGAGCAAGGCTTTGGACAGAGCAAAGTGGAGGGCGCACATTGGTTTGGGCGATTGATTCTATCTCGTTTTGTTTTATCGTTTATCTTCTTTATCTTTTTATGTTCTTATGTTATTTTTATCTTCTAGTTTTTTTATGCTCTTTTATCTTTCTATCTTTTGTCTTTCTTATATTCTTCTGTTATTTATATCTTATATTTATTTATCTTTACCCGTTTTATCTTACTTTTCTTTTTCTTTTTGTCTGTTTTATCTTTTTGGGATCAATATCATGGATCGATTCATGTTAGCCAACCCAAAATCTTTTGGGATTAAGGCTTGGATGTTGTTGTTTGAATGCATTTTACCCGAATCCAACACTCCAGAATTGTTTATATTTCTCTTCATAGATCATGTTCTCATTCAAACCCAATTATATATGCATCTATGTATAATATATATATATATATATATATTTGCATATGTGTGTGTATATATGTATAAATTTACTATACATCTGTGTATGTTTGTGTGCATATATATCTTCTGATCTGTGTGCGCCTGAGGAGGGTCCAAAATTTATTTAGACTCTTGATCACTCCAACGGCTTAGTTTTTTCGCTTATTAGACCCAACCATTGTGTTTCCAAACCTGACCCAGCTGAAATGGTACATTTTATGTGAATATATACATTGGAGACTCCATTGGTCTTTGCTACCCAAGCGCGTAGTAGTTATAAAAAATCATCAGCAACATTGAAAAAAGTAATAGACAGATAGGCAATGAAACAGCTGCAAGAATGGTTGTTTTGTAGTCGTAGTGCTGAAGTCAAAAGCTTCAAACTATAAACTCACGTAGTAAGTTTTTAAACAATTGGATAAACATGCCCTAACAAGGCTCAAAGTTAAAATCAATATAAAAACTAAAATATGTATAACTTTCTGAACAAGATTTGTCTTTAATCATAGCCATTTAAGGTCTTTCTGAATAAGTAAATAATCGCAAACATATATCATAGTTATCACGGAACCGTCTACATGCCAATTAGGTGTCCCTGTGACGACGGAGATGCGTCAGGCAGAGTTAACTCACCTGAAATCTCCTAGGCGTCGACTAGGCGTTGTTCTGTTGCTTTGAGTCACTGTCGTGATGCTAAATTTGGATGGTTTATCCATCCGTGTACCTGTTTCGGAGCAGAATCCTACGCCCCTCTAGCCTTCAAGCGGTCGCAGGTCACCATTGAAATAGATGAGATATAGTTCTATACTATTTTTAGGAATTTGTAATTTAAGTGTTCTTGTTACTTACATGAGATTGATACTGTACTCTTGTTCTGAATTATTAAACTCTTGCTTTGAATTATGTGTAATATACATAATTTAATCTGTAATATATTATTTTATTTTATTTGAATATTACATATGGTGCGACTTATCGCCTAGCCGCTGTGTCAACTTGGTCAAGATGCCAATGCAGAAGCTCAATAACTGCACACACATATAACATAATACACACACAAATACTTGTATACTATTATATTGTGATTTTGTATTTTATCCTATTACCTATATGTTTTTCTATTGAAGATTCCAGATGATAATTTCATTGTTTTAAATATGATTTGTGAAACTGCAGGATCCTAAGAGAAAGGTTCATAAACCAGTAAAAGGTGTGCTGAGGTTGGAAATCGAAAAGCTGCAAAATTACTGTATTGATTTCGATCACATGGAAAGCGGGAATGTGATATCTGATTCTAATGAAAATGGACCTCCTAATTTTTTTGAGAGGAAAGAGCTGTCTAGAAATGGATCACTTGCCAATGAAAATGCAGAAGTTGCTACAGATGATGCAAGTCTTTTTACACTGCTGATTGAGAATTTTTGCGTGTTGTTATTTCAAATTGCTTTTTCAGAAAGAAGCTTAAATGACTAATCATTTAGACAATCCCATCCAGAAAATTATATATTTTGTGTTTGATATTAGTTTTGTCTTTGAGTTTTATTAGTGTAACTTATTTAGATTTAACTATGTGAATTTACAGTTTGAAGCTTTTGACTTCCGCACTACAACGAGGAATGAACCATTCTCGCAGCTTTTTCATTGCCTTTATGTTTATCCATTGACTATAAACATGAGTAGGAAAAGGAATATGTTTATACGGATTGAACTTAGAAAGGATGATGCTGATATTACTAATCCACCTCTTGAGGTTAGTGTGTACAACGTTGCTTCCTAGATAGTTTTCCATGTGACTGTTTAAATAATTCTTCGTTTTTGTGGACTGAAGCGTAGTTGATATTTGAATTAACAACTATGTAACAGGCAATGCATCCCAAGGAACCGGGTGCATCACTTCAGAAATGGGTTCATACACAAGTTGCTGTTGGAGCTAGAGTTGGCAGCTATCATGATGAAATCAAAGTTTCCTTGCCTGCAATTTGTACACCAATGCATCACCTTTTGTTTACTTTTTTTCACGTTGACCTTCAAACAAAGCTTGAAGCTCCAAAACCAGTGAGTATTGTTTAGAATTTTAAAGGAGAGCATGATCTTACCTTGCCACGTAGTTTTCCTTTATTATTCTTTAGGTTTAGATGTTCTTTGTTTGGTTCATATTCTTTAGGTTTATTATTTTCTAGGTTTAATTTTACTTTGTCTGGCTCACCAATCCGTGTCAAATAGATTACTCCATTCATCCCATTTGTTTGTCCCATTTTCTCATTCGGGTCCGTTTAAGAATGAAAAAGCGTGTCAGGATTTCTATGTGATCGACGTATCCCGACTAAACTGAAGAGTAAGTTTTAGCTGACAACAATTAGGCTTGCATTATTGTATGACACAGAGTGTTGGGTGATGAAACAATGTCACATTCAAAAAATGAGTGTGATTGAGATGCGCATGTTGTGTTTGATGAATTGATGTATGAACATAGAAATAGATAATCAGGCAAAAGGTGGAAGTAGCACCTATTGAAGATAAGATGTGAGTCTCGATTGTAGTGGTTTGGCCATGTGCAGAAGATCGAGTGATGCATCTCTTAGACAAATTGATAGGTGAGAGAAGAGGCAAGAAGGAAAGGGAGAGGACTACCTAAATAGTTGTGGATTAGAGTGGTCACGAATGCTATGGTACTTCTTGGGTTATAAGAGAATATGACTTTCGAGAGAGTGAAGTGGATGAAGAGTATACGTGTGGAGGATTCTCTATAAATTATTTTTAGGTCCAATGTCAAATGTCAATTCATGTTAGCCGACCACAAGTTCTTTTGGGAAAAAGGCTTGGGTTGTTGTTGATGTTGTTTTCCATCTCAAAATGTTTGTCCCATTAGGCCATCTTTAGGGCTCAAATTCATCCATTGTTATAAAAATTCAATTCCAACCTCATAATTGTATTTTTCCTTAATTACGTGCCATCTCCCTTGTCCCAAACATAATAAACAGAAGAGTACAGTAATTCTTAAAGAACAATTACTGTGCATATACATATATTTATTCTTTTCTTTTATTGCAGGTAGTGATTGGATATGCTTCACTTCCTTTATCCGCTTATGCTCAGTAAGTCTATTTTCTTCAGGTTCTGCTTTTTTTGTACGGTTGATCCATCACACTTTATCTCCCCAGTCTTCCAAACAATGATATGTCTTGTGAAACTGATTTAAATGTTGCAATCCTGTTACCTTGGAAGAATTTAGTTATCATGTTGCTGCTTACTTTGGTTCCTTTGGTTGACTGCATTTCTTGTTCGGAGTAAAAGGTTTCTACAATGTAATTGCTTAAGTACTACTATGAGTAAAGACACCCCAAAAAGAACATGATTCACTATTCATTATTTCATTTATGCATTTGAGACTTTGAGCCTCACATGCGCTAATTTCAACTATTGGAAGTCAATTTAAATTTGATTGACAAGGCTTCCTTTTGTCATCAATGCCTTAGGTGTAGTGTCAAACACACCCTGCTTTTAGTTTTTTAGATCATGGATAGAGACCAAGTTGGCAGAGTTGGAAGTAATGAAAATGAGAAGCATTAACATTCTATGTCAAGAATCAACTTAAATGGATTGCCAATAAGGCTAGAGTTCATTTTGTGTCAAGAATCCACTTAAATGGATTGGTAATAAGGCTAGTGTTATCACACTCTGAGGATATAAGGTTTGGTACACATGGAGGGACTTGTGAAGGGTGTACTTTATGAGAACTAGGATTTATTTTTGTAAGATAATAATGCTATTGTCAATTGTTTTTCCATCATTTGCATCGGAGCCAGACTCGCTATTTTTTTTGGCTTGGGAATATGATGTAATAAATCAAAATGGCTCACTAAACTGTATGCGCTTATTTGTTATGAAGTAACAGTCAGTCCATGCAATTTTCGACGCTAAGTTCACTATGGGTCATATGGAAACAATTTCTGTGCTTTAGTACAGAGGTAAGAGTGCGTACATCCGACACCCCTTTACCCCACCATAGGTGGGAGCTTTCACGGCACTGGGGTAATGACAATAATGATGATGAATGCTATTGTCAAGTGTGCGTATGTACCTCAATAGGGCCTAGAAGAAGACTTACTGGTTGTGGTTTAAAATATACCAGAAAGGGAGAAGCTTTTTATTGCCATGGACACGAACCTTTATGAACATCGACCACGAGAAGTTGATAGACTCCCAAACTTACCAAAATGGGGAAAGGGAGAAAAAGAAAAGCTAGAAGAAAAGGGAAATGGAGTCGGCATTGGCTATAGTTAAGTTTATGTAATGTTATGTTAGTGTTAAAGATAAGTTAAGATTAGAGTTCACGTTCTGATGCAAAGTGGAGCACCGGTTGAGTTCAAATGTTCAATTTTAAGTTCAGATGCTCAAAGAAGTTCAAAGTTCAATTTTATTCGAAAGTCTAAAGTCTAATGTGCATTGAGAAATGAAGATAAAGATAAGAACATGTTAATGTGTAAAAATAAAATTTCAATCACAATTGGATTCCATTAAAGATAAATACTAATCCTTTTATCTTTTTCCATCATTTGCAATGGAGCCAAAGACTCACAATTTTTTGGCCTGAGAATATGATGGAATAAAGCAAAATGATTCACTAAAGTGTATGTGTTTCTTTGTTATGAAGCAACAGTCAATCCATGCAATTTTCGACACGATTTTCACTATGGGTCATTCGGAAACAGTCTCTCAAGACTGCGTACATCCGAACCCTCTTACCCCATCGTAGGTGGGAGCTTTTGCGGCACTGGGGTGATGACAATGATGAATGACAATGATGACTATTCCTTTTATCTCATTCACAATTTTCATGGAAGAGTTAACCAAGGGTACCCATAATTTTGTCCTTGGTGTGTTAGCATATGTATTCATATGCTGTAGAATGAACAGTACATCACTGTTCATTCGGAAACAGTCTCTCAAGACTGCGTACATCCGAACCCCCTTACCCCATCATAGGTGGGAGCTTTTGCGGCACTGGGGTAATGACAATGATGAATGACAATGATGACTAATCCTTTTATCTCATTCACAATTTTCATGGAAGAGTTAACCAAGGGTACCCAGGATTTTGTCCTTGGTGTGTTGTTAGCATATGTATTCATGTTGGTTGAGAGTAGTTTGGAGTTGGGGTCTGGAGATAAATATTTTTTATCATAGCATAAGTCAAAGTAAGGCAGAGTACATAGATTGAACATTTAGAATCCTTATAGATAAAGACTAAGTAGAGTAAAACTGGATGAGGAAGAGTTATTAGTGAGCATTTCTTTCAATATTAGTGATTAAGAGGTAAATTTTATTGGTTGCGATCTCAGCGGTTCAGATCAAAATGTTAGGCTATTAAGACCGGTTTAATGAAGAATATGAGTGCAGCAGAGATAATCATGTTAAGGTGGATGTGTGGTATGCTCATAAAAGATAAAGTTCACAATGAGTTTCACTAACAACGGTAGTGAGTTGTGACCAATGAGGAAAATTTAAGGAAAAACTTTTTCATTGAGTGGTAAGTTCCTTAGTGAGAAGAGGGGATTATTCGAAATTTGGAAATTGGAGGCTTAAAGAGGAATCACGGTAGATTTAGAAATGATGCAGAGGAGGTGAATAAGACACCAGTAACACATGGTGCATTGCAACAATGATTGGGATATGACGATATTGGTTTACCTATATCGGTATCCCTTTTTTCATGTAAAT
The DNA here is from genome assembly GCA_945859875.1 of Cuscuta europaea. Classification (NCBI taxonomy): domain Eukaryota; kingdom Viridiplantae; phylum Streptophyta; class Magnoliopsida; order Solanales; family Convolvulaceae; genus Cuscuta; species Cuscuta europaea. The sequence goes on along the minus strand of CAMAPE010000062.1, from coordinate 5,067,496 downwards.
CTTGTAGTACCTTTAGTGATTTGATATTAAAGCTCATTTGTTGTTGTCTCCAAACTAAGTGGATTATATCATCCCTTTGTTTGTTGATACCTTAAAAAACTTATATTTGATGCTAAGTGAATCAAGTTAAAGAGGTATAGCTGTTTATACGTCAGAACTAGCTTGCTCACCTAGTGTGAGAGGACTTGGTGTGACCATTTGTATTTTGAGAAAAGGTTCTCTTCATCTTCGTAGATTACGTGTGTGATGTTAGCTTCTCTAGGTTAATATCTGTATTAGGGAGTAGATAAATGCCTCATTTGCAAGAGGAAGACACTTTTACGTTGTTGTTGAAGTCCTCACGTTGCATGGGTAACCTAATATTTCCTTTGTTATTATGTCCAATGAATCTCAATTAATTCCCAAATCCCAACAGAAAATAGTATAATAATTAATATACTTCTTAGACATGTTAGTGGCATTATGTTTTTTTCTTATATTGAAGAAATGGCTTAATAGTTGCATACTTACCACTTATTAATACATCTTTCTAATATGCAATTTAGCTTTGAGAATGAAATGGGTTTTTGACAATTCAAATTTACTACTTTAAATCTAATGACTAGCTTTTATGATTGTTCTTGAATTCAGGCTCAAATCCGAGATCTCGATACCCATTTTAAAAGAGTTAGTTCCTCATTATCTCCAAGACATTGGCAAGGTATGTTTTTAGTAGTCTGTCAGGCTCCTTTTTCTTATGTGAAGAGTTAAGAACGTATTAGAGGACAGACATTTTGATAAGATACGTTACATGTTGTGGATTTGTGTTGCCTCATTTGGGCCAAGCATTTGATTTACTAATCTTACTCTTTTCCCTTTTAAGCATTGTATTACGTGTTAGCGCACACATATCAAGGAAGTAGTAAAAAAAGTTTAAGCCGGTAAAAATACTATGATACCACTTTTGTACACCTACTGATGGTTTAAAGTACTATGTAGTATTTATAGATGGAGAAGGATAATAAGTAATTAATTCTCTCTTGATATTTTAAGCAATAGTTATTTGAGAGCAATTTTTTCTTCTCTCAAGTAACTAGAGAGAGCCAATGAAATATCATCTTATGTGTGCATAACTTACAAGGGATGCTGTGTGGGAAACACAAGACCAGTCTTGTGTCATCCGTGTATGCAAATGCTTGAGGTATTGATTTTTTGACACACAGATCAGATGCAATGAGACTTCCTGGAGTGACTATTACAACAACAACATCCAAGCCTTAGTTCCAAAATATTTTGGGGTCGACTAAATGAATCGATACATGATATCGGAACCAAAAGGAAAAGAAAGATAAAAAAGGTAAAAAGACAAGCTATGATAAAAACGATAATATAAAAAGAGATAGGGTTTACATAAAAATGATACTCCCTCCGTATTTAAAAGTTCCCTACACTTTCCTTTTTGGGCTGTATTTAAAAGTTCCCCACACTTTCCCATTAAGGAAAGTTTTATCTATGAAAATACATTATTACCCTTATCCTTTTACCCTCATTCTACCCCACTACTCTTTTAATTACATTTTCTCACCTGCTTTATTATTTATATTCTACTTTATCATTTATCTTCTTTTCCTACTTTATCACTTTACTCTACCCCTACTATTTCATCTTAAATTGTGTGCCCAAAGTTAATGTAAGGAACATTAAAATACAGAGGGAGTAAAATAAAAAGATACTACGTAAAAGGGATATATATAGTCCCGTTCCTATACGTATGTATAGGAACCTCCGTGCGGACAACGCCAGAGGCTCTTCCTGGTGGATTTTTTTGACGAATTGTTTTGAGAATGTTCTTCATCACGTCTAGTATATGCCCACCAAATTTCAGCTTAAAACTCCATCGGGAAGGCACTTAAATAAATTATTGAAAAACACTGCGCTTTTATATGTATACTTTGGTGCATTGTTTTTAGATAATTTATTTAACTGCTTCCCCGATGGAGTTTTAAGCTGAAATTTGGTGGGCATAAACTAGACGTGATGAAGAACATGGTCAAAATATTTCATCAAAAAATTCCACCTGGAAGGGCCTCTGACGACGTTGTCCGCACGGAGGTTCTTATACATACGTATGTATGTGAACGGGACTCTATATATATATATATAAAGATAAAAGGATAAATAAAAACACAAGAAAGAAAAAGAATATGAGGGGAAAAAGATGATATTAGATCACTCCGCCTCATGAATACCTGCCCTCGACTTTGCTCTATCTAAAGACATACCCTCATCCAACCCAAGAAGAAGCATATCACTTCTGACTCCTCTAATCTACGTCTGTTTGGGTCTTCCTCTCTCTTCCTTGTCTCTTCTCCACACCTCTCAACTCGTCTGACAGGTGCATCACTTGGTCTTTATGCATATGACCAAACCACTGCAAGCACTCTAGTATGTCCACACATCCATTGCAGCATGCATATCTCTGCCACATTCATCTTTTGAATGTGACACTGTTTTACTGCCCAACACTCTACGTCATACAGTAAATGCATGCATAATTGTTGTCCTATAAAATTTACCCTTCATTCTAGTCGGCATTTATCAATCACATAGAAATCGTGATGCACTCTTCCATTTTATCCACCTTATTCTGATTCTATGTGATACATCTCCATCTAATTCACCGTCCTTCTGAATTATGGAGTCCAAGTAACGGAACATATCACTGAAGGTATCTCCTTACCATCTAGGGTAATTCTGGAGTGACTATTGAATTTGAAAACTGAATACTATAAGATTGTTGAAGGTGGAACATTTGACACTAAATTTAAAAATTAATCTCTTCATTTATATCACTATATGCCTTAAAATTTTGAGGGTTACTCAAGGTATTTTTCTTTAGTGGCTAGTTAGAATGAAAATCAAGGTGGATCAATTAAAGTTTTCTTAGATTGAACTGTAGTGTAATTCAGCTAATTCTTTTACTTATCAGTGTGATTAGTTTTTTCCCATCGTTTCCAATGGAGCAAAAGACTCACTATTTTTTGGCTTAGGAATACAATGGAATAAAACAAAATGACTCATTAAACTATTTGCACTTTTTTGTATGAAACAACAGTCAGTCCATGCAATTTTCATCATGGATCATCCGAAAATAGTCTCTCTCTGCTTTAGTACAAGAATAAGGATGCGTACATCTGACCTTCTTACCCCACCGTAGGTGAGAGGCTGTACGGAACCGGGGTATTGTTGTTGTATCAATGTGATTACTAATCCTTGATGATCAGTACGTAAAGAGCAATAGGCACCCATTAGGTGGCATAGTGAGATCTAACAACTAGTGAGGGTCTCAAGGATTAATAGAGGGTAGCAGGAAAGAAAGTAAACCTTCAAACACAGCATAGTTCTTAATCAGGATCAACGAAACCTAGTTGGTGATTCTTACTGCAATGCTAGTGAGACGAGTTTTTGTCACTTTTAGTCCTCCGACTATTATGCCATTGACACTTTTGGTACTCGACTTTAATTTTTTTCACTTTCAGTCCTTGACTATCTTGCTAGAGATGATTTTGGTACATGTCTTTGAAAATTTCCATATTTAGTCCTCTGACTTTCATAAAAGTGACACTTTTGGTCCTTCAACTATTATAATAATGACATTTTTAGTCCTCTATTTATTGTACCAAAATCATAGTGAAAGGACTAAAAGTGTCAATTTGATAATACTCAGAGGACTAAATGTGGGAAACTTTGAAGTCAAAGACTAAAAATGTCTCTATCACAATAGTTTGAGGTCTAGAATTGGAAAAATTAAAAGTCGAGTACCAAAAGTGTCAATGATACAATAGTCAATTGAAAGTTGAATTGGATTATATCCTTTTTATGTTGCAACAGCATATCCTGTAGAGGTGTTAGGTTTTTTGTAGTTTCATCTCTTGTAAGGAAACCAATTTTTGTGGCTGAAAGCCTGAAACAGGTATGAAGCATTACTTTCCCCGAGGTCTACAAAGGGCCTTGTAGGGGTTCGATAGTAAAACTACAATATCCTTCCTCTAGAATTCTCGAAGTCTAGGATTTCATCTTGTTGTGACGATTATCATGATGGAAATAAACAATGGAAGTCTACACAGTTTTGCATTAGATAATGTTTATGAGTAGGCTTGTTACCTATTTGACTGTATTCAACTAGCTATAGGGGAACTAGAGAGTAGAGACTAACATACGATATAAGTTTGGAGGAAGTGCCAACTTAGGAGATAAATGAACATATCCTGCATATGTTACAAGTAACAACGAGTCATTGCTTGTTTCATTGATAATAAGTGTACATGGAGAAATTTATCGAGTTCCCACAGTTTGTGCTTCACTTCACGCCTTTAAAGAGTGTGCATACACAATATCATCCCAGGCCGAGAGGTAGAGAAGGGAAACCAACTAGACTTTACGGGGAGCAAACATTTTGGATCTGTGATGAAGCGAGAGGAGAAAAAAAAATGAACAAGGTGCATGGTTGAATTTAATTCCATAATCGACCTAGTCAAGACGCACAGGAATTCATTATTTGAAAAGTACTTTATTAGTACTTTATTAGATTAACTGAGGACCCTAATAGCTATTACATTTGTGCTAATGTAAAAAAGAGATGTAAAGTCCTTATACTATAATAGGTGTATAACTTAATTTAAAGAGACTCGCTAGACCTAGAAGTAAGAAATAAGCATAACTAAATAAATAAACTTTGCCCAAGTAGCCACTTTGGGTGGTCATCATGGTTTGATTTTTGCCCATCTGTGTAGCTCTTCGGCCTAAACGGCTCCTCGAATATGTTTGGCCCAAGAAAGCATCAATAATGCATTGAGGCCATATTGGCACAAGAAGGATATCTAAGGGCTGAGCCTAGATCTGTTTGGTATTAGATTTGAAGAATAGTGTAGACTTTAAAAGTTAATAGCAATTGACTCGTACAATTCCTGTGTTTCTAGGACAAAATCATATTCATCCTTTTCGCTACCATGAACTACCCAACAGAGTTGGCCAGGAGTTTCTTACAACTGGGATAGTGTGCCAAACAATATAAACACCTTAAAGTTTTCAATTGCAACTTATGAAGGGGGCTAGGGAATAAAACTTCACTTGGGAAGTTACTTTCCATGTAATATGGATGAAAGCATAAAGAGTAACAGTACTACATAAATGGGCGAAACTTTATAACTAGGGGCATAGCACATATGTACGAGCCAATGTTTTCAAATAGCAGCCATGGCAGAGACTGGCGACAAAACTAGAGCATACCACCATCCCATGGAAAATCTCATCCAGAATTGGTTCACTTGACGTTTCCGAACGCGAGAAACGTCCAAAGCGCGTGTCGGGCCTGTTTCTTAATTTTCAAAAGTGTGGTTACCCGTTTCCCCCAAAAACAGAGTTTCACCAAAAAAGAAAAACCAAAGAAATTAGGAATTTGCGGAGTATCTGCGGACTTCTTCTTCAGTGATTGGCCGTCTTCAGCGAAGATCCTATTAGTATCTGCGCTCTTCGTCTTCAGCAGGTCAAGGAAAGTCACAATCTTTTCTCCTTCTGCTATGTTTATTGTGTTATCTGCCATCTCAAGCTGTCCGGCTCTGTTTGTACTTGGGTCTGGTTTGGTTTCTCGACAGCACAGTTCTCCCCTGAGTCGGTGGGTGGGATTTGGGGTTGAAATTAAACGTACGAGTAGTATGAGTAATGTTGTAGACTTGGCCTAGTAGGTGAACTTGATGATGTCCAGCTGTCCACTAAGTGATTATGAAATTTATTAAACATTTTTCATTCGTTTAAACATATAAATGTGCATGATATACGTAGTATAGGAATAGGGCAGTGGTGGAGTACTATAGTACTATACGCAGCGAAAGTTGCTACTTTAATTTTCATACTACTATACGAGTAATATCTAAGGTGCAAGTTTGATATTTCTGTGTTTAGTCATTAGTGTGTGTGTGTATCTATTATTTATATATACGCATATTTTTTTATTATAAACACATTTATGTGTTTAGTGTGTGTGTATTATTTATTTATTTATTTATAAAAAAGTCCCTATGTTTTTATTATTTGCACGTTTGCCCCATGTTTCGTTTCCTATATATTTCGTAAATGACGTTTCCAGCGTTTCCAGTTTCCCGCCCGGAGCATGACAATGTTAATGTTGTAACTTGTATGATGGGCAAGAAATGTGTGTCAGCAATGGTTTTGCTGGAAAACTTCTCAACAACAACAACATTATCCTAGTGCCGTAAAGGCTCCCACCTATGGTGGGGTAGGGGGGGTCGGATGTTCACAGCCTTATCCCTGTACTAAAGAATGGAAAAAGTAAATAGGCAACTGGCAAAGAGCTGGAGTATGAAACACCTATACTCACACCTCACAGGATTTTTTGTCAGAAAACTCCAAAACAAGACGTAGGAGTGGCTCTTTAACCGTGTTGAATAATTAAGTAATTTTATGAAGAATATTGAAAACAGCACTCAGATTACAGCATCCCTGAAATGTGTGCGCATGCACGCATGCACATTTTGGGGTACATGGATGAAATGCAAATGTGACAAGGTTGTCGATCTTGTTATTTTCAGTACAAAAAAGTATCATAGTTATGTGACAACGAAACAACAATTATCCTGACTATGTTTACTATTATTCTAGTAGTTGTTTTTCTGTATGACTATACATCAATTTATTATGGTCTCGTGATTCTTTCTCAGGAAAGGATAGATTACATAGAGGATGGAAAGAGCATCTTCAAACTCCGCCTACGACTGTGTTCCTCCTTGTATCCTATCAGTGAGGGAATTAGGGAGCTTTTCATTGAGTATGACAGACACTCTCTTCGAACAAGTCCACCTTGGGGATCTGAGCTTCTGGAGGTACTTTTGAATATATCTGGACAGGCACATGCTTTTCTGTCTCTGTACCCATTTTATTGATAATAGCATGCAACATATAGATAAACATGACTCACAAGATACAAAACACGCACTACTTCATATAATTCAAATGTAGGCATTTTGACATTTCAAGTTGTAAGCTCAATTGGCCAATGTTTTTCTTCCTTCTTCTTGAGAAGTAGAGATATTCTGAATAATAGTATGTTTAAGTATCATATTGAGTTAACAAATATTATTAACTGGGACTCTGGGAGTTTTGGAAATTTCTGACAAAGTAAATCTACTTTTCCTATAAAAAGAAACAATATCTATGGATAATGGATCTATCATCAACCTGAAGGTTATGTATGGTTGCTATTCTGACAAAGAGTACTGTTCCTGTTAGAAGCTCCTGACCAGAACCGCTGTGCGGAATCCGCTGTTTGAGGTGGTTCCCGGTGGATTTTTTTATGAAATTTTGTGAGAATGTTCTTCATGAAGTGTAGTGTCCACAAATTTCAGCTTAAAATTCAATCGGGAAGTCAATTAAATAAATTATCGAAAAGAATTGCGGATTTTATAAAATACTTATAATAGTATTTGCTCTAATCTAGAAACCATGAAAAGGTTGCAAGTTGCATGCTATTCTTCATACTCTAGAATATACTATTGGTTAAATCGCAGCACAATGTAGACATTTTATTTTGTGTTTTAAATTCCATTTATAACTTCATATTGTTTGTTTATGAACTCGTATTATGGGGTGAGTACTATGTGAGCCTAAAATTTACTACTATATCTTTTGTAAATTCATAGTTTGATAGGTACAAGCAAAAGAGAAATCTAAAGCGATAAACCATGGCACAGATCTGATCAAAAGAGATGATAAAATATGTATTGATAGTAGAGGATAACCGTAGGTAACAAGGCAACCAGTCTATTCGAGAGGACCACTCTCCAAGGCAACACATAATATCAAATAACAGCCTACCCAAACTTAGCCGCTAGGTTGCTATTTAAAGTAAATGGTCCACGCAGGGACAAAATAGTGTAACTAACTGATTGGCTAATTAATAGCTACCTTCCTCTCTCTCCTTGTGTACACTTTATTATAATATTTAATAGGTGGTTGGGCTGAGTGCCTATCAATACCCCCCCCCCCCCCCCCCCCCCTGAAGATTCACCGTATCCCCAAGGTGAAAATCTGGGAAGAGTTCTTGTATCACCTGCTTAGGTTCCCAAGAGTCTTCAAAACTGGGGACGCCCTTCCAATGTATCAGAACCTCAACTTCTCCTTCAGGATTTGCTTTTGTATCCACCACTTCTTCAGGGGCAACCTGCAACTCCATTTCTTCATCGAGGCACTCAGGAAGAGGCTGAAATGAAGTGTTAGGTGATAACACTTTTTTGAGTAGAGAAACATGGAATACTGGGTGGATTTTGCTGTCATCTGGCAGCTTGAGTTTGTAGGCTACAGCTCCTATCCTTTCCAGGATCTCAAAAGGCCCATAGAACCTGGGACTTAACTTTTGGTTTATCCTCTTTGCTAAACTCTTCAATTTGTAAGGCTGTATCTTTAAATACACCAAATCTCCCACCTCCATCTGCACCTCCCTTCTATGTTTATTGGCTGTTGTTGCATTAAGTTCTGAGCTGCAGCTAGATTTTTCTTTAGTTCCTCCAACATAGCATTTGTTTGAGCTGTTAACTGAGACACCTCTTCTACAGCGGTTAGGGTTACATCACCCCTAATAACTGCAGGGGGATCTTGCCCAAAAAGAGCCCTGTAAGGTGTTAGTTTCAAAGAAGAATGATAATTTGTGTTATACCAGAATTCAGCCCAATGCAGCCATTGTTTCCATTGCTTGGGCTTCCTTCCTGTCAGGCACCTCAGGTAGGTTTCTAAGCATCGATTCACCACCTCAGTTTGTCCATCGGTTTGGGGGTGGTAGGCAGTACTAAATCTGAGCTGAGTGCCTGCCAACCTAAACAGCTCTGACCAGAACGAGCTCATGAATAAGAAATAATGACAAAAGTAAGACAATGGGCTTTACACTTGACAAAAATAAACCTGATTAACGTATGGACACAAAAGAGAGTAAAAAAAGCTGCAGAGACCAAAGTGCCCTCAAATATTAAATTTGCATCACTTCCGTCTCTTACTCTCTTAGTTAGCATCACAGATCTCAGGCTCAGCCTCCAAACTCGTCCGCAGCGCAGTCTCTTCTTCGAAGAATTCGTCATCGCCGGCAACCAAAACATCTACGCCGCCATCACCAAGTTCCTCTCCGGACCTCGCCATCTCCCTACACCACTCGATCTTATTCTTTTTCTTTTTTTGATGGTGGAGACACAATTTTTTGCCCGGCGAATGCGACAGCAGGGGTTGGGCATAGGGGTTTGGGAAGGCGGTGGCGGGAGGGGGGGGGGGTTGGTGGGTGAGGCGATGGGATGAGAGGCTAGGGAGGGGGCTGGATCCGGGCTGGCTCTGGGGTTGAGGTTGGGGCTGGGGCTGGGGCTGGGTTTGGGGCTGAATCTGGGTCTGGGGCTGAATTTGGGGCCAGGGCTGGGCAGGTGGCGGGTCAGGTGATAGAACACTGGTAGTAATGAACACAGAACAATCACAATTCTAAGGAAAATGTAGCTAGAACAGATCACAACAGTTTATTGAGAGAGAGAGAAAGTCGGTAAAGGAGTACAGGGGTGGGACAGTTCGAGATGCCCAATCTCCAAGCTACCAGCCAATGACAAATTAACAGCCTACTTCTTCTAGTTCATAAGCTTCTATTTATAGTAAAATTGTCCACGCAGGGAACAACAAAACTAACAGGCTAGTTAGTCATGACTAACTGCCTTTCTACTCCTCCTATGGTAGACTTTATTATAAAATTGAACTGGCTGTCGTATTGAGTTCCTATCAATACTCCCCCCCTAAACAACCACCTTGTCCTCAAGTTGGGTGATAGGGAACAACCATGATCTTCCACTTCCACTTCATTCTTGCACCTCTCCCTTCCCAATACTTTACTGATTTCTGTGCTTGGATCTTCATCATTACTTCCTTCACCTTTGGCTTTTCACTCCATCCAAGTAATTCCTGCATCTTGTTGTCATTTCTTTGGAGGATTATTCCTTCAGGCTGCTCTAAAACTTCTAGAGCCTCAGAGCTGGTAAAAGCATCTGCCCTGTAGGGCCTTATGTTTGGGATCTGTGCTCCTTGCTGAATATTAATTGCATGGTCACATGATCTGCTGGGAGGAAGTGTCTTCAAAGGTGTGCAAACTTCTGGAAACTCTGCCAAAATCTGCTTCCAAGTTTCATCTGTTTCTTCCCTTTTTTTAAATTCCACAGACTTGCCTTCACAAAGAATCAAATAACCATCCCCTGCATCATTTAGAATCTGAGTCATGGTGTTCAAAGATACCTCCAGAGAATTCAAATGTGGATCCCTTTGTATTATTTGATTCTTCCCTTGCTCCTGCCACCTGATCACCTGTTTTTGAAAATTGACTTCTACATCTCCTAAGCTGGTCAACCATTCCATCCCAAGCACCATATCAGTACCCCCGAGTTCCAGGATATAAAAATCCTGCTGAATTACTGCTTCTTGTAAATCTACAGTTAATGCTTCACACCTCCCATTATTAACCAGTTTGTCACCATTGCCAATCTGTACCTTATACCCTGTAATAGTAGTGTAAGGTATCCTGAGTTTATTCACTATCCCTTGAGATATAAAGTTGTGAGTAGCTCCACTGTCAATGAGTATGTCCACTTCTTTTTCTCCCAATTCCCATTTCAAGCAACCCTTCTCCTTGAAAGCTCTCATGGAAGGAATCCCTTCCTTACTCATGAGTGATAACTGCATTGATTTTGATTCCATGCTAGTCTCCTCTTCTACATGAATTTCCCCTTCTCCCCCATCAGAATTTTCTTCTTCTGTAGAATCTTCTACCAGAATCAACTTATAGTTTTTCAGTTTACAAGTATGATCCCTATTCCATTTCTCTCCGCATTTAAAACAATGTCCCTTCCTGCTTCTTTCCTGATATTCTTCTTGTGACAACTGAGGTCCAACTTTTCTGATGCCAGAGGGATGTATTTCAGTAATCTTCCGCCCTGCTTTATCAAACCAAGCATTGTTATTCTTGTCTTCAGCCCCATTTTTTCTCTGATTTGACCAGGAATTGCCAAATCTGCTCCTGAATCCTTCACCCCAATTCTGATTCTTCATAGGCAACGGTCCTCTCTCCTTCCCAGAAAATTTATCCTCCTCTTTTCTCTTCAAATATTTGGCCTCATTCTTCTGCTCAATTAGAATGGCCTTATCCATAATTTCAGTCAACGATCTGGAAGCAAACAGTTTCAGCTCAGATTTGATCTCCTGCTTGAGGCCTGATATGAAAATTCCTCTCAATAACTCTGTATCCATATTCTGTTGTGGTGCTATCACCATTTCGAATTCTGCTCTGTATTCCTCCACTGTTCCCATTTGTTTCACTCTGAGTATAGGCCCGTACGGATTTTGAAGTAATTCCGGTTGAAATCTACGGATAACAGATTTCTTCAGCACCTCCCAACTTGTTTCTTCCGTCTGATTTTCCCACAGGTGAAACCAATTCAAAGCTCTGTCCTCCATGGCGACCATAGATGCTTCCACCTTCTCCTCTTCAGCAATCTGATTCAATCTAAAATATCTCTCCATTCGTATTATCCAGTTGTAAGCTCCCTCTCCATTAAACAATGGTAATTCAATTTTTCTTCCAGTACGTACAGGTAATCTCACATGCTCCTCAGTACGAAGGTGATTATGGATATTAGAATATACTGAGTTACCTCTAGAAGTCGCAGGGCTGTGCGAAGTCTGTCGACGATGATGATGGCGAGATCGCGACCTCCTACTTGCGCGGAATTCCTCGCTCATAGCATCCATTCTTACCGTCATGTTATCCATCATCGTTCTCATGTGTAACAGTGTTTCCTCAGTCGCTATTCTGCTACGTTCCATCTCCTCCCTTAGATTTTCCATTTTGCCTTTCGTTCGAACCATTCACAATTCCGATCGAGAGAAAAAACTTTCTGGCGATGCTTCTACGAATTTTCCGATCACCAGAACAATTGCTCTGATACCAATGATAGAACACTGGTAGTAATGAACACAGAACAATCACAATTCTAAGGAAAATGTAGCTAGAACAGATCACAACACTTTATTGAGAGAGAGAAAGTCGGTAAAGGAGTACAGGGGTGGGACAGTTCGAGATGCCCAATCTCCAAGCTACCAGCCAATGACAAATTAACAGCCTACTTCTTCTAGTCCATAAGCTATTTATAGTAAAATTGTCCACACAGGGAACAACAAAACTAACAGGCTAGTTAGTCATGACTAACTGCCTTTCTACTCCTCCTATGGTAGACTTTATTATAAAATTGAACTGGCTGTCGTATTGAGTTCCTATCAGCAGGGGCTGAGTCTGGGGCCGGGGCTGGGCAGGTGGCGGGACAGGGGCTGAATTTGGGGCGGGGGCTGAGTCTGGGCAGGTGGCGGGACAGGGGCTGGTGGGTGTGCTATGATGGCGACCGGGGATCGGGAGAGACTAGTGAAGCGGTGGTGGCTGAGAAAGGGCGGGTGCAAGCGGCGGTCACCGGACGGGTTGTGGTAAATAGAACCGGTGGAGCGGCGGGTAATGGACAAGCGGCAGTAAATGTAATGGGTGGGGCGGTGGTCATTGGAAGAGGGGTGTTGGTCACTGGACGGGCAGATGTTGTCACCGGACGGGCGGCCGTGATCACTGAACGGGCGGTGGGAGTCACGAGACACGAGACGGGAGTCACTATGTCAATTATTCATTGGGCGGAAGTCACTATAACGTTTGTCATCGTGGCGGTGGCCATCGGTGGGTACCAACGATGGTGGCTAACGATGGTCACTATCGAACCGAGTAATGTAATTTAGTAACTGTAACTGAACGTATCGGGTAACTGTAACTGGATCGACGGGTTGAGTAACTGTAATTGGACGGATCGGGTAACTGTAACTGGACGACGGGTCGGATAACTGTAATTGGATGACAGGTCGGGTAACTGTAACTGGACGACGAGTCGGGTAACTGTAATTGGACGGAAAAGATAACTGTAACTGGACGACGGGTCGAGTAACTGTGACTGAATGAATCGAATAACTGTAACTGATCGAATCGAAAAATTATGATTGATGGGGTTAGATAAGTATAATTGGTTGGATTCGATTATCTTAATTGCCTGGGGCATTTTTCAAAGAATGATATGGTGGCACTGGTACATACGTATTTAGTTCTTGTATAGAGTATTAATTAGGGAGGGGTATATTTGATATTTTATTCGTATAACACTATAACTCACAAAGTGATCACACGGTGGTCTCTTTTTTGGAAGAATTAGAAAGAGGTCTTATATTTGTCAAATCTCTTATAATTAGTAATATTGGTGACCTAACCCCCATGAATAAGCTGTCCCTGTCACTCACAATAGTCCTTGGAAAACCATGTAATCTCTCACCATCTCTTTAGTGAATAGTTCAGCTACACCCTTAGCATTAAAAGGGTGGGAAAGGGCTAAGAAATGAGCATATTTTGTTAGTCTGTCCACTACCACTAAGATAGTATCACACCCCTGGGATTCGGGAAGGCCCCCTATGAAATCCATGCTGATGTCTGTCCAGATCTTATTGGGTATAGGTAGTGGTTGTATCAACCCAGCTGGTTTAAGGGCTTGATACTTGTTGGTTTGACAGACTGAACACCCTTCTACATACTTCTTGATGTCAGATTTCATACCATGCCAGTAGAATAGGTTGGTGATTCTCTTCATTGTCCGAAAGTACCCTGAATGTCCTCCTACAGCGGAGTCATGATATTCCCTCAGAACTTTAAGTACTCTAGGAGACTGTTTTGGCAGAACTATCTTCCCTTTGTGATATAATAACCCTTTAATCATCTGAAAATGTAGATAATTATCAGGTTGAGATATCACCTGCTGAATCAGTTCTTGGCATTTAGGGTCTGACTGTAGCTCCTCCTCCAACCCTTCCCATTCCTGACAGGTGACAATGGATAAAGAATGTGAGGTGGGTCTTCTTGACAAGGCATCTGCTGCCCTATTTTCTCTCCCAGGTTTATACTTGATTATGAAATTGTAGCCAAGTAGTTTAGAGGTCCATTTCTGCTGTTCTTCACCCATTAACCTCTGTTCAGCCAAAAATTTCAGACTCTTCTGATCTGTATGGATCTCAAAGGTCCTTCCTAGCAGATAAGGCCTCCACTTCTGTACAGCTAGCACTATGGCCATCAACTCTCTTTCATACACAGACCTTCCTTGATTTCTTTTGGATAATTCCTTGCTCATGTAAGCAAGGGGTCTTCCTTCTTGCATAAGGACTGCCCCCAAACCAGTTCCTGAAGCATCAGTTTCCACTATGAAAAGTTTATTAAAATCAGGTACTGCTAAGACAGGTAGGGTAATCATAGCTCTTTTTAGTTCTCCAAAAGCAATACTGGCTGAAGTGTCCCATTTGAAACTGTCTTTCTTAAGCAATTGTGTGAGAGGTAAAGCCAGCTTACCATACCCTTTGACAAATCTCCGGTAGTACCCAGTAAGACCCAAAAACCCTCTCAGCCCCTTTAGATCCCTAGGTTCTGGCCAACTCAACATTGCCTCAATCTTAGAGGTATCAGCTGAAACCCCTTTTCCTGATATTATGTGCCCCAGATAAACTAGCTGTGACTGCCCAAATGAACACTTCTTTAAGTTCACTACCAGCTGATTCTCCTTCAAGGCTCTTAAGACACTCCTCAGGTGCTCTTGGTGTGCTTCCCTGTTCTGGCTATAGATAAGTATATCATAAAAAAAAAACAGAGCAAATTTTCTCAAAAATGGTCTCAAAACCTGGTTCATGAGGGACTGAAAGGTGGATGGAGCATTAGTTAACCCAAATGGCATTACTAGATACTCGTAATGACCATCATGGGTTCTAAATGCTGTTTTCTGAATGTCTGCAGCTTTCGTCGAATTTGGTGGTAGCCAGATTTGAGATCCAGCTTGGTAAAGATAGAAGCTCCCCCCAGCTCATCCAGCAGTTCTTCAATGACGGGTATGGAGTATTTATCAGGAATGGTGATCCCATCCAGTGCCCTGTAGTCCCCGCAGAACCTCCAGCCCCCATTCTTCTTCTTGGCTAACAAAATTGGGCTACTATAGGGACTGTTGCTGGGCTGTATAATTCCGGCCTGTAACATTTCTTGGATGATTTTTTCTCTCTTGTTTTTGATATTGTGGATACCTGTATGGCCTTATGTTAGGTATTTCTGCCCCCTCCTTAATGTTGATAGCATGGTCACAGGCTCTATGAGGGGGTAACCCTTGTCTCGGGGTTGTTACTTCAGGGAATTCTGTCATTATCTCCTCCCAAATGGGGTCCTTCGTCTGCTCTTTCCCTCCTTCTAACCTGCCTTCACAGAAAATCATATATCCATCCCCTGTATCCTGTATAATGTGAGCCATGGTCTGTAAAGATATTTCAATAGAGTTTAATTGTGGTTCTCCCTGTATGATTTGTTTTGTCCCCATCTGTTGCCACTTTATGCTTTGCTTCTGAAAATTCACTTCAACATCACCCAAACTGGTTAGCCATTCCATTCCCAGGACTAAATCAGTACCTCCCAGTTCTAGTATGTAGAAGGTCTGCTGGATACTAGTGTCTTGTAGATTTAGAATCAGGCCCTGACATCTGCCATTATTGGTTATCTTATCCCCATTCCCTATCTGTACCTTGTATCCAGGAATGGTCTGATAAGGGATGTCCCATTGATCCACCAACTTTTTTGATATGAAGTTGTGTGTGGCCCCACTATCAATCAGTATCTCCACCTGTTTGTCACCCTGGGCCCCTTCAGTATCCCCTGCACCTTAAAAGCCCTCAGTGAGGGGATCCCCTCTTTACGCATCACAGACAACTGCATGGACTTGGACTCCATGTGTACCACTTCTTCTTCTGCAACTGCAGGTTCTGGGATCTCCAGTTCCTCTTCCTCATCAGAATCTTCCACCAAAATTAATTTATAATTCTTCATCTTACAGATGTGTTCTCTGCTCCACTTATCCCCACATTTAAAGCACAGTCCTCTCCTACTCCTCTCCTGGTATTCCTCCTGAGATAGTTGAGGTAGTTGAGGTGCTACTCTTCTTATCCCTAAGGGATTTATTTCAGTCATCTTCGTCCCCATGTGATTGACCCAAGTTGGATTTCCTTTAGCATCTCCAGTATTCCTGTCTCCCGTCTGGGGCCCTGAACTCCCAGACCTGGGTTTATACCCTTCACCCCAAGTTGATGATCTGTATTGTGTAGGCTCTTTGTTCCTCCCTTCATTTCTGTCTGCACTTTTACTCCTCCCATAAATAGCTTCATTTCTCTGTTCAATCAGTAAAGCTCTATCCATTATAGCAGCTAGGGATCTGGAGTTATAGAGTTTGAGTTCCGTTTTAACTTCATCCTTCAGGCCATTGATAAAGATGCCTCACAGCATACCCCTGTCAATATCCTTCTGAGGAGCTATAACCATCTCAAACTCCTTCCTATACTCTTTTACTGTCCCACTGTTTTAAACTGAGCATAGGGCCATACGGATTTTGAATCAAGTCCGGTTGAAACCTACGAATCACAGCATCCTTCAGATTCTCCCAAGTTCTTTCCTCAGCCTGATGTTCCCACCACTGGAACCAATTCAAAGCCCTGTCCTCCATGGCCACAACCGATACTTCTACTTTATCCTCCTCTTCAATCCCATTCAGTCGGTAGTAACGTTCCATTCTTACGATCCAATTATATGCACCCTCCCCACTAAACAAAGGTAGATCCACTTTTCTACCCGTATGAACCCGACGGATATGGACTGGGGAATGTGTGGAATTACCTCTTGAGTGAGACTGGCTGTGGGGTGGTCGCGAACGATGAGGAGGTGGTGATTGTGATCTTCCACGGTTATGATCGCTCCTGCTTTGATAGCTTGCCATGGAAGCGGCGATGCTGTTCTGGATCCGTTCATCCATGGCGGAAGTGAGGTTTGCAATGGTAGCTCTCATTTCCTGCTCAAACGCCTCCATGCGATGCTCAATTTTGGATCTCGTTTTTACCATCCACAACTAAAAACGAGAGCCCAGTTGACGTCGATCTTGGATTCCGATCCCCAGGAGTTATGCTCTCATACCAATGATAGGTACAAGCAAAAGAGAAATCTAAAGCGATAAACAATGGCACAGATCTGATCAATAAAATATGTATTGATAGTAGAGGATAACCGTAGGTAACAAGGCAACCAATCTATTCGAGAGGACCACTCTCCAAGGCAACACTTAATATCAAATAACAGCCTACCCAAACTTAGCCGCTAGGTTGCTATTTAAAGTAAATGGTCCACACAGGGACAAAATAGCGTAACTAACTGATTGGCTAATTAATAGCTACCTTCCTCTCTCTCCTTGTGTACACTTTATTATAATATTTAATAGGTGGTTGGGCTGAGTGCCTATCATAGTTCTCCTTTTTCATGCTTTCTCTCTTTAAGTCAAATTTATAAATCAATTCAAGTTATGACTTATGAGGTTTAGTTAGAACTTGACAAATTATAAGTTGGATTTATACACGGAAACTTTTGTATCCCATATCTTTTCATGCACTTGAAGTGACTTCTTATGTAGACATATGCCGAGATGTGGATGAATTACATAGGCAAATGAAAATGATTTTTCCGATGGATTTTAAACGAATTAGTGCTGTTTTGTTCTTATTTTATGGGTCTGTATTATCATTTCATCCTTTCATAAGTAGTAGTTATTGACATCTGCACCCAACTTATGGTGTCAAAAACTTATGAGGTTTAGTTAGAACTTGACAAATTATAAGGATGATTTATACACGGAAACTTTTGTGTCCCATATCTTTTCATGCACTTGAAGTGACTTCTTATGTAGACATATGCCGAGATGTGGATGAATTACATAGGCAAATGAAAATGATTTTTCCGATGGATTTTAAACGAATTAGTGCTGTTTTGTTCTTATTTTATGGGTCTGTATTATCATTTCATCCTTTCATAAGTAGTAGTTATTGACATCTGCACCCAACTTATGGTGTCAAAAAAATTATGCAATTCTATTGCAGGCCATTAACAGTTTGAAGAATGTTGATTCTACAGCTCTGCTTCAATTTTTATATCCAATTCTAAATATGCTTCTGCATCTCATAAGCAATGGTGGAGAAACCCTTCAGGTTTGTCAACATTTTTAAGTGATTAAAGTGTCAACTTGTCTTTTTCCAAGGACTTTTGATCTTATTTAGGGCAAACTAGGTTAATTAAGCCTCACAGTATTTACTATCCGGCCATTAACACCCCATAATAAATAAACACCACCACCATTAGTATTACTATTATTATTATTTAGTAGTAATATTTTCCTATCTAAGAGGACTGTAGTGGGGTTAAATTACTCGAATGTTGCCCCCAAGATTCTTGGAACTAGTATAAATAGAATTGTTCTATTTATTAAATATTCTTTATAATGTTGTAGTAATTCCTTGAATTATTGACAAGGTTGGGTGTTGCCTTCTCTTGCATAGGGCAGAGAAGTTCTTGATTAATCTTTTACAATCCATCTCCCAACCACACCTGTAATAATTTGGTTCCATAGCTGTTCCATCCTTCACCAATTCTTATTTTCTTTTCCCAACAATATTCTCAAATTCCAAAAATAAAAAAATAAAGAAGAGAGAAAAACAGAGACTGCCAACATCCAGCCCCTGTTTGTTCGGGGCCTAAGATTGCCAGCTGCCCCCAATCTTCAATTCATATGTGCAAAAATAGAGACACAGACAACAAACCAAGCATTCCAGCCCAACTGGTTGTGAGGTTACCGTGCCTAGTGGGATGTCTCGAGTTCGAAACCCGCTAGGCACACAAGGGTTTGAAACTCAATGGAGCGAGTTTCAACCCTTATTACTCCAGGCCCCCCAGCCCCCAGCCCCCAGACCCCCCCGGAGTAAAAAAAGACACAGACAACAATATTGCAATCCTACACCATCAGTAAGTCCACTACATTACTATTCTTCAACCGACACAATTAAAATCCTTTTTAGTGATGTGATTGCTGTCTTCTTTTTAGTTTAGTATTGCAATTTAGTGTCTCTTTCTCCTAAAAAAGATCGTTAAACTAGTACCTCAACTTATTTGAGCTGGAATGATGACAAAAGATGATGCCATGCTAATGGAAATGCTCCGTCAAGGTGCAACTCCAAATTTGCGGGGCCAAAAACGTTCGAGGAAAACACTTGGAGAATTGAATGTCTCGATCTCTGAGACATCAAAGGCTCTTGCAACAGTCATGGAGGATCCTACTTCTGTTGTGATGAAACTTGATTCCCTCATTGATTCTCATTCAAGAAAAACATTTGCAACGGTTATAGGGGATCTTGATTCTTTCACAAGATCACTTGCTTTTTCGAAATATGCCGAATCGACACAACTGCTAGACAAGCCAAATGGTTATGCTATGATTGTGAGAAACTTGGGCCAACATCATTTCAAACTCTTGTTTTACATAGAAATCGTGGAGCCAGAAGATCAGAATTATCTTCTTCTCTCTACTTAATTGCATCTAGGAATTCAGATGCCATTACCACCATCATTGGATTTGATCTTGCAAGCCACTTCCTGCCATCACCCGGTTCAATGCAACTGAATTTTTGTACGCTACTCGTATCCAAAATTCCAGCTCAGCCGCTATCTTTGTCTTCACCTACAGAGGCCATCTGCCATGTCTAGGTATCCCAAAATAGCAAATCAACAGTACCAACTGTCTCATCATTTAATGTGATAGCTTGATTATTGGTTTCCTAAAAATGCCATTTGTAAACTTGACATTCCATTTTACTCCTTCAAGTTTGAGGGCAAGTTTGATGCCCAAGAGGGAGCAATGACTCGAGCAGCCTCTTTTCTTATATTATAATATTAGTATAAATAATGATAGTATTAGTATTAGTATTATTCTTGTTTTTGGTGTTATTGTTATTGTTACTGCTCTTACTACTACTATTATTATTATCGGTATTACTAGTAGTATTTACCTACCAATATATGTATTTTATTTTAGTTAAAGTTCCTGATAGAAATATTGTAATAAATTTAGAGTTACTCTAGTAGTGCCCCCCAGGACCCTTGAGAGTTGAGACTAGTTTAAATTGAAGCTTTTTATTCATTAATAATAGGGAAAATGGAAACTAATAATCCAACCTTTTAGCGGTCTTCTTACAATAGTCCCACCTTTTGATTATTCAGGAATAATCCAACCTTTGCACCTCATCTTCATTCAGTGGTCCCCGACCGGTTCATGACCTGCTATTCCAAGTTATTTTCTTATCTTTGCAAAACATCATGTGACCATAAGGTGAGATTTATGGTATAATATATTGCAAAGATAAGAAAATAACTTGGAATATCGGGTCATCAACCGGTCAGGGACCATTGAATGAAGATGAGGTGAAAAGGTTGGATTATTCCTGAATAATCAAAAGGTGGGACTATTAGTTTCCATTTTCCCTTAATAATATGATCAATAATTTTGGAGTGATTGTCCTTTCCTTTCTATCTTTCAACCACCATTGTAACATGCTCATTGCTAATGTGATCAATAATTTTTGAGTTAGTCCTTAGAGTCTTCACAAGGTTGGATGTCACCTTCTCAAGCCTAGGGCGGAGAAGTTCTTCATCTCTAATTCTCTATTAATTTCAATTTCATCTAATGACGTCCGAAACAATTTGGGATTACTAAAATAAGCTTGTCTCATGATAGAGCTGCACAAAAGGAACATGGAGAAAGATTGTGGAAGTAACTTTCATGTTATTATAATTATAACTATAATTCTTATTATTAGTTCTTTATTAATTTTTCCATCATTTGCAATGGAGCCAAATACTCGCTATTTTTTGGCTTGGGAATATGATGGAATAAAGAAAAATGACTCACTAAACTGTCTGCGTTTCTTTTTTATGAAGTAGTAATCAGTCCATGCCATTTTTGACGTGATTTTCACTATGGGTTATCTGGAAACAGTCTCTCTGTGCTTTAGTACAGGGGTAGGACTGCTTAATCCGACTCTCCTTACCCCACCGAAGGTCGGAGCCTTTGCGGCACTGGGGTAATGATGATGATGAGTTCTTTATTAATATTTTTTTCCTATTACTCTGTGTATAGCTGACAGACTATTAACATTTTCCCATTTACTTCTTCAGGTTGCAGCCTTCAGAGCTATGGTCAACATTTTAACAAGGTATATTTTTGAACTATCATAGGAACAATGTATTCCCATGTGAGTGAGGTTAAGAGAAAGTAGAACGATATTTAGTTATATGCTGCACAATTGCATTTGGATTTGTATTTCTTGTTAAGTACTACCTCCGTCCCATTTTATGTCCTGTTTTGGTTTGGCACTTATTAATAATGTGGTTGAAAAGTAAAGTTGTGGTTGAAGTTTGAGTAGAATAAAGTGAAATTATATGAACCACATATTTCTTTCCAAAAAGGGAAACATGAAACTTATTTTGAGACACGAAAAGGAAAGTAAGACACATAAAAAGGGACGGAGGGAGTATTTTGTTTGTAAGCAGGGTTATCTTTGTATGCATGATACTCTGGCAATAATTTCAGGGTGCATCAAGAGTCAGTTGATGAAGCTGAAAGAAATGTTTACCTTGTAAGCTATGTAGACTATGCTTTTGACGATTTTGGTGGCCGCCAAGCACCGGTTTATCCTGGTTTGGCAACAGTTTGGGGAAGCTTGGCTCGGAGTAAGGTATGCTTTTTTATGATGTAGGCTTCTGTTCTGCAAGTTATTTTCATACATAACATTTTAGGTGGAAGTTTGCTTTGTGGAGGCCTTTTCCATAAAATATAACAAGAAAAAGTTATAATTAGGAAAGCTTCCCATTGTGTAAATCTATTGTTTAAACATGAGCTAGACTCGAGGGTCATTTGCTTTTGCTGAATAGTTTCTAGTTTGGCTCCTAGCCGTATATCATGAAACTCTCTAGTTACTTCTCAAGCGTATGAATATGAAGGCTATTGAAAGCTTTTAATGAAATTAGTTTCAAATCTAAAAGTCAAGCCTTCTATCTATGCTGCGGCTTCGTCTGCTCTCTCTCTCATGTAACACACAATTTTTGTGACTTAGCAGCTTGTCACTGATCTATGCTGCCCTCCAGACCTTCCGTATCATTATCTCTCAGCACAAGATAGAATTTTGTAAATCACTATATTGTGATTTCTATTTGTTTAATAGTTATGCTTTCAGAGTAGCAAAGCAGTGCCTATCCACTTGGAATAGAAAGCATCTGCTTTCTATTATTGTTTAATGAGGTAAGGGTCAGATTGGTCCTCGAAATTGCATAAAAAGGGTCAAATAAGTCCTTACTGTCTCGACGTCGCCATTTGGGGAGGTTTCTGGTGGAATTTTTTGATGAAATTTTTTGAGCATCTTATTCATTAAATCTAGTTTACTCATACCAAATTTCAGCTAAAACATCAATCAGGAAGGCATTCAAATGAATTCTTGAAGGTAACTGCGCTTTTAATTGCGCAATTATCTTCAAGAAGAACGAGAAGAACGACACGAATTTAAAATCTAGAAAAGAACGAGAAGAACGACACGAATTTAATCCACGGGGGCAACTAGGGTTTTCTTTACTTATTGAGCCGATGAATGATATAATGCCATGTTTACAAGTACAAGAGTTAGTATATATATGCTAACAATGAGCCTAAACTTCTAATTCAGTTCTGGGCCTGACTGCCACAAAAAAACATGCCTAGCTAGGGCCAGCTGCACATCTAGCTAAGGCCGACTGCTGCTCCTTTTTTTATTTGGCTCCAACAATCTCCAACTTGGAGGTTTCGAAACACGATCCAGCTGCACTCCACTCCTCTATACTTTAGTAAGCATAATTGAACTTTAGCTCCTCCTAGCTGCCACCTGCCTTCTCAACATTATTCTTGAAGGCCTTCTGAAGTTACATAGAACTTCTGCTTGTCCAGTGTCACAGATTTAGTGAACATATCTGCTGCATTCTTTGCACCTGAGATGTTCTTCAAGTTCATTGTTCCTCCACTGATCAACCCTCTAACAAAATGATACCTCATCCCAATGTGCTTTGGTTTCCCATGATAGATTGGATTCTTGGCAAGTTTCACACTTTCACTGCAGTAATGCACTCTAATTGTTTTTGGGGAAATTACCCTAAATAAGACTAAAAGCGTTTGTATATTCCAAAATAGGAGTATCATGTTTTTATTTCATTAATAGAATTAAATACTGTCTTGTTTTGGTAGTACCAGACTTTAAACATAGCAGTATATTCCAAGCTTGACAGTAATAACTCTTATTTAGGGAATAAAAACATGATAGTCCTATTTTGAAATTCTCAAACATTTTGCTCCTATTTCGGTAATTTTCCCTTTATTTTAAGTAAAAACTCTTCCGATTCCAAATTTTGGGAGAATCGAACTGGACTAGTGAACCTCTGATTCCAAACTCTGGTTCCAGTTGAACCGGAAACCGGGGATCGGGGACCGGTAGTAGCACAACTTTGATACCATACGAAAGTTGAAGACAAGTACGACAACATCCAAGCCTTAGTTCCAAAAGATTTTGGGGTCGACATGAAAGTTGAAGACAAGTAATGAGAAATATTTTGGGCTGAATAATTTGTATTCAGTTGATTCAGTAGCGTACAACAAAGGACCCGTAAATAATAGTTGATTCAGTTGATTCAAGTCAATGGTGTCCATCTTTGTCGGGTTATATATTTATACACATAAGTATTGATAATATGAAAATGATATCAAAATGTTTTTTGTCAAAAATACTATCATAGAATTATAAAATCATTAAATTTTACATAAATATATTAGTTAAAATAAGTGTTCAAAGTTCACCATCTTTGATTGGAAAAGTCAAAGATGGCTAAATAAAAAGGGACATGATGTCTATCATTTCTTGCTCACTTATAGTCCTTTCATATATAATTCCCGCACTTAAAATTTGTTGGAAAGGCGCCAAAAAATAAGCCAGAACAACCACACATGGGAAAGAAAACAATAGTGGTGTACCAACTGTGGGGAAAATCAAAGACACATACATATATGAATTTGACATAATACTCGTAGGACCAAAAGTGGTATTAATTCTATTAGGAAAACTGAATCAAACTTTACAATTATATGCATGCATGTATTATGTATCATCCCTCGATGTTATCAAGAGTTTTTGTTATGTAATATCCTGCTTCAAACATCATTTGCCCTTATCCTCAGGAGCTCTCTTCTTGTTGTGCTGAATGTTCTTTTGAATCTTAACCTCATAAATGCACAATTACACATTGTAGGCAAAAGGTTATCGTGTTGGACCTGTATATGATGATGTCTTGGCAATGGCTTGGTTTTTTCTAGAGTTAATTGTCAAGTCAATGGCTTTGGAGCAAGCTCGACTAATCTATCACAACATTTCATCAGGTATGTTCTCACTGAATGGAATGCTTTGAAAAGATATGCTTATTGAGTTCATTTGAAAATAAAAACAAGAAAAATGAAGCATGTCTGAATGCCTGAAAACTTTGCGGGCTTCGAAGTGTGCACTGTGCAAGTGTGCAATACTTTCACCATTGTTCTAGTTGTAAAAGTGAAGAAAGTTTTCAGCATTCGGTCTAAAGCTGAATGTGTTTCTATTTTTTCTGAGTATCTATGTGGCATGCAAAATTTCTCAATATTGTTTTTATTTGACGATATTGGCTATTCTGAAAAGTTTCCCAGTTTGTTTTTTTCAATTGTTGTAAAAAGGTTTACAATGTGAGCTTTCATTTATCATAAAACAATCAATATATTGGGCAAACTTGATTATTTTCATGGTCCTGACAATTACTTTTGCCATTTTTTGGAAAGTGAATGGTTACCTATGTTTAATCCATAAAGAGTTAGTAATTGTAGGACAGACCTACTCTTGCTAGGTCATCTTTTTTGTATGGAAAAGTTCTCATCTGATTGCAGAGGAGGTTACCAGGTGAAACTGGAAACCTCCATCTGCTTTAGTTTCTCATTTTTCAGACATTCTTGCATCAGGTGATTTTTATGCCAAAATACCCATGATGATCCTATAATTAAATAATCCCATCTTCCAAAGTTCTAACTATTAGATTGAAGTGTAACATCAATTAGTTTGGAACTATTTGTAACTGCAGTAACATGCAGTAGCATGTTCTGTTGTCTTTCCTTAAATAAATCTTGGAACTCAGATACAAACCAAGAAAAACAAGCATAACCAAAACACCTTCAGAAAACCATAGGTGCAACCAGAACAAACCACAGACCCGATAACCATAGGTGCGAGAGGCTGAGGGCAGAACTACCTACAGTGGCAAATAGGATAATGTCAAACCCCAATTACTAGCCCTCCTTGACGATTTTGGCAAGTAATTCAAACCCTGGATCACACCGCCTGAGTCCTTGTGTCTTTCTTTCTCTACAAAACTATAATAATATTATTATTATTCATGCAACCTCATGTCTGACAACATCTATATATCCACTAGGGGTGCAAACGAGTCAACCCGCTCGATCAAAACTTGAACTCAAGCCGAACTCAAACTGACTCGTTAGGCAACCGAGCTCGACCACAATTCTTTTTAGCTCGTGAGCTCGCTAGTCATAACATATGATATATATATATATATATATATATATATATATATATATATATAGGGAGCGAATTAGGTGAGAAGTGCTCTTAAGCTGAGAACTGCGAAGTTTAAGTTATAGACTAAAAACACGAACTTTTAACTAATAAATCATAACTTATAGACCCCCTCGAAAATAATTACGAAAATGCCACCGCAAAAAATAACTCCAGAAACTTTCAATTTTTTTGACGCGGTGACATTTCCGTAATTATGATGGAGAGCTTTATAAGTTATGATTTACCGGTTATAAGTTCCTATATTCAGTCTATAAGTTTACTGCGTTGTAAGATTAGATACAAATCCAAGGGCTGAAATTACTTCTCACTTCTCATTTTAAGGGGGACTTCTCACCTGATCTTATATATATATATAGGTTTTGGTTCAAATAAGAACATGATCTTAGGAGAGAAATGAGAATGAATCTGGACCGTTAGATTTGCTTCAAGTGAAATTCAATGTGCATTAGATGAAACCGTAATGTGCATTAGATGAAATTGAAATGTGCAACACAAAAGGTAGGATGCAGTGACATTATGTGAAGCTGAATTGTGCATTATGTGAAATTGAAATGTGCACTAGGTAAAACTGAAATGTGCTAAATAAAAGGTACGATGTATTGTTTTTTTCTACCCTTTATTCTGCATATTTCAATTTCACCTAATGCACACGTGAGTTTAAATTTGTATTCTGCACATTTCAATATCATCTAACGCACATTTCTGTTTCACCAAATGCATAATTCAGTTCCACATAAAACAATCCAATGATCCAGATTCATTCTCATTTCTCTCCTGGGAGTCCGTTCTTACCGGAACCGCTCCCTATATATATAACATATATAATATACTAGATTCTCTCCAGTGCGATGCACGAGACATATATTAAGTAATAGCTATATTATACGATAGTATTATTTGTTAGCATTGTTAGTTAATGTGTAAGTGAATGTAAAGTGTATAGATGTATTAACACAAACAATTATAATTATGGAATAAAAAGGATTAAATAAATATTACAATAAGTTGGCCGTAGTATACACATTTCAAACACTTCCTTGTAAACAACGTGGGTAGTATGATAACCATCTTCACGGCAAATCAATATTTTCAAAACTTTCGCGATTTGTTACTTCCGATACTGCAACATAAAGAAGGCCATTAAATTAAAATCATTATATTAAAAAGTCTGATTAAATCCCGCCCAATTATTTTAACAATATTAAAATATATATATTTATATTTTAACAGAAAATAAAAACATTCTAAGAGTACATTTCATTATTTGAAATGATTTTCTGGCCTATATTTATTTGGACTATCAAATGTTTCTGATGATATAAACACAATTAAAATATATTTATGTTTCTTTGAGTACTATTAAAACAAAACCAATTATTGTTTTTTTTTTTTGCATTTTTGATAGCCCATTTAAAACTAACCGCCCAATTTAGTATGTAAGTAATTAAATTTATTCAGGTTTTAAAATAAATGAGTAAATTGCATCTAGTTTCATTCCTAATCCCCCCAAATTTCAAATCAAGCCCAGCCCATAAACCCTTACCCCTTCAGCCAGACCCAACTCACTCCATCAGTATAAACCTAACCTACCTAGCCCAAATCCCTAATATAAATACCCTATTATCCTTGAATTCACCCTATTATCCCTTGGACATCAAGACACACCATTAACCTGATGCCCTTCAGCTTCTAACTCCCCAATTTTTGTTCTTAATTTTTTCACCCTAGCAGATAATCATCGGAAATCTGATGCTCTACACTCCTGAGTGTCTTTCCGTTGCAGGTCGACTGTTGCAAATGGCTCTAGTCACATTTTCGACCCTTTTTTTGGTATATTTCTAATAAATAATCTATGTATCCCTGCTAATTTTTGTATATTTCTGTCATTATTTTGTTATTTACTACACGATCTCGAACATACAATATGACTTCTGTATGAGTCGTGTGGTTAATGTATGAATCTGATTACTTTTTGAAAAATATAAAATAAATTGGTGATGGAATAGCAAATGTGTTTGGATCTATTTTTTGGAGTACAGATCTATCATACTATCAAATACGGAGTATGTATTATTTTTGTTTTCTAATAGACAAAAACAGATGGATTTGATAAAATATGGTCGTAATATTAAGCATGTAATGCATAAGTGACACATATATACTACTTTTTCTCGAAATAAAGGCCTTTTTATTTACATCTGAAAACAATTGTTTTAATCTACAAATTCTCATTATTATACAATTATGTATATACTATAAGTCTTTAAGTAATTTTAAATTATAAATTATATAATTGTAAATAATTTTATAAATATTACGTAGTATAATTTTATAATTAAAATTTTATGAATTGATGTTTTGAAAATGTGGCGTGAAATGCCATCAAGTGTGTTTTTGAGCCTAAACTGTTTGGAATATAGTTCTCTATTTTATATTTTTAATGTATTAGTTTGTGTAGTGTGTAGAGAATTAATTATAGAATGTATTTTAGTAATTACAAATAAAACAACTTTTTAATTGTAAATTGGAACACTTTTCTAAGTTCGTGTATAGATAGCATGTAAGAAGTACAAACATGGTGAAATAGGTCGAGTCATCCCTCTGTGAGTCGAAAATAATTTTCTGATTTTTCGAAATATATGGAGTATTAAATTTCCTTATAAATATTATGTTTTGCTTTTAACCTTGTTTTTGAAATGGTCTTTTCTGATCAATACTTCTTATTATATCGTAAACCTCATCTATTAGCATTGAACATACATTGGAATTGATACGGAGTACTATACAGTTTAGTATGGGGGTTAGATTTATTAGTCAAACTTCAGTGT
The DNA here is from genome assembly GCA_945859875.1 of Cuscuta europaea. Lineage (NCBI taxonomy): Eukaryota > Viridiplantae > Streptophyta > Magnoliopsida > Solanales > Convolvulaceae > Cuscuta > Cuscuta europaea. Next base: position 5,038,961 of record CAMAPE010000062.1, on the reverse strand, counting down.
TCCTAAATGCTATATTAGTGCTTCTAAACAAAATAAACTTACTTCTTGGTCTGAAAGAAAATTCCCATTTTCTTTCCTCGCTTGGAGGAAATGACACATATTCTGCGCCTCTCTCACTTCGTCTGGGATTTATCACTGTTGTTGTAGTGAATTGCAGAAATCGATTATTAGGTGAATGTCCACTTTTATAGTGTGAATTGCACAGTTTTTGTTTCTTTCATTAATCTGATCCATTATACGGAGTAATATCCAATGACTAATGGTAAGCAACTACAATCAGTACATCACAATTAATTTATTTATTTTTTTGAATAGAAACGTGATAGGACAAATCAATCGATAGTAAACATTAATGCTGAATGACATAAATTTGAATTTTATAGTAAACGGTTTTGAAAAGTCCAAGAAGAGATTGTGTGATTGGCCAATTTCAGTGTAGATTAGGATGCAAATATTATAAGTAGTCTCCCCAATACGTCGCAGTGAAAAAGGACAAAAATGCAGTACACTTATTAAAACATCATTTACTAACTCTGTTCCACTTGAAATAACAGGAGCACATGCCAAAATATTCAAAGTACTTGACCCGTATACTTACCTGTATCTTTTGGAGGGAAATTGGCCAAAATTTCCACTTGGTTTTATATATAGATAGATATGTATGATTATATATACTCCCTCTGTCACAATTTGTTTTGCAAAATTTCCTTTTTTTGGTTGTTCCAAAATGATTTTCCACTTTCCATTTTAAGTAAAGAGGAAGGAATAAAATGACACATGTACCCTTACACTATATTTGCCTTTACCGTTCTAACCTTCTGCCCCATTGACAGAGATCATAATTTCCACCCGCTACATTTGGATTTGTAATAGTTAGGCGTCATGTGTTTACAATCCGGACACGTTACCCTTACGCTATTTTTGCCTAAACATTTGACTTCTTACGCAACAACTATCTACTTGATGAAATATTAAGATTTTTTATTTCTTTGTAAAAGAAAGGGTAAAATGTTCTGTTATATTTGACATTTCCATTGATGGCAAAGAGATACCGGTCTATGATATGTTCCGTTACTTGGGCTCCATTATTCAGGATGGTGAACTAAATGAAGATGCATTCCAGAGAATCAGAGCAGGTGGATGAAATGGAAGAGTGTCTCAGGATTTAAATGTGAGCACGGTATGCCGACTAGACTGAATGGTAAATTTTATCGGACATCAATTAGGCCCGCATTCATGTATGGCCTAGAGTGTTGGACGGTGAAACAATGTCATATCCAAAAGATGTGTATGCTACGTTGGATGTGTGGACATAGTGACATACTAAAAAATACCACTTAAGGAGTGAGATATCCTACAAATGGTGGGACTAGCACCTATAAAAGAGAAGATGCAGGAGTCTCAATTGCGGTGTTTTGATCATGTGCATTGAAGGTCGACTGATGCACCTGTTGGACGAGTTGAGAGGCGGGGAGTAGAAACGGGAAGGAGAGAACTAGGAAGATCCAAACAAACGTGGATTAGAGGAATCATGAGTGATATGCTTCTTGTTGGGTTGGATGATACTATGACTTTGGAGAGAGCATAGTGAAGGGCATATTTGTGTGGCGGACTGATTTCTTTTCTCTTTTCTCTCTCATTTTCTTTTATCTCTTTATTTTTTTTATCTTTCTTATGCTCTTTATCCTTTTTATTCTAAATATATTCGTTGGTTCCTTTTCAACTTGTCATTTTTGTCTATATCTTATATTTATCTTTATCTTTATAATATCTTCTAGGAAAATTGTCAAATAGGCCCTTGTACTATACTCAAAAAGTCAATCAAACCCTCGTACGTATTTATCACTCAATCACACACCCCAAGATTAAAAAAACGTTTGAATCAAAGACATTTATTAGAAAAACACCTGGTTACCAAGTCAATTTGCACATATGGCATTCGGCGTTCTACGTGTCTACATTTCCCTTTTTCTTTTTCTTTTTATTTTCCTTCTTTCCCCCTTCCTTCTTTCAGCTCCAACCTTTTTACAAACATGTTTCTTCAACATGATTCGGAGAAACAAAATGTTAGTGAGTTGGCGGAAGAGTGTTCTCATTCCCCGATTTCAAAATAAGGTTGATGTACAAAAATGTGCCAACCATCAAGAGATTAAGCTTATGGGTCACACCATGAAACTTTGGGAGCGAGTGGTTGAGCAAAGACTACGAAAAAGTGTAAAAATTTCAGAGAATTAATTTGTTTTCATGCCTGGACGCTCAATAACCGAGGTCATTCACCTTTTTAGACAAGTTATGGAGAAGTATAGAGACACTAAAAAGAATCTGCATTTGGTGTTCTTTGACTTAGAAAAGGCATGTGATAGGGTACCTTGAGAAGTCCTTTGGTGGGCCTTAACTAGAAAAGGCATATCACTTAAGTATATCAGTATCATCATGGACATGTATGAGGCTTGTACTACAAGTATTCGTATTAGTGTAGGGAGGACCGCATAGTTCCCTATTATTATCGGAGTGCACCAAAGGGTCGGCTTCAAGTCTTTTCTTATTTGTTATAGTGATGAATGAACTTACGAAGTCAATTCCGATGTGCATGATGTTTGCCGACGATATTGTATTGATTGATGAGACACAATCGGGTGTTAAAGCAAGGTTGAAGGTATGGAGACTAACATTGGAGATAAAGGGTTTCGGACTGAGCCAAAGCAAGACTAAGTATATGAATTGCAAGTTTGGTGGTGGTACAAGTAGTACTAATAGTGGGATTACACTTGATGGCAAGGAGGTACCTGTGTGCGATATGTTCCGTTACTTAGGCTCTATAGTTCAGAAGGATGGTGAATTAGATGGAGAATTGGAGATGTATCCCATTGAATCAGAGCCTGGTAAATGAAATGGAAGAGTGTATTAGGATTTCTATGCGATCAAGGTATAACAATTAGACTGAAGGCTAAATTTTATCAAACAACAATTAGGCCTGCATTAATGTATGGTGTAAAGTGTTGGGCGGTGAAACAATGTCAAATTCAATAGATGAGTGTTCAGAGGTACGTATGTTGCGTTCGATGTGTGGACATACCAGAAAAGACCGCTTGAGGAATGAGAAAATCAGACAAAAGGTGGGATTAGTACCTATAGAAGATAAGATGTAGGAGGCAATATAAAATTGCACTTTTTATATATTAAAAAATGCAGTTTTTTCAATAATTTATTTGAATGAATTCCCAATTAAATTTTAATCTGAAACTTGGTGGAGATAATCTACACTTCATGGTGAACATGCTCACAAATTTTCATAAGAAACTTCGACATGAAAGCACCTCAATTAAAAGAAGCCTAACAATTGTAAATTTTATGCCTACCTTACATGAATATTGCCCTATATATAGATATATATCACTATAGAAGTAATTAGTTCAACTCTATATACATCTTCTCTATATTACAAGAGAACAAATAATCTCAACTCTATTCTTTACTACCTCTGGCAGCAGCTCAGCACTTCTGCAATTCTATTTCTTATCCCTATATCAGTTTCCCCTTCTTTTTTATTTTGTGTTACTGTATTTAAAGTTTGTGTTGCCTTCTCCCTTTTCTTTTTCTAAAAAAAAAAGAATCTGCGACATACAACTGGTGTTCTTAATCTTTCATGTTTTTATTTTCATTTTTCTGTGTCATGTTGTTCAGTGTGCTCTTTTGCATTTATACCTCTCTTGTCCCCTTTGGCCACAGGTGAAGATTCCCCCCCGATGCAACTGAAAGAAGGTGTTTTTAGATGCATTGTACAATTATATGATTGCCTTTTAACTGAAGTTCACGAGCGTTGCAAGAAAGGTCTAAGCATAGCCAAACAGTTAAACAGCAGCCTAGCTTTCTTTTGTTATGACCTATTGACGACCATTGAGCCTCGTCAAGTTTTTGAGCTGGTATGTTTTATTTTTTGTTATTATGTGAATTCATTTTCTCCTTATCATGTAGTTGTATTTTGCAACTGTGCTCTATTCCTTTATCACAGTTGTGGTGATGTTCTAATGTGGATGTTTATTAAAAGAATTGGGATGTTTAATCCAGTCTTCATGCTAATAGATCAATTCACATGCATAATATTGTTGGATCCAGGCTGATCTAACACAGCGGAATAAATAAATAAATTTGGCATCAAATACCTGACAGGATCTGAAGCTCGTATTATAAAAGAAACTATCAGGATTTCGAATTTATGTATTATGTCAGACGATCTCGGAAACATTTCAGAGCTCTGCTGGCATCCACAGGCTCACAAACGATCCGTCTGTAGCTAGCGTGCTAGTGTTTTCTCTCTCCTCTCTATGTGATCTTATCATGTGGATATATTTAGTTTTCGTAGCTGCCATGAGGTTATATTATGAGAGGAGGAAAGGAGGTTTTATAGCTGAAAAAAGCCTTCTGCAAACCCTGCCTAATAGGACTTGAAATCCCTTTTTGGAATTGAGCTTATTAATTTTATATTTAAGCATTAACTATCCATATCTCTTAGCTGTGTCACCCTATAGGTTTATACAATATTGGTAGTGAGTCAGAAGCGGTCTCTACCAAGGATTTATGGCTACCCAAAGTTATATTAAATCTGACATGACATATTGATTGATTTATAGGGTTTTGACATCAATATTACTAAAACAAAAGTCCTGGATAAAAATAGGATTAGTTTTAAACTTTTCAAAATAGTGACATATTATTGACTGTTATACCCTACCCTCACCCAGTGACAGTGACACACAGTCCCGCACAGTGACCTGCTGCCCGATAGTGACCCGTCACCCCCAGTTACTTTCGTCACCTCATCCAGTGACCACCGCCACCCCATTTAGTGACCGCTGCCGCCACGTCGAGTGACCACCGTCGCCATGTCCACTGATCACTGCCGCCACGAAGTGACCACCGACACTCCATTCACTGGCCGCTGTCGTCCTATCCAGTGACCACCACTGCCCCGTCCAATGACCACCGCCCCACCAGCCCAGCCCTTGCCCACTCCTTCTACCATACCCCATCGCCCAACCCCTCCCAAGCCACCGCCCCAATCCCTCCCCCAGTCTGCCCCCAACCACTGCCTCCCCCCCATTTCCACACCAGCCTCTGCCACTACCCCTGGACCCCTACCCTAGCCTTGCCTCCAACCACGAACATGGAAGTCCAGAACCCCTAACCCTTCCCCCTGCCAGACCCCCTACCACTGGCAGCCAAAATTTCAAATCGATCTGTGGATTGAAAAAGGAGTAGAAGATGAGGCGGCAGCTGCGTGCAGCGGTCTGAGCTCCTCGCCGCTGGATCAATGAAGCTCATCGCTATCTTCGATGGTGACGACCCTTCTGTTCGACTAAGAAAGCAAAAGGACGGGAACAATCGATTGTGGACAGAAGAAAGGAGAAAAGGAGGAGTGGCAGAGGCAGAGGTGGCAGCTGCTGTGTAACACGGTGGTGGGGATCTGCGGCAAGCTGGTGTAGGGTGCGAGCAGGCTGAAAGAAGAGAAGGGGGCGGGAGATTTGGTCAGCTAGGATGATGATCTTCCTTTATAAAACAAAACTACTAACAATCTAAAATATATCAGTAGTCCTAAAAGGACATGGTTCATAAAGTGTATTATGATTAGTTTAACTCTTTAAAGATTTTTATAAAAGTTTTTTTCCCAAATAAAATCTGATGAGTTTTTCCCACTTTAGTCTTCCAATTATAGTGGCAATAGTATGACTGCGGCGTCATCTAGGCTTATAGGCAATGCCAGAATTTAGAAACAAATACTTATGTTTAGAAATTAGAATTACAACCCAATTTTTTTTAGAAAGTAATACTCTCTCCGCTTCTAAATATATGTCCCGGACTCCCGTAGGGTGTGGAGTTTAAGATGCTGTTTGTAGGGGCACTGTACACATTACAGTTTAGTGGTATGACTTCTAAGAGCAGGGTATGTTTGGCATAACCCAATAGTTACATGGCGGGAGACAAGCGCAGCCTCAACAATGCAAAGAGGGGATATCCACTGAGTTTTCTCTTTCAGAAGGAAGTAGATGAGAAAGTTTTGCACTTGAGCAAGATGGCTGATAAAATGCTGCCATTGCTTTTTAGCATAAACTGTTAAACTTCGCACATGATTTGGAACACAGCAGAAGAGTGCAAGATTAGAGGAAATTAGGAAAACCATCAACATAAACTCTAACAGGAAGTGCATGTGTGAAAGGAAGAATATGTAGACATCTCTCTACTGTCAGTCCTCCCATTGCATTAATGGTGCACAATCAGAAGCACTACAAAAGCCATGGGACAACTTGTAACGACTATTCACCGGTTAGTGAGAATGGGAAAAATTCACCCACTCTAATGCTATTATGTCTCTGTTAACCGCCGAGAACATGTTAAATAGGTTTAAATGTTGTATGAATAATTTCAAACAAGAATTTTTGCCCAACAATCCAGTATTTCAAGAAATGTTTAACACAATCACATAGATGAAAATTGGTTTTACATTATCAAAAGGAGTCAAGAATATTATTTTCTCCCTTGTGAGATTAAGCAATACAGAACTTGCAAAACAAAAAGCTTCATCGAATGATCGAAGAGGTCCTGTTCCGGTGCAATAGCAAGGGCTGGATTCAATGACCAATATAAATGTACTTTTGATGGAAAATTGGAAAGTGGCATTTCGTGAAAATGGTGAAAGCAAAAAGAAAAAGAAATAACATAGCACAACCACAGCAGAACTTAATCCAATATCTGTACTGAACAAAGAGGCATATAGGGACACGATCTTATTTCAGTTACTACCAGCATAACGGAGAAGTGGCATGTGGGGGTGAAGAAACAATCTACATTAATACATGACCACATATATGTGGTGATTATACAAATTTTAGATGACAGTGTACAAAATGCATATGAATGTGAAGCTAATTAATCAACCAGCTAACGACCCATATGAACATGCTTTTTATGGGACTCTTTCGAGCTATTCAATCTCTAAAGGATAAATGCTAACCCTTGCATGCAACCCTCTTTTGTTAATGCCCAAATGTGCTTTCATTGCATGCAGCCCTCATTCCTTAAATCGTGCATTCCTAAGTTTTTAGTTACGTATGAATGTATGATAGAAGTATTGAAGGTGAAGTGAGTAATACATATGAACAAGTTCACATTGGGAAATAAGCACTACTGCACTAGAAAGGGTTCAACTTTTACCATTATCAGTCAGCTCCCTCAATGACAAACAAGGGACAAGGCAAAACACTGCCGCTTTTGTATTTTGGGCACTTTTTTCTTGTAAAAGAACTATCTGTATTTTTGTAGGACCTTCTGTGAATAGGATTACAAAGTAGCCATAATTAGGTCTTCTTTGTGCAACAGTTCTCCTTCCCAATTTGTTTTGGAGTAAATGGGCTGTATTTATGCTACAAAGAGAGGTAACCAAGAAATCATACAGCATAACTAGTATAACCAAACCAGGAAACCATACAATTAAATAAACAAACCTATTCAGTAGCACAAATATAACCAAGAAAAATATTGTATAACTAGTATAGTCAAGAGAGGCGACCATACAACCAAATTAGCAAACCAATCCAGCAACACATATCTAATCAAGATAATAGAGTGTATAACCAATACAACTAAGAGAGGTGAACCGACAACCAATAAGTAAACTAAATCGGCAGCGCACAAATAACCAATAAAAACATTGTAATGAGTAGATAATAAGGATCTTCCCTTGCGTATGGAAAATAATGTGGTCAAATGGAGTCGGACGTTCTGTTGAGGTCACCTCCCTCCCCTTCATCATCTATATCACCATACCCGATGTACGTGTCCAACACCTTGGACCTCAATTTTTTGAGGATAGCTCAACATGGATCTATTTTTGTGGATGTGCACCACCTTGAACAATCACCACTTTGTGAATCATGATCAGAAATCACATCCTTCTGCACATCAGAATGACCCTTACAGAGATGGACATTGTTCAACACCCCCCTTTGCAATCATCAACAACTCCGACTCAGTTCATACAGATCAATGCAAAGGTACACAAAGGATTGACGAGTGGGGAAATGAGGGCTCAAAAACGTGCCAGTGTGGAGGATTAAGGGGTAGACAAAAGATCAATGTCAGGGGAAGGGTGTTTTGTGAAAGAGAGAGGGAGGGTGCTCTCTGAGAAAGGGAGAGTGAGGAGGAGATGCTTCGAGAGAGATGGATGGTGGAAAGAGTGAAATGTGGTACAACAGACAGACAAACTAAAGTAAATGTGGAATGGGGATGATTATGATGGGTAGTGGATGTTTGTTGGGTGGGTGGGATAGAATGGGGAAATCGATTGGTTTTAGGAATTAGAATGTTGGGTAAAAAGCAATTGGTGAGTCCACTTCCAAAACTTGAAGTGAAACAGCCCAAAAAGGAATGTTGGACAATTATTTAGGTATAGATGGAGTATTTTAGAAACTAGTTTTAATATAAATACGGAGTATAAAAGTTCAGTCTTATGAATCGTCAAAGGAAGGATGAATTCCCGAAGGAAAGGTGTTGTACTAATGAAATGCCTCATCGTTGATTGCTCCAAAATCTCCTGCTCAGGTTCTGGAGTCTCTCTTTAGTCGCAAGTTTTTTTCTTCTTTCTTATCGTTCCGCACTTCCGTAGGTTTCCGTTGTTCTTTCATTTTGTTCTGCCTAAGTAAATGCTGCTCCATATTTAATTCTTTTCTTTTGTTCTTTTGGGAATAAGGCTCGGATGCTGTTGTTGTTTATGGTTCATTCTGTCACAGGTCTTCCAAATACTTTTTTCTTTTCTTAGTAATTCGTATACATATATATACATATATATACTTGCATGCAAAATGCTAGTATAGTTAATTATTGTAAATTTAAACATATATAATAGTGTGTATAGTGTGTGTCCTCAGAAGGCAAATCACCATCAAACTTTAAAGATTAAAATACACAAATGTGACAAACATTAAAACCAAACGTAAGGAAGATCATTAGCATCCAGCTGAAGAGACCCAATAACATCACTGGGAAGATACGTCTTGTTATGAAAGTGAACTCAATCATCACTAAGGAAACCATACTTTGCTACGAGGAAAGCAACTTTTTAACCTATCCTGGAATCATGTGAATTTTTCAATACTGCCAAAGACAGTCCTCTCTGTGTACATGCTCCCACCTACATCATACTCATTATAAAATATATTACTCTTCCATATAGTGATCACATTTTGTCATCTTGTGTACCTAGGATTAAAAATATTTTGTTTGTCTCTTGCCCTTCAGGTATCCTTGTACCTTGATAAGTTCTCTGGGGTATGTCACTCAGTTCTGCATGATTGCAAGCTTACATTTCTGCAGATTGTATGTGATCATGACCTCTTTGTTGAAATGCCTGGACGAGATCCTTCAGACAGGTAATTTTTTCTTTTAAATCATTATCTTCTAGTGATTTTTTATTGACATTTTTTTGTCACTATAGGTTTATTAATTCACTTCGGCAGTCCTTCCTTCAATATATTTTTCTGATAAGTTAAGGGTTTATATTAAGCAGGGACTTAGATTTAAAAAGCGCCCAAGGCACGCCTTGTCAACAAGGCGCAATGAGGCAGTGAAAAAATCAGCCCAGGTAGTTTGGGCGCAGTACGTTCCATGAATCTTGCACCTCATGGAACTTCGTCCTAGGCGTGAGGCACTGTGCCTCTGTCACCTCTTTGAATCCCATATCTTTCTCTTGCTTCTTTATTAAAAATGAAAGTTCACGCTAATAGGAGTCGGAAAAAGAATCGAAGATCTCTCTCATCAGGCAGTGTGACATTCTGATGTTTAGGGGTGTGCTTATTTATATATTGCTTTTTTTATTGCTGTTATTTTTTGTTTGCTTATCATTGCGTGAGGACTAAGAGACCGATACCACACCCGAGGTGCTTGTTTAAGGCCATAAATGAATTTCTGAAGGCGACACACAAACGCAGAACCATCATTAAACCCAAAGGGTTGCTCCATGTAAACCTCCTCTTGAAGAGTCCCATGTAAGAAGGCGTTGTTGACGTCCAACTGATGTACCGGCTAGTCATGAGAAAGAGCAATAGTCAAGACAATGTGAATAGTGACTGGTTTTATGACCGGGCTAAAAGTGTCAGAATAATCAATCTCGGGTCGCTGATGAAAACCTGTGGCCACTAATCGGGCCTTGTAGCGATCCAAGGAGCCATCCGGCTTATATTTCACTCTATATATCCATTTGAAACCCACAATATTTTGGCCAGGCTAAGATGGAACAAGGTCCCAAGTTCCTTGTTTTACCAAGGCATCAAATTCTACTGACATAGCCGTCCGCCATTCTGGTACCTGCATAGCTTGAGAAGCACACGTGGGAGTTATATGATGAGGTAAAGGGTTGTTAATGGCAATATGGGCATGTTTACGAGGTCGAAGGGTCATTGGGTGGGTACGTTTGAGCAGTGGGTCATCGAGGGGTGGGGTTGAGGTAGTGATATCAGGGGTGGGGACAGGAGGATTTTGTTTGGGACGACATTGGTAACTAATAATTTGTGGTGGTGTGGGTCTAGGGGAGATGGGGTGTAGGTCACATTGGGTAGAAATGGTGGGTGACATACCAGGAATGAGTAGAAAGAGACGCCCTTGTAACCATAGTACCTGAAATAGGAAGGTAAGACAAGAAAGGTTGAAGCCAGAGATCAACTTCAATAGTGATATTTGAGACTAGTGGTGTGGTTGTAGAAAAGTGGAACACTGACTCATCAAACACTACATGCCTGCTAACAAAGACACAGTTAGTGGTTACGATCAAGACAACGATAAGCACTTTGTTGGTCACATCAGTGATGTCAATAGCGGCGCAATAGCGCGCTATTGCGGAAAAGCGGAGCGGCTAACATGGAAGGCGCTACGGGGAGGGCTCTAGCGTAGAGTTTGGGTGTAGCGGCCATAGCGCCCGCTATCGCAGTGGTGCGCATATGCTTATCGCGGCCGCTAACCCGGCACATTTTATGGGAATGAGTTTACTGTGCATTCTGGGAGGGATTTCACGGTTTAATTTTTTAGCGCAGACATACAAGGGGTAAAATAGAATTTTAAAATAATATATTAACCTACTTAAAACCTTACACGTACGTCAAAGGCTGCTAACCGCTCAAAACATACGCAGTTGAACCTCTGCTAAGACTGCGATGACTTCTTCTTCTGCAACATCCTCTGCGATAACAGCTCAAGGTACCTTGACTACCTTGTATGGAGTCTACTCAGTCTACTCTCTTGTTTAAGCCCACAGGTTCTTACACTAGAACCTTGTTTTTGACTCAATGTTTTGACTTAAGATGTTTTAATTATTAATAGCATCTTATGTTTTGCTCATGAAACTAAACAGTATTTCTTAGTAATTTAGGTGGGTGACCCATCTAGTTTCAGTTCTTTGCAGACCTTAGATGTCTTTAAAGGTAATAGATTTACCTTAAAGGTAATAGATGTACCTTACAGTAGTTAAACATATGCTTCCAGTAAGGCAAATAGTACGTAGTATTTTTTTTCATATTTATGTATTACATATGTTACTTATCCATTATATTTGAAAGTACTCTAAATAGCGGTCACCCCGCTATCCGCTATACCGCTATAGCGTTTTGGGGGCTGCCCGCTACGCTCCGCTTGTAACACCCCCCCGTAGGCCCCGAGGTAGTTACTTCTGACCTCTAGTACTGTCCTCACAAACCGCCACTAGCCTTTTCCGCGCACTTTGTCCTCACTCGTGCGCGCCCTTAGAAACTTCTCAGGGGGTCACCCATCCCAAGACTACTCCCGTGCAAGCACGCTTAACTTTGGAGTTCTTGGTTTATGAGCTCCCTTAAAAGGAGATGCACCTTGTTGGTATGAGTAGTACTATTAATCCGTTTAAATTAAATCTCAAGTGTTACAATCACCCCCACTTAGGAACGCAACGTCCTCGTTGCGCCCGTAAACCAATCTCAATCAAATCCCAGAATCTTTCCCCCCCGCTAAGTGTCTGCCCGATATCCAACGGATCAACACATTATCGCAGGGTTGCTCTGATACCATTTGTAACACCCCGGCCCCGTAGGCCCCGAGGTAGTTACTTCTGACCTCTAGTACTGTCCTCACAAACCGTCACTAGCCTTTTCCGCGCACTTTGTCCTCACTCGTGCGCGCCCTGAGAAACTTCCCAGGGGGTCATCCATCCTAAGACTACTCCCGTGCAAGCACGCTTAACTTTGGAGTTCTTGGTTAATGAGCTCCCTTAAAAGGAGATGCACCTTGTTGGTATGAGTAGTACTATTAATCCGTTTAAATTAAATCTCAAGTGTTACACCGCTATCCGGGATTGACAACACTGGGTCACATACTCACATTACCCGAGAAAGACACGCGGTTTAGAGCGTGGTTCTAACTTATGAGTGCTATAAGGACGTAATCAAGGGAACAATGACACCAAAAATAACAAGTTTATTGTAACGAGGAGGTTGTTGGAAGAGTTTTTCGTATGGGGTACAGAAGTAAAGAGAGAGGGCAGGTTGTCTATTAATGAGATAAACTGCCGTAAGGATAGCATAAGACCAATATTTAAGAGTTATAGACGCCGACGTTCAGCAAAGCCATTTTACTCTGGAGTGTGGGGGGAGTGAGTAAGTGAGAAATACCACAAGTGCGTAGGAATTTCCCTAAGGTTACGTGTAAGTTTTAGGAATAAAACTTCCTTGATTATGATGAGCCATACGGCCAGAATATACATACAGAGTACACACAACAAACTCACAACAAACTCCCCGTGCAGATCCTAAAAATAGGATCTATCTAACTGTAGTACTTATCTGCTAATAAATGCAGTCTAACAACTCTATTTTATCTACACAACTACATACGTACACAATCTAATAATAAATAATAAATGTAACATTTTCTACACTCCCCCTTAAGTTGGTGAGTATATATCATACATCCCCAACTTGCTTATAAGTAACTCAAACACTGGTCTGAACAATCCTTTTGTGAAGATATCAGCTGTTTGTTCTTTAGTAGGTATGAATGGTATGCACACAATTCCAACTTCAATATTTTCTTTGATAAAGTGTCTGTCCACTTCAATGTGTTTTGTACGATCATGTAGCACAGGATTATGAGCAATACTAATAGCTGCCTTGTTATCACAATACAACTTAATAGGTAGATCCATCTTCAATTTTAATTCTGAAATTACTCTTTTGATCCAAAGCAGTTCACAAATTCCATTTGCCATAGACCTGTATTCAGATTCAGCACTGCTTCTAGCAACTACATTCTGTTTTTTACTTCTCCAAGTCACCAGATTTCCCCATACATAGGTACAATACCCAGAAGTAGATCTTCTATTAGTGATTGAGCCAGCATAGTCTGCATCTATAAATGCCTCAACAGTTCTACTGTTGTTCTTTTTAAAGAATAATCCTTTCCCTGGACAACTTTTCAGATACCTTAGAATCCTGTAAGTAGCATCAAGGTGTTCCTGGACTGGATTATGCATAAACTGGCTAACCAAACTAACTGCAAATGCAATATCTGGCCTTGTATGTGCCAAATATATCAATCTTCCCACTAATCTTTGATATTGCTGGGTATTGACTGGAACTCCATCTTTGACATCTCCCAACTTTTGATTGGGGTCAATTGGAGTATCTGCTGGCTTGGTTTTAAAGGCGCGAGGCGCCTCTAGGCGACGACTTCATCGCATCCAAACATCCCAGGCGCAGCAGATTCCATAAGGCGCGCCTTTTACCTCGCCTAGTGCCGCCTTTTGTGCCTCTTTGAATCATCGCCTTTCACGCCTTATGGAATATGTCCGCTAAACTTCCTTCAAGCCTTTTGGCGATTCATCCCTCTCGATTTCCAGAATTTTCGTAGGGTAATATATGTATGTAAGGTAAGGTTACTTCACTCCATCAACTCAAAGTCTCAAACCTTCCGCTCCTCTGTCTCAGATTGCCATTTTTATGTTTTTTTTCGGCCGTTCTCTTTGTTTCTTTTTGTTCGGCTGCGTAAGTTTCTTTCTTCCATTCTCTTTGTTTTCTTTCTTCCGCTAGTCTTTGTATTCTTTACACTATTATTTTTAAAATAAATAAAATAATTCAAATTATGTAATTATATAACCATATAACAATCTTCCCTAAACCCTAATCCCAATCCGAATTTTATCAATTTTTAGAAATAATAAATATGGTTTGTCGAATCTGTCAATCTGATTGTTTAACTTTATACTCTTGATACTTTATAAGTTTATTATATAATAATTAGTCAATTATATATGAGAGCTGGTTGTTATTAATAATCATTATATAAAAGTTTTTTTAAAAATTTACTATTAATTGCTTAGGATTTGAATTAAGTACTAACAGTTTATTGTAAATATATTTACTATTAATAGAAGTATTTTTTAGAAGAGTGCTTCATGTAGAAGTTGTAAAAATATATTTTACCAAAGATATATGGTTTCGATCAGTGAGGCGCGTGCCTCGTCGCCTTGCGCCTCACGCCTCGAGTAAATCGATGAATCGCCTCATGCCGCCTCACGCCTTTTAAAACTAAGTCTGCTGGTCTACATGCACTCATGCCTGTTTCTTGGAGAAGATCTAGAATATACTTCCTCTGTGATACAACAATTCCCTTCTTTGATCTAGCTATCTCCATTCCAAGAAAATACTTCAATTCTCCCAGATCTTTGACCTCAAATTCATGAGCTAGTTGCTTCTTTAGACTTTCAGTCTCTTTGTGATAATCTCCTAGTAAGAATAATATCATCCTCGTAAACAATTAATATTGCAATCTCCCCCTTACTTGAAAATTTCACAAAAAGTGTATGATCAGCCTGAGCTTGCTTGAATCCTTGTCTCTTTATGAACTGAGTAAACCTGTCAAACCAAGCCCTTGGGGACTGTTTAAGTCCATACAAGGATTTCTCCGGTGTACACACCTTTGAGCCAAATTTACTCTCAAACCCAGGAGGTGGACTCATATACACTTCCTCTTCAAGCTTCCCATTTAAGAAGTCATTCTTCACATCTAATTGTTGAAGTGGCCAATCTCGGTTAGCAGCTAAAGATAGAGAATTCTTATAGTATTTAACTTTGCTACTGGAGCAAAGGTCTCAGTATAGTCTATGCCATAGGTTTGTGTATATCCCTTGGCCACCAATCTTGCCTTGTATCGTTCAAGGGTTCCATCTGCCTTGAATTTAGGAGTAAAAATCCATCTACATCCCACAGTTGGTTTATTCTTGAGTAACTCTACAATCTGCCATGTCTGATTCCTTTCAAGAGCATTCATCACTTCCAAAACAGCTTTCTTCCACTCAGGTTTAGATAGAGCTTCCTGTATGGTTAAGGGAATAGTAATAGAGGAAAGACTAGAGGTAAAGGCTGCAAATGACAAGGACAACTGGGAATAAGACACATAGTTTGAAAGAGGATATCTGACACATGACTTTTCTCTTTTCTGAGAGCAATTGGTAAGTCAAGATAACTGGAAGTGTTACCTTTTTCATTTTCTGTCATTGAGTCAGATTCATGATCAGTTGCAGGATCAGAGATGTCCTCTATTCTTTGATTTGGAACTCTCCTTTCATAAACTTTGCCAAAAAAAATTACCTATCTGTTGCTCATCTTTTTTCCTTGTTTCAGTTATATTTATTTCATTTTCTTCTATTCCTTGGCTATTATCTGATGCATCTAAGTTTTTAGTATGATGTGCATCAAGATTAATGTCAAGAAATTCAAGATTTTCATGGATATGTAATACACTGTTACCATCTTCACTTGAATTCTCCCCCTGAAGATGAGTATTAAAAAAGGGTTGATTTTCAACAAAAACAGTGTCCATTGTTACAAACATCTTTTTTGTTGTAGGATCAAAACATTTACATCCTTTCTGTGTTGAAGACAGTCCTAAAAACGCACATTTTCTTCCTCTAGGATCAAATTTACTTGCTGTTTTGTCAGGGTTATGAATAAACACTGTGCAACCAAAAATCTGTAAAGGAAGAGAGCTGATAATTCTGGTTTTAGGAAAGCAGGTTTGAAGTGTATCAATAGGAGTTTTAAATCCTAGAGTTTTTTATGGCATCCTATTAATCAAATAGGTGGCATGTAAAACAGCATCTCCCCATAAATATTTTGGAACTTTGGTGGAAAACATGATTGCACGAGTGACTTCAAGTAAATGTCTATTTTTCCTCTCAGCTATTCCATTTTGAGCAGGTGTATTTATACAAGAACTTTGGTGAATAATCCCCTTTTCAGCAAAAAAAATTGTTTAAGTTTTGAGAAAAATACTCACGGCCATTATCACTTCTTACCATTTTGATATTGGTATTGAATTGAGTTTGAACCATTGAGTAAAATTTTCTGAAAACATTTTCAACTTCAGATTTCTCTTTAATAAAAAAACCCATGTTACTCGGGTATGATAGTCTATAATAGTTACAAACCATCTGTGTCCTTTCAAGGTAGAAACTCTATATGCACCCCAAATATCACTATGCACAAGAGTAAAAGGGCTAGTAGGTTTGTAACTATGAGGGATATTAGAATTCTTATGATGTTTTGCCAGTGCACACATATCACAATGAAATGATGAAGGGTCTTTATTATGAAACAACTGAGGAAACAACCTTTTTAAATAGTTAAAACTAGGATGACTTAGTCTATAGTGCATTAAATACACTTCATTATTACAAGAAAAAAAATAGTTTGCAGACAAGTATTTCCTTGACCTTGTTTATTCAATTTAGTTCCTTCATCAAAGATATAGAGTCCATCTTCCTCTCTAGCACTGCCAATCATATTCCCCGATGCTTGATCCTGAAAAATGCAATAAGAAGGATAAAATTTGACACAACACTGAAGCTCTTTGGTTAATTTGCTAACAGAGGCAAGATTACAAGAAAGGTTTGGAACATGAAGGACTTTTGAGAGGTTCATGGATGAGTAAATTTTAACATTTCCCATCCCTGCAATGGCTGAAAAAGAGCCATCTGCAACTTTAACTTTCTTTAACTTTTTTATCTCCTGCAGGTGTTTTTTTATTTTTTGAACAAATATATGATGTAATTTTACCATTTTGGGCAAAAGAACAAGAAGGGGTTTCCTGGTTAAGAATCTTTTGGGTATTTAGAAACTGTAGGAGTTGCTCTATCTGTTCCTTTGTGAAAGTGGGCTGATTGAAGTTGATTTGTTGCTCCTGTTCAGTTTCAGGCATGGTAGTATGTAAAGCTTTCTCAAATTTCTTCTTTCCTGCTCCTGGTGGTTTTCCATGGATCTTCCAGCAAGTTTCCCTTGTATGCCACAGTTTCTTGACCACCAATGCTGAGGACTCTCCAGTATCGTTCTGAGATCCTGGAGTGTTATTCATAATCCTTTTCCTACTTTCTTCAATCCTGATTTCAGAGAATACCTCTCTGATTGAAGGCAAAGGTTTCTTTCCCAGAATCCTTCCCTTCACTTCATCAAAGCTTTGAGTAACTCCTGCCAGGAACATATAAACCATGTCATTTTCTTCCCTTTTTTTGTGCTTGGCCAGATCTTTTGCACTTTCCCATTCATCATCATAGTATTGATCCAACTCCTGCCATAGAGACACCATTTCATTGAAGTAGGTGGTGACATCTCTATGTCCTTGTTTGGACTGCCAGAGAATGGTTTTTAATTCAAAAATTTGAGAAGAATTTTCAAGGTCTGAGTAAGTTTCTTTTATGGAATCCCAGATCTCTTTTGCTGTCTTCATAAACATATGAGGTTTTGCAATTGAGGCTTCCATGGAGCTGAGAAGCCAGGCTGTTACAAGTGAATTTTCTGAACTCCATGTACGGTAGCCTTCCTCACCACGAAGATTTGGTTTGATTTCTCCGTGAGGTAGCCCAATTTTCCCCTCCCATCAATTGCGAGCTTGACAGATTGAGACCATTCCAAATAGTTTTTTCCATTCAATCTATGGCTAGTGATTAGCATAGATGAATGGATAGGAGACTGGTAATTTGTCATAGGGCTAATTTGGGAGGTAGGGTTGTTAGTGTGTGATCAATCAGAATCACTGGCTAGTTGAGACCATTCCAAATAGTTTTTTCCATTCAATCTATGGCTAGTGATTAGCATAGATGAATGGATAGGAGACTGGTAATTTGTCATAGGGCTAATTTGGGAGGTAGGGTTGTTAGTGTGTGATTAATCAGAATCGCTGGTTTCTACCATCGTTTTGTTTAAACCAAGGCTCTGATACCATGTCAGTTTTAGGGATAAAACTTCCTTGATTATGATGAGCCATACGGCCAGAATATATATACAGAGTACACACAACAAACTCCCTGTGCAGATCCTAAAAAATTGGATCTATCTAACTGCAGTACTTATCTGCTAATAAATGCAGTCTAACAACTCTATTTTATCTACACAACTACATACGTACACAATCTAATAATAAATAATAAATGTAACATTTTCTACATTACGTATTCGCCCCCCATAAGAGTAAATTCTTTTAATTGTGCGTTGAAAATAGTTCTCAACAATTTTTTTAAACTATTGAGAAAGTGAAGTGACTTCAGACTTATGAGTCATAGTATAAAACCAAATATATTTGGTATAATGATCAACAAAAATAACATAGTAACGAAAGTCATCAACAGAGGTAACACGGGTGGGGGCCCAAACATCCGTATAGATTAAATCTAGGAGTCTTAAACTCGTAAGAGATGATTTTGCAAACAGTAATTTATGACTTTTATAACTAGCACACAAGAGACAAAAAAATATCTGTTGCAACATTTGGAAAAGAAATACTTAAGGAAGAGATTTTTTTAGTGATAGGGAGGGCAGGATGTCCTAAACGACAATGTCATTTATTAAAGGAATATTTTTGTGTGATGTGAATAGAGGGAGATGGTGGAGGGGGCACATCATGCAAGTTGTAGACGTCTCCATTATTCATACCGCGTTAACAAAGTTGCTCCCGTTCGCCGGTCCTTAATAAGACAAAAAGAAGAATGAAATTCAATTAGTACGTCATTATCACAACATAATTTGGCAACAGAAGTTAAATTGGTATGAATAGAAGGGACAAAAAGGGTATTAGGTAAGGAGAGAGAGTGAAGGGTCATGTGCCTAACTTGTCCTATCGCAAGAGTTTTACCGTTAGCAATATTGAAATCCAGGCTGGGTAATTTGGGTGATTGGACTGGTTGTGAATTTCAGTAGACGGTCCAGGGCCCAATATAGATGGAGTATTTGTCGCAGCTGGACCTCTTCGAGTAGCAAGTGCGATCGGCTCCCCTATAGCAACAATATTAGCGATCACCACAGCAACAGAACTGTTGAGGGCTTCCTTCCGCCGCAGAGTAACTTCGAATTTTGTGAGTAGAGTGTAGATATTGCCGAAGCTGTTGTCTCCACAGGTACACATCAAGTTCGTGAAGGATTCAAACTCAGGGTGGAGTCCCTCAAAAGCTTGAATAACGAAGTCATCGTCATCTACTGGGCGGTCGACCAGAGCTAGTTCGTCAGCAAGGGTGCGGAGGTGATGAAGATACTCTCCCATCGGCTTAGATCCCTGTCGAGTGTGGCGAAAGATATCCTTCATGTTGCGGATTAGGGATGCTAAACGGGTCCCGTAGAGTTGCTCAAGGGTTTTCCATACTGCTGCAGATGTACGGGCAGATCCGACCAAGGGTTTACACCCCAAACTCAGGGAGGCAATAAAAGTGTGTCGGTCGAGCCGATCTTGCCTAGTCTACCGGAGATGGCCATCTTCATCACTCTGCGGCGGCGAGACAACACCATCGGTGACATACTTATCAAGATGAGAGCCAAAGAGGAGACCGAGAATCTGGTCACGCCAAACCAGGTAATTGGAACCATTTACCTTTTTTGGAAAGTGACTAGGATTGAGAATAATCAGTCTATCTGGGGTGAGGGGTGCGGTTACTGAGATAGAAGGGATAGTAGAAGTAGTAGTCGGACTGGTAGGAACATTATTGAGGTCTCTCGGCTGGAGTAGGGTCTCCGGCTGACTGATATTATCGCCGGTTGTCATAGGGGAGGGGAGGTGGGCTGGTTAGACCGTTAGAGCTCAAGGGCTTTCATACCATAAGAGACTAGAGAGAAATGGATGTTTGAATATATCTCATTTTATATAATTGGTTTATATAATAGCTGCTATTTATACAAGTAGTAATTGTATCTATAAGGTAAGTAATAATACTATATTAAAAGCTGTTCTCATCTCCCCAAATTCCTGCTAGTTTTTCGTCAACTTTAAGTACCTTAACTGATGCTTGTTCTAAAATGTTCTGCTTCATCATGGAAACCCCTTGATTGTTTTTTAACACAGATGTAAAGGGAATGAAAAGCACAATATTTAGGTTCTTATGCTGATAAGCACAAATATTAGCTTTTTCTTCGGTCTGCTTAATCCGAACAGCTGGGGCACCAAACTCTGAGGTGCAACCAACTTCTGCTCCCCAAAGGTCAGTTACAAGGAACCCATCTTTCCCTTAAGGAACCCATCTTTCCCTTTCCACCACTTGATAATCTGTCAGGGCCTCACAACAGCATTCCCGCATGGAGAACTATTGTATGAAGAGGCAGTATAGAAGTAGAGCTTCCCAACCAAGAACCTCCAGAGTTATTAGATGTAGCATTTCCTTTACGTAAATAAGACCAATGGCTTACGCCAGAAGACAAATTATTTGGAGTTAGCCTCAACACAGCATAGATAAAAATCTTCACCAAGTCATCATTAGGAAGTGTTGTTGAGACCAGCAGGTCCTGGTACATGATTAACGCATAGCAGTTCATGTTCTCAGAACAAGATTCCAACCTCCTGACCAGTGACTGAACTTCAAGAGCAGAACTGCCAGGCTTCTCAAGTAGTTTCTGTTTCTTACTTCCACCTCCCTGTTCAGCCTTACCTATCTCAGGCATAACTGTAGAGTCGAAGTTTTTAAAAGCCAATGATCCACCAGTATCTTCCACTAAAAATTCACCAGAGAAGTGCAAGAATTTCGTTATGACAGTAAGATGCCCAGCTAACTTCCTCTTTGGGGCACCAAGAGCACAGCGGATCGTCAAGAGAACCTCGCTATTTATGGCTTCTGCTGATTCAGAGGAGCAATCATTTCGGGTCTGAACAGTGATTGTCTGTTCAC
Source organism: Cuscuta europaea (assembly GCA_945859875.1). Lineage (NCBI taxonomy): Eukaryota > Viridiplantae > Streptophyta > Magnoliopsida > Solanales > Convolvulaceae > Cuscuta > Cuscuta europaea. Next base: position 5,017,756 of record CAMAPE010000062.1, on the reverse strand, counting down.
CAGTCTCTTTGACACCCTGTGAGGATAGTTATCAGTCGGATTATCAGGAGCAGCGACCCTCTGAATATTACATTTAGCATCAATTTCACTTAATTCAAAAAGACCTTCATCTGTAATTTTTATTCCATTTGTAATTTTTATTCCAAAAGCACATTTATATATATATATAAATGTGCTTATCTTTTCATAATAGCTTATCTTTTTATCTTTATTCCTTCTTTTCCTTTTGGTTGTGATATCATGTATCGATTCATGTTAGCCGACCCCAATATCTTTTGGGACTAAGGCTTGGATGTTGTTGTGTTGTTGTTGTAATTTTTATTCCATCAACCTCTTTATGATTAAGATTCCAGTACATTTTAGGAACCTTAATGCCATTCGTCTTCATATTTGCTGCACCGTCTCCATCTGCAACTCCTTGTCTGAAATATTCAATATCGAACTTGTCAGTGTTTCCTTCATTTTCGCTAGGCCCCCCGAACTCTCCACCATTGCATAGTGGCAGCTCTATTTCTCTCCCGGCTCGGCTATGTCCTTGGTTCAAGGACCTCTCACGTTGGTTGGATGTTGCCTGCAAACTGAGGGATTCTCCTGTTGATCTCGCCGTATTTTGACGCGAACTGATAACAGATGAGGAGGCCTGTGAACCGAGTGCCGCTATTGTCGAACGCTGTGAACTAAGAGAATCCGTTAGCGGTGAAGTCTGCGAACTAGAAAGATCTTTTTGCGACGAAGCTGGCAAACTGGAAGAAGATACTAGCAACTGAGTCAAAACCTGCGAACTGGTGGATTCAGCTAGCGATGAATTCAGCGAACGGGGAGATTCTGCTTGCGACACAGTCTGCGATAGTTATGAACCTTTGCTTTCCGAATTCCAGGCAGCATCGCACGGTCCTCGATTGTCCTCACCGGCAACGTTGTTGACACAGCTTGGTGCACATCTTGTCCAACCAGATCCTCATCTCCTTCGCCCAATCACTCTCTATCTTTTCCTTGCTCTTCATGCGTTTCTCCCTGTTCAATCAATTCTCCAGGTTCGAGCGCTTCTCCACATTTCCACGCGAGGCATCCTGATAGGATCTTCAATGCTGCCTATGCAGTTCCCTCCTCCCTTGTGTGTGCTTATCCATGTCGGCGCGCAAACCAGAGGCAGACACCTTCTGTTTTGACTGTCAATGTTCTCTGCGTTGCTCCATTTTTTTATCGCGAGAATGTCGATCAAAGCTTCCGGGGGGCAATTGCTCTGATGCCAATGATAGATAACTCAACAACGCAATAGAAATTAGAATATTATTAATGAAGATTTCAGAGCTTGAACGGATTACAATGGCGTAGACAGAAAGATAGAGAAGAACGAATGCTATTGAGACACTTCGAGTAGTCTCGCACTCCCCAGCCTAATTCCAAATCTAAATTTTTCCTACTCCCTTATTCCCTCCTTCCCACTCTTATAGTAATTATTATATTCTTAAGGTCCGGCCCATATTTTCTGACATGGCCCAGAACCCCTTTTTATACAATATCACTACTTACTGTAATTTTATATTATTATTATTATTATTGGCCCGGTTCCTATCAGAGAGCTTTGTTGTTGACAAATTCATTAATTTGAGACCAAAGAAGACGTTGAGGACCCAATCACGTCATAAAATATAATTAGTTCCATAAAGTTTTTTTCGGAAAGTGGGAGGCATTAAAGATGAATTACAATCTCGCAGTATATATGTATTCTTATGACACCAAGGGGAGAGTTAGTTTAAAGAAGAAGAAGAAATTGAAGGCCATGGAAGGGCTGGTTAGAGCTGAAAAAGGCTTGGATACTATAAATGGTTTTAGAGAAGGTAGAAATTGATATGTATTGCTTGACTGGTTTATAATTAACATTTTGGAAATTTTGGGTTTCCAATTTTTTCCCTTTGTGATAGGATCCCTTGATGGAAAGTATTAACTTTTTAAAACAATAGAATTTTTTTATGGGATTTGTTCCTAGCAACATTGTGATTTCTACTAGTACCTCCGTCCCAGTAAAGTTGGGACAAGAGGAGGTGGCACAGTTATTAATAAAAGTGGGTTTATGTGGTTGATACTGAATTGATAAAGTAAGAATCATTTAAAACCACACAAACTTTACCAAATTTGGTATGGGACAATTTTAGTGGGACGTGTTGAAATAGAGCATATAAGAGTAAATGATATCGGAGATGAAAGGATTTTCTGTGTATTTTATTAGAGGGTTAAGGCCCTATATATATATATTACAAAGATGGAATATTCCTATATAAGATGCTATACAATAATAATGTCTAGAGTATATTCCTAAAGCATATTCTAGAGCATATTCCTAAAGCATATTCCTAGATACAATAATACTTTCACACTCCCCCTCAAGTTGGAGCATAGATATTTATCATGCCCAACTTGTTACATAAGTAATCAACTCGAATCCCATTTAGAGCTTTAGTGAATAAATCTCCAAGTTGTTCTCCAGTCTTCACATACCCGGTAGAGATTAATCCTTTTTGTATCTTCTCTCGAATAAAATGGCAATCAACCTCAATATGCTTTGTTCTCTCGTGAAATACGGGGTTGTTTGCTATGTGTATAGCAGCTTGGTTATCGCACCACAACTGAGCAGGCATTGGTGTCTTCAATCTAATTTCATTCAATAAATGGTGTATCCATATTATCTCACATGCGGATTGTGCCATAGCTCGATATTCTGATTCAGCACTAGAACGAGAAACCACATTCTGTTTCTTACTCTTCCAGGATACAAGATTACCACCAACAAAGACACAATAGCCAGATGTAGATCTTCGATCATCTTTAGAACCGGCCCAATCAGCATCTGCAAAGCATTCTATTCTCATGTGATCATGGTTTTGATAAACAATACCTCGTCCTGGTGCTCCCTTTAAGTAACATAATATATGTTCTACAGCAGCCCAATGATCAATGGTCGGAGATGACATGTATTGACTCACTACACTCACAGAATAAGCAATATCTGGACGGGTGACTGCGAGATAATTAAGCTTTCCAACCAATCTTCTATATCTTTCTGGGTCTTCAAACGGTGTGCCTTCTTGAGTGAGTTGCACGTTGGGAACTATGGGTGTTGTACTTGGTTTTGCCCCTAATTTCCCTGTCTCAACTAGTAAGTCAAGTACATATTTACGTTGAGATAGAAATATGCCTTTCTTACCTCGTGTTACCTCAATTCCCAGAAAGTATTTCAAAGAGCCAAGATCTTTCGTCTAGAATTGACTATGCAGAAAATTCTCAAGGGCCAAAATACCTGCATTATCACTCCCTGTAATCACAATATCATCAACATATACCACAAGCAATGTGACACCTGATTCTGTTTGTTTGTAAAACACGGAGTGGTCTGATTTGCCTTTTATCATTCCAAATTGTTCAATTGATTGACTGAATTTCCCAAACCATGCACGAGGACTCTGTTTCAGACCATAAAGAGATTTGCGAAGTCGACAAACTTTACCATACTCCCCCTGAGCAACAAATCCCGGAGGTTGCTCAATATAGACTTCTTCCTTAAGGTCACCATGCAAAAATGCATTTTTAATGTCCAATTGATGTAAGTGCCAATCATGAATTGCAGCGAGTGAGATAAGTAACCTGACAGATGTTAATTTAGCAACAGGAGAAAAAGTGTCAGAATAATCAACACCATAGGTTTGAGCATAACCCTTCGCAACTAATCGGGCTTTCAACCGAGCAACGGATCCGTCTGGGTTAACCTTAACAGCAAAGACCCACTTACATCCAATAGATTACTTCCCTGTAGGTAAGTCAACCAAATCCCATGTACCATTAAGATCTAAAGCATTCATTTCCTCTACCATGACTTGACGCCATTCAGGATGAGACAGAGCTTCTTTGACAGATTTGGGAACAGAAATAGAATCAATGGAAGCAATAAAAGAACATGAAGTAGGAGATAACTGATTGTACGACACAAATGAAGAAATAGGATGAGTACAAGACCGTGTACCTTTACGTACTGCTATTGGGAGATCAAGATCTGATGTGGAAACAAGATCTGAAGATGCAGATACTGGTTCAGGACATGAGATCGGAGTCGAACTAGTATCAAGAAAAGTAATCACAGGTATCGACGGTGGAGGGTGATCAGGTGCTTTGTGTCGACGGGTGTATACCAAATGTACGGGAGGCCTAGGGTCATGAACAGTAACTTGTGGAATATTTGTCGAAAGTGTGGACTCGGGAATAGTCATCGTGTAAATGAGAATATCATCATTACTCTCACGAATATCTGCCTTAGATGATGAAAAAGGTGTATTTTCATGAAATGATGCATCAATAGAAACAAGATACCGACCAGTACTCGGACAAAAACATCTGTATCCCTTTTGGACTCGAGAATAACCCAAGAAAATACATTTTAATGATTTCGGATCTAACTTTGTTAGATGAGGATTAACATCTCTAACAAAACAAGTGCAACCAAATATTTTAGGTGGGATAGGAAAAAGCTCTCTGTTTGGAAATAGACAATGATAAGGAGCTTTACCATTCAAAACAGAAGATGGCATTCGATTTATCAAAAAACATGCAGTAGACACGGTATCTGCCCAAAACTGTTTAGGCACATTCATTTGGAATAGAAGAGCCCTTGCAGTTTCTAACAGATGACGGTTCTTTCGTTCCGCAACTCCATTTTGAGGAGGTGTATCAACGCATGAAGTTTGATGAATAATGCCATGTTGAAGCATAAATGACTTAAATGTAGCAGATAGATATTCTTGGGCATTGTCTCCTCTTAACACCCGAACAGGAACGTTAAACTGAGTTTTAATTTCAGCACAAAAGGAAGAAAAATGAGTGAACAACTCAGATCGACGTTTCATGAAATACAACCATGTCATACGAGAATAGTCGTCAACAAAGGTAACAAAATATTTAAAACCAGCTTTAGACACAACCGGGCAAGCACCCCAAACATCAGAGTGAACAAGGTCAAATGGAGCATTTGCTCGTTTATTAACTCGCGGGCCTAAGCTAGTACGATGGTGTTTCGCAAATTGACATGACTCACATTGTAAAGAGGTCATCTTATTAAATTGGGGATTTATTTGCTTCATTAATGGGAGAGATGGATGTCCTAATCGGTAATGAGCATCTAACAAAGTCCCAACCCCAAGACAAGAGATACCTTTGGTGATGGATGTATCCAAAATATATAGACCAGCTGACTCATGTCCTTTACCAATAATCTGCATTGTTAACAGATCCTGAAACACACAACATCCCGGAAAAATGTTACAGAACAGTTAAGAGTACGAGTGATTTTACTGATGGAAAGCAGATTAAATGCAAAATTAGGAAGACTCAAAACAGGCGATAATGGTAATGTAGAAGTTGGAACAACAGTACCAGATCCAAGAACGGGTGAGGTAGATCCATCAGCTAAAGTGACACTAGAAGTAGGTAAATATGAATGAAATGACGAGAATAGACTAGGATTACCGGTCATATGATCTGTGGCACCTGAGTCAATGACCCATTTCGAGGATGAGGAAACAAGACACGTGTTTGAAATACCTGAATTAGCGGTTACCGAGATAGGGACAGAGGAATGCTTTAGAGTTTCTTGGTAGCAAATAAATTTGGCATACTCGTCTGAAGAAATAGCAATTGATCCATCGGATGAACTGGTAGCGGAAGCAACATGAGCAAGCTGATTTCCTTGATTTTTGAACATCAATTTTCTACATTCTTTGATCAAGTGTCCGGGCTTCTTACAATAATGACATATTATTCTTCGGCCAGACTGATCAATGGAAGTCATTTCTTTTTTTTTCTCTTTTTTTTTGTTGTGTCTGTCGGCACTATACTCAAAGCAGTATATTCAAATATGGTGGATGGGGATATTAAAATAAACCCTGACACGAAACTTCCCTTCTGGAAATTTTCAGAAGCAAGGACAGACCTCTCTCTCCTCACCAGAAGAATAGATCGGTTACCACCAGTTTTGAAATCAACTCCAAATAAGGCAGATCACTATCCATGCCAATTCCCGATCTGAAGAATAGTTTGGTATACCTACTGTTCATTTCAACAATAGTAATCGATCCATTTCCTACTTGTGCTCTACTCCCTTAGAAACACATCAGATTAAAAAAAAAACCAGTGGGTTCCAGGTGATAGAAATAGAATTGAAATTCAAAAAACGAGTAAACCTGGAAATCAATAGCCCTAGAAGATAAAGGAAACTAAGACGAGCCACTGAAATTCTGAATCGTATCCGACGGAAATTCCAGCCAGCGACTAGGTCTCACGCGCCGGCGCGTGCGGTGGTCGGCGTGGACTTCAGGCGGCGCGTGTGGATCACGCGCGTCGATTTTCTGCTGCGGACTTCAGGGGCCTGGTCGCCGGTGGAATGTGTACCTTCTGGAATCTGAGGTGAGATAAGGGTTACTGGATGCCTGGACCCCAAGGTTGCTGTGACGTGATGCTGGTGTTCAAAGGCCAAGGGGCTGGGAAACTAAAAAAGATAATATGCTTACTAAAAATTCTAAGCTGAATTTCTGAAATGATCGGATGTTCTGAAATGCTCTGATACCATATTGAAATAGAGCATATAAGAGTAAATGATATCGGAGATGAAAGGATTTTCTGTGTATTTTATTAGAGGGTTAAGGCCCTATATATATATATTACAAAGATGGAATATTCCTATATAAGATGCTATACAATAATAATGTCTAGAGTATATTCCTAAAGCATATTCTAGAGCATATTCCTAAAGCATATTCCTAGATACAATAATACTTTCACAGGACGAAACGCAAAGGATAGATGAGACAATCTTAGAGGGAGGGAGGGAGGGAGGGAGGGAGTAATATGTAATAGTTTCTAAATTTGAACACATAGAATATAGTTACTGTTGGTTATAAATAAGTTATATGAAGAGAATATGTGCTCGTATTTAAATGAAAAAACATGTGTATATATATGAAAAAATATTTATAAGTATACCGGTATATTTTAAACATTTACGCCTCAACCCTATGGTCTGTACTCTGTACCCTATATCTTTCTCGTGTTTCCTGAGTCTCTTTTCTCGTTTCCTGTTCCCGTTTCCGTGATACTTAACTTGTAAGAGTAGGGAGCAAGCCAAAACAAATGTATAATTTGTTTACAATATTGCATTCAAATTCTTTTTTCTTTATTTATTTTATTTTTATTACAGCTCTTATAATAGTACTATATAAGAGGCCTTTGTAATGATTAAAGAACAACTTCTTGGAAAAAATCATTCTTGTGTGTCTTTACAGGCCGGACACCATTAATTCCACATTAAGCATAGATCTGAAATATCCTCCTCAGTTCTTGGGCTATTGTTATTTCTTTACTTGCATAAATTCGCTGTGCTGGTGCAGCTCTTAAAATTTCCATTTTACCGTTAAAATCAATTCGATAATACATGCTTTACTTCATGCATATCTTTTATCATCGTGTACATCATAATTTTAGTTCATATGTTATCATTGTCACATGCCAATTACCAATAACAGATGTATAAAATTTCAGGAATTACTTATCAACTGTCTTAATTCAAGAAATTTTCCTTACTTGGGATCATGAAGACTTATCAATGCGTACCAAAGTGAGAGATCTACCACATATTGATCTTTGGATTGTCACTTTGTTCTCTGTTATAGCTAATTGTAAATCCTAACAGGCGACATTACTATCACTGGTTTGGACTTCTTAGATTGTGATGACAATGCTTTCACATTTTTCCCAGGCAGCTAGAATTTTAGTGGTTCTAATGTGCAAGCATGAATTTGATGTGCGCTACCAAAAGCCAGAAGATAAGCTATACATTGCCCAGCTATATTTTCCGTTAGTTGGCCAGGTGTCAACTTCTTATCTTTAGTAATTTTGCATTCTATGAATATTCCCCTGTTCCATATAAGCTTCTTAAATGTCTAACTTGAGTTTTATGGTCTATACTTTCTGTGTAACAAGATTCATGTATCCGATTTTTTTACTGGTTTCATTGTGGTCATGTAGGTTCTAGATGAAATGCCGGTATTCTACAGTCTTGGTCCAATTGAAAAGCGTGAATTCCTAGTTATTTTTCTTCAGATTGTACGCAATTTGGATGATGCCTCACTTGTTAAAGCCTGGCAGCATAGTATTGCTCGTACCAGATTGTTTCTCAAACTCTTGGAAGACTGTCTAATGCATTTTGAGGTTGATACTTACAATTTTACTAAAAAATCTGTGAAGCTCTGCACATGTATGTATATCTAGCAATTGTTACTGTTAGCTTTATCATGTATGCAAGTGGTTTTTCTTCCAGTATTCTGCAATCTTTACGTAAGTGAATTTAATTTTAGACTTCACTTATCATTAGGAATTTGTGACAACTGTTTTACCTCAAGGGTGTAGGTTTTGTTACTTTGTATAGAGGTTTGAATGCAATTCTAATTTGCAAAAAAAAATGTTTTAAAATACTATTAGGGTTCTAAGATTGAGAACGGGTCCAGGGACGACTTGGGGTAGCAGGGTACCCGGTTGAGGTCATAACCTGCCTGCTAGGGTTATTCCTCTTCTTGCCCGTGGCTGGAAGAGTGCAGGGGAGGGGGAAGTCTGTGACTTCTCTCTGGGAATAATTTTAATGATCAATGATGATTATTATTCCTCAAAAGAATTATAAATAGGCATTCTGCCTTTACATGATCAAGTCCTATTCTAACTAAAACTCTAAATAAAATATAAAGATAACTTCAAACTGGACTCCTCTTCTAATTAAGTAAAACCCTAGATTTACTATAAAGATAACATCAAACTGGACTCCTCTTCTAATTAAATAAAACCCTAAAAATGCATCTGTAGCATCACTCCCTCCCTCGGCACTGAGCTTGTCACCAAGCTCATATCCTGGCTAAGCAGCGACAAAAGTCTCAATGGCTCCCAAGTGGCCTTATCTGGTGTGGGGCCATTGAACTAATAGTTCCACTGATAGCATTAGCAGACAACTCCAAGTCTGGGAAGCCATCTTCTTTTTCATTCTCATCTTCTATCTCGATCAAGAAAATCTTCGGTAATTCATCGTCCACTGTTCATCACAATTATAACATAGCCCTTTTGCCCGTCTTTCTTCCATTTCATCCTTCGTGAGTCGCTTAACAATTTGATTTCCTACCCTTAATGTGATGAGCACTTGTCTAAGTTGTGGCGGGCTGCGCTGTTTCATATCTGTTGCAGTACCTGAGGCTTTGACAGGTGCAAGCGTTAGTGCTTGCCTTGCTTCCAATGTTCTTGCAAGGTTCATTGCAAAACTCAAGTTGCCTGGTTTTGCTATCTCCACATCAACCCATAGTGTGGATGGAGATCAGCGACAAACAAAGCAATCTGATAGGTGGACTGTATTTTTGAAGTTCTTGCTAAGGCATTCTGAAATTGCGCACAATACTCATCAACTGATCCGACCTGCACCAGAAGTTTCAGATCTCCAATCGGGTTAGAACTCAAAGGGGGCCCAAAGCACTCCAGACAGAGTTCTTTAAATTTCTCCCAGTTGACTTCTCCTTCTTCCTCTATCATCTGATCGAACCACAATTGTGCATCGTCTATCAAGTGGAATGAGACCATATTCATCTTTGCAACACTAGGAGTTTCTTGGTCCAAGAAGAATTTTTCGCACCTTCTCAACCAACTGGTAGGGTCGTAGGTGCCATCAAACACAGGAAATTCCATCTTCGCATATTGTGGCTTCTAGGGATTTGAGGTGTTGTGTGATATCAGGCTGTTATCGGGTTGCTCTTTATGTGTTTCTGTTGATATGGAATCCCGTTTGTGGACTGCCAGAGATAGAGCCGCAATCTGCCCTTCTATGGCGGTTACCCTAGCAGTCATAGCCTCCATAAACTCCTTCATCATGGTGGTTAAATCCTCATTCTGTGGCGCCATGGATCATGATGGCTCTGATACCAAATTGTTAGGGTTCTGACTTCTGAGATTGAGAACAGGTCCAGTGACGACTTGGGGTAGCAGGGTACTCGGTTGAGGTCGTAACCCGCCTACTAGGGTTTTCCTCTTCTTGCCCGTGGCTGGAAGAGTGCAGGGGAGGGGGGAGTCTGTGACTTGTCTCTGGGAATAATTTTAATGATCAATGATGATTATTATTCCTCAAAAGAATTATAAATAGGCATTCTGACTTTACATGATTAAGTCCTATTCTAACTAAAACTCTAAATAAAATATAAAGATAACATCAAACTGGACTCCTCTTCTGATTAACTAAAACCCTAAATTAAATATAAAGATAACATCAAACTGGACTCCTCTTCTAATTAACTAAAACCCTAAAAATGCATCTGTAACAAATACCCAATGTTTGATTATTAAAAAAAAACTGCTTTGAGTGAGTGTCATAGAACTATGTAGTTATTAGTTGGTTTGTTTTTCACATTACCATAAATATATGCTCTGCAATTTAATACTGAGTAATTGGCAACAGGAGAATGCGAGCTACTTTTACCAAAAGTTTGAAGCTACGGTGAAGATAGGGATAAGGAAATAAAATAAAAAGGTTGTTTGTGTTGTATTGTCAAATAGAATACATTCAAGAAGTTCATGATTATTCTTCGGGTGTGGTAATTAATTGGCAGCACCCTATTACTGATGCTAGCTTGAGGGCTTAATTACTACTCCCTCCGTCCCCTTATTAAATTCCTACTTTCCTTTTTGGGCCGTCCCAAAATTATCTTCTCATTTCCTTATTAGGAAAGAAATACTACTTGAAATACCATATTTGCCCTACCCATTTAATTAACCCTCAACCCTTATCTTTACTCCACCCACCCCTTTGATTCGCACTTTACCCACCTCCCACCTTATCCCCTTTCAAATCGGTGGCCTTCTCTCCTCAAATCGGTGGCCTTCTCTCCTCAAATCCTTTCGTCCTCCATATGGAAGAGGAATCAATCACTCCTTCGAACCATGGAACTCTCCTTTCCTCTGTGTCATCTTCTAATTCCAACATGGAACCCCATCCCTCTTCCGATGTACACCCACATCCGTCCAACCCTAGCCCGTCTGATTTCAACCAAGCCGTGGTCAAAGTTTCCGAACAATATCCTCTCCTAGCCACTGCCGGTGAAGATGAGTCTGAGGGTGCATGCGGGTGGAATGAATCGGAAACGGGTCTGGCTTGGAAGGGAAGACACATCTATGCCTCCCACTACGACGAATCTGCCTTGTACTGTAGAACCATCATTTGGAATGTACTTTTACCCCTTTTTTTACCCCATGAATTGATGTTTTATCTCAATAAAGTTTTCCTCGCTTTTCTTGTATTCGTTTTTTTTTGCAGCACGAGGGAGTGGGGGGTAGTTTAGGAAAGTCAACTACTTTATTAAATTTGCATAAAAATGTGTGAGGGTCAAAGTAAGAATTTAATAAGGGGACGGAGGGAGTATAAAGTTTGAACTTGATAGGTTAAGATATAGGAAGATAGTTGGTATCCTTGGCCGCAGCTGTATTTGAATATTCTAGTTGAGTGTTCCTATTATTATTGTTGTTATTGTCGTCATTTTTATCATCTTCACCGTGACGATACAACAACAACAACAACATCCAAGCCTTAGTCCCAAAAGATATTGAGGTCGGTTAACATGAATCGATACATGATATCATAACCAAAAGGAAAAGAAGGAATAAAGATAAAAAGATAAGCTATTATGAAAAGATAATATAAAAAAGATGAATATATATAGAAATGATAAAATAAAAAGGCTGCAAATAATGCATATATATATATAAGGATAAAAAAAACTAGGAAAAAAAGATGAGGGAAAAAGATTATCAAGATCACTCCTTCACGTGAATACTTGCCCTCCACTTAGTTCTCTCCAAAGTCATGCCCTCATCCAACCCCAGAAGAAGCATATCACTTCGAACTCCCCTAACCCACGTCTGTTTGGGTCTTCCTCTCCCTCTCTTCCCTGCCTCTTCTCCACACATCTCAACTCGCCTAACATGTGCATCACTCGGTCTTCTACGCACATCTTCACCGTGACGATGATGATAATTATTTATATTGCTATTTTGTTACATGTTGTGCAGCATAAGAAGCCCACTGATGTCATACTCGTGGGTAGTAGCTCTCGTAGTGTGGTTGGGGAAGGTCCTGCATCTCCAAAATATTCTGATAGACTTTCACCTGCAATTAACCAGTACCTCTCTGAGGCTGCACGTCAAGAAGTTAGAGTATGCTTCTTTGTTGTCGCAAATGCTCTAACTAATTTTTTTATTGTTTCTACGATCCTCCAAGCATCTAAAACTTCCTGATGCAGCAGCAGGGAACACCTGAGAATGGTTACTTGTGGCAAAGGGTTAATTCACAGCTAAGTTCGCCCAGTCAGCCATATTCTTTAAGAGAAGCCCTTGCTCAAGCCCAGTCTTCTAGAAGTGGAGCTTCAGCACAAGTATTAAGGGAATCTTTGCACCCAACGTTAAGGCAAAAACTGGCAAGTCTTGAATTCGATATTAGTACCGAATTGTGTTTACATGCCTATGGCTGTGCATCTTTTCACACACATCTCTGTCTAGGATGCACTACTTTCTTCCATGTGCTAATAACATCATTACTTCAGGAGCTTTGGGAGGAAAATTTAAGTGCAGCTATCAGCCTTGAAGTGTTGGAAGTCACTCATAAGTTTTCAAGGAGTGCTGCTTCCCATAGCATTGCAACTGATTATGGAAAACTCGAATGTATCACATCCGTATTTATGAGCATTTTCTCACGCAACCAACCACTCTCCTTCTGGAAAGCTCTCTTTCCAGTGTTCAACAGTGTTTTTGAGCTCCATGCAGCTACCCTCATGGCAAGGGAAAATGATCGATTCCTGAAGCAAATTGCTTTCCATCTTCTACGCCTTGCTGTTTTCCGAAACGAAAGCATCAGAAAAAGAGCTGTCATTGGGCTTCAGATACTCATCCGTGTCAGTATCATCGTTTTAATTTATATATTTTATTTTTATCATTTTCCTGCATTTTGAGAGTTCTTTCACCGATGCCTCAACAGATTTGCTATTTTTTCTTCAGAGTTCTTTCTCTTGCTTTACCCAAACAGCAAGATTGAGAGTTATGTTAACTATCACATTGTCAGAGTTGATGTCTGAAGTCCAAGTAACACAGATGAAGTCAGATGGGACACTTGAGCAGAGCGGAGAAGCTCGTCGGCTTCGGAAATCACTGGAGGAGATGGCAGATGAGCACAAGAGCCTTGGGTTATTAGTGGAGTGTGGGCTTTCAGGGAATGCACTCTTAGTCTTTCCCGAAGGATTGGGAGAAAACAGGTGGTCCTGGTCTGAAGTGAAAAAACTTTCTGACAGTCTTCTAATGGCCCTTGATGCAAGTTTGGAACATGCACTCATGGTATATCGTGAACTCAATCCATCTGAGTACACTAAACTAATGGTGTATCTGGTTCTTCACTGATTACATACATTCACTAACACTTTTTATGGGGGATGGGGGGATCCATAGGCATCTGTAACGAATGTGGACAGATATGCAGCTGCTGAGAGTTTTTACAAACTAGCAATGGCATTTGCGCCTGTTCCGGATCTTCACATAATGTGGTTACTGCATTTGTGTGATGCACATCAGGAGATGCAGTCTTGGGCTGAAGCTGCACAGTGTGCTGCCGCTGTTGCTGGTGTTGTCATGCAGGTAAACCTTTTTCTTTAAATTGTCATACCGACAGTAATTAGAATTTAAAGTTTGAATATATATATGTGTTTGTGTGTATGTATGTATGTATGTATGTATGCGTGTATTTATATATCCCACCCCCAGGCCATTGTTAGTAGGAATGATGGAGTGTGGAGCAAGGATCACGTGAGTGCCTTACGTAAAATATGCCCCATGGTCAGCGGTGACATCACCTCCGAGGCCTCTGTTGCTGAAGTGGAAGGATATGGTGCTTCAAAACTCACAGTGGACTCTGCTGTCAAATACTTGCAGCTTGCAAACAAGCTCTTCTCTCAAGCCGAGCTTTACCATTTCTGTGCCAGCATCCTAGAACTCGTGATCCCGGTTTACAAAAGCCGGAAGTCTTATGGTCAGTTGGCAAAATGCCACACAATGCTTACCAACATCTACGAGTCCATCCTTGACCAGGAATCCAGTCCTATACCCTTCACAGATGCCACATACTACAGGGTGGGGTTTTACGGTGATAAATTCGGTGGGAAGATGTTAGACAAGAAAGAATTTGTTTACAGAGAAGCACGAGACGTAAGATTGGGTGATGTAATGGATAAACTCAGCCATATATACGAGCCGAGGATGGGTGGGACCACTCTACATGTAATACCAGACTCAAGACAAGTTAAAGGCGAGGAGTTGCAGCCCGGGGTATGCTATCTACAGATAACTGCAGTTGATCCTGTCATGGAAGATGAGGATCTCGGGAGCAGAAGGGAAAGAATATTCTCCCTCTCAACGGGAAGTGTTAGGGCTCGAGTTTTCGACCGGTTTCTGTTTGACACTCCTTTCACTAAAAACGGGAAGACTCAGGGAGGATTGGAGGACCAGTGGAAGAGGCGAACGGTCCTGCAAACTGAGGGATCCTTTCCTGCCCTCGTGAACCGGCTTTTGGTTACCAAATCGGAATCTCTTGAGTTTTCCCCGGTGGAGAATGCAATCGGGATGATCGAAACACGAACGTCTGCGTTGCGGAGTGAACTTGAAGAGCCTCGGAGCTCGGAAGGCGACCAACTCCTTCCACGTCTTCAGAGCTTACAGAGGATACTCCAAGGCTCTGTTGCTGTCCAAGTGAGTTAATCTGTCGTTTACTTCAAGTCTCCAACATCTGCTGATTCTTACTACTTGTCATTTAATTTAACAAGCACTTAGATAGGTGTAGTTTTGGTAAGAACTAAGAAGACGTATTAATACCAAATACTCCCATTTTAAATATCTATTATTTTTAGTCCGTTCTGAAATAATGCCCAGTTTCCAATAACTTTTTACTTATTCCAATACACTCCGTGTCTTTGGGAAAAATTGACTTCCTACCTGTAGTACAACTGGATAATACACTACACTTTACTAGTTATTTGATTTTTCTAAAATAAAACGTGTTTTGGTAAAAATTCATTTCATCCAAATAAGCAAGTCAAATAGTACTTGTTTTGATTATTCTGCTAAAGTGCTAATAAGCAGAATAAAGGTATTTTGCTTACCGCAAGAGTAATGGCTATGTGATAATACAGGTGAACAGTGGGGTCCTAAGTGTGTGTACGGCTTTTCTTTCCGGGGAGCCGGCGACGAGACTGAGGTCACAGGAGCTGCAGCAACTGATCGCAGCACTTCTAGAATTCATGGCGGTATGCAAGCGTGCCATAAGAGTTCATTTCCGGTTGATTGGGGAAGAAGATCAAGACTTTCACTCCCAGCTTGTGAATGGTTTCCAGTCTCTCACTGCAGAGTTGTCTCACTATATCCCCGCTATACTCTCCGAACTTTAACCAATCAATCCTCCTGCTGCCAAATGTTTTATTTTACTTCTCTCCTTTCTTTTTTCCAAATCATGTGTTGTATGATTCCATCTTGCTTTCTTCCTAGGCTACATGTTCATAAATCAAAGTTAGTGGTTTTGTGTGCTTTTTTACCCCACAAGGAACTTTACTTAATACGTCCTCCGTTCTTTTTTAGTTGCAACATTCCATTTTTCACCCTTGCCAATGCACAACATTGATCGTCATTACTCATTATGTTTAATTCTCTATTAGTAAAAAAAAATAAAAATCAGACCATGAAACTTCGTAATGAGACAAATTCAACAGTGTTTTAAAAAAAAAATTCACATACATTAATAAATAAAATGTAGTCAAAGTAGAGTACATGAATAGTGTGTAAATTCCAATGTTGCAACTATTATGATACGGAAGATAGTATAAAGTTCAATATATGAAATCAGAGTTAAAAAGATAAGATAAGATAAGATAAAGATAAAACGACAAGATAAAGACAAAGATAAGAAAAAAAGATAACGAATTTAAGAAAGATAAGCAATATAAAGATAGAAAAGGTAAAATAGGCCTTCTATTTCTATCCCTATCAAGTTGGTACTTGGTAGGGTTGGACTCGGGCCGGGTGGCCCGACCCGGAACCGGCCCGGGACCGGTACTGTTCCGGCCCGGTCCGAACCGGTGGCCCGGTCAGTGACCGGTCCGGGTAGGCCCGACCCGGTGGGTTTCCGGTCCGGGCTCGGGTCACCCATAACAAGGCCCGGCCCGGTTCGGGCCAAATTTATTTATTTTTTTTGTTTTTTTCATTAGAAATTAGCTCAAATAGGACTAAAACTATGTCAAAAACCTAAAATAGAACTTGCTATGTTTTTATTCCAAAATAGGACCATATGAGTCCTATTGGAAACATACCTATTTTTGCATTCCATTCTTACCCTTCCATTAAATATGAATTAAAAATAGTCAAAAGCTATAATTAAATATTTAATTCATAATAAATTCGAAAAAAATTCAAAAATTCGTAGAAATATAATTAAAAAAATTATAAAATTTTTATAAAATAAAAAATTCAAAACTTTTTTTTTAAATATTTTTATTTTTAAAAAAAATAATAAAAAATAGTAAAACTCTGTAAAAAAAATATGAATGTCTTTCCCACCGCCTCTACTACCTCCCAGCACCACCACCTCCGGCCGATGAAAAAAATGCCATTTTCCCAGAAAAATGCCATTTTTTTCTGAAAATGCCAAAAAAGTGGCATATTTCTCTTTTCGAATGCCAACATTTTCATTTTTTTCTGCCATAAATATGGCATTCGTAATGAACTTGGAATTTTTTTCCCCTGGTGACTGGAGGTGGTGGTGCTGAGGCGGCAGAGGCGACGACAATTTTTTTTTTTTTTGAGTTTTTATTTTTTTTTTAATTTTTTTAATTTTTTTAAAAAAAATTAATTAAATTTTTAATATCGAAATGTTTTTCTTAATTTTTTAGTATTTTTTACGAATTTTTATTATATTTTATTATTTTATTAGGAATTAAAACATTTTAATAGCTATAAGGGTATAATTGTCCAAGGTACACATAATTAGTCCTATGCAAACATAGTTTATTTTTTGGTCTTATTTGTGAAAAGTGAATGACTTTTAGTTCTGTTTTGATAATTAACTCTTTTTTCATTTGTTTGGGCTCCACCGGGTTGGGCTTGGTGTTTAGGAGGGGTTTGGGGGTGGGGGTGAGGGGTGGGGTCAGGGATGGGTAGCTAAGCAAAAAAAAAAATAACCAAACCCGAGGCCCGGGCCGGTCCCGGGTCCAGCTATATAGAACCGCCGGCCCGGGCCCGACCCGGCCCGAGTCCAACCCTAGTACTTGGTAATCATGCAAATTATTACTCTCATGCTCAATGGGAATATTATGCAAATTTGTGTTATCATGAAAATTAGTTTGAAGAGGTACATCATACAAATTTGACTCAAATTATGCTCATTCAAGGACTCCCCCTCACTAAGAGTGGTGGGGTAGTCATGCTCAGCAAACACATTATCATGCGAATCAGAAATAGTGGGGTTTTCATCACTATCAGTCTCTATTGGAACAATAACAGGAAATAGGGGTTGAGACTTCACCTCAGAAGGAGTCTGGGTAGAACTGGACAACGGGAGAGTGTGTGAGATATGCCTAGGGGTGGACTCGGGCCGCTTGGCCAGGCCTGGAACTGGACCGGCCCACTACTGTGTGGGCCCGGACCGGCCCGGTAAACCGGTTGGTTGGCCGATTCGGGCCACCCGGCCTAGTGGGATGGTGGTTCGGGCTCGGGCCCTTCAAAAGGTGAACCAGCCCGGCCGGTTCGGGCCCGGGCCGGGTCATTTTTTTTTTTTTTGGATTTTTTTTAAGTCTTTGGGTTGGGCTGGGTATTTTAGGCCATTTGAGGTGGTTAGGGTTGGTTTGGGGCTGAGGGGGAGGGTTACGGGTTAACTAGGAAAAGTCAAAAAAAAATAGAATCGAGGCCCAGCCTGGACCCGGGGTTACCCGAGCCGGTTCCGGGCCTCCCCTTCATGAACCGAGGCCCGACCGGGCCCAAACTGGAACCGGTCCGTCCCTAGATATGTCCAGATTTCAACAGTCGAATATTCTAAATTTCTAATAATAATTAGAAGAATTTAAACAGTAAAAGAGAAATCTCACCAATAACGTATACCGTGTATATATAATGATGAATTCATGAAGAACAATTACATAGTACTCGAACGAATAAGCTTGAGAGAGAATTTCTATTCTACTGGCTCTACAGGGAATAATATGCGGAAACAGAATGTGTAGAGACTTAGCAGCTTTCGGCCATGTGAACCTATATTTATAGGAGACATATTCGAACTGCCTAGTACAATTAGGAATTCTGGTTATGAGGCGTGTGGGCTTAATTAGCGCTAGATTAAATGGGCTTAATTCTCTCTCAGCTAAACTAATTAAATACAAACATTAATTAATTAAATTACAATTAATTTGAACACAATAAAATAATATTCTAACATTCTCCCCCTTTGTGTTCAAATGTTGATGAAGCGCGGATTATCTCTGAGTCTTTGACAATGACTTTCGATAGCCTAGAATGACTTCATAATGTCTGAGAGTTCTTCTGAAATCAAGTCTGAGTCTTATGGCTTCGACAAAGTCTGTAATAAGAACAATCTGGATCGGGTCATCTGGATTCTTGGAATTAAGTAGCTCGATTGCAGCTTCTCCCAGATGGTCTTCAATGATTCTAAGTGTTCCATCAGAGTATTTATGAATTTCTTCCTTAAGTAGGATTCACTTGACGCCTTTGTAATCTCTGTAGATGAGTCATATCTCTGGTTCTGTTGCGATGGAGCCTTCTTCAAAATTTTCAATCCAGGGAGCTCTATTCCTCGGAGTAGGAGTGGACGCGGGTCGGGCCAACCGGCTCGGAACCGGACTGGCCCGCTACTGTGCGGGCCCGGACAGGCCCGGTGAACCGGATGGTTGCCCGATTTGGGCCACCCGGCCCGGTGGGATGGCGGTTTGGGATCGGGCCCTTCAAAAGGTGAACCGGCCCGGTCGGTTCGGGCCCGGGCCAGACCAATTTATTATTTATTTATTTTTGAATTTTTTTTAATTTTTTGGATTGGGCTGGGTATTTTGGGCCATTTGAGGTGGTTAGGATTGGTTTGGGGGTGAGGGGGGGTTGGGGGTTAACTAAGAAAAGCCAAAAAAAATTAGAACCGAGGCCCGGCCCCGGGGGTTACACGGGCCGGTTCCGGGCCTCCCCCTTCATGAACCGAGGCCCGGCCGGGCCCAGGCCTGAACCGGGCTTGAACCGGAACCGGAACCGGTCCACCCCTACCTTGGAGTAGTCATATTCACTTTTGAAAGATTGTTTTCAATGGTCATTTGCAGTCTGCAGATCAAAGAGTCAATAATATTTGACTTGTCTCATCATGAATCTCTTGATTGCATTTATGCCTAGTTCTCTGTCTTTCTGAGGAAAATCTCTCAGTCTCACGTTCCTGTATTGTAGTATAGCTGAATAAGATTTCTGGAACAACGTGATAGAGATCAGCTTCAGAGACTCTTTGTACTACTCCATTTTGACGTTCAAACTCGATCATAGGATATTTCACTAGTCCGCAGCTATGGACATCAATTGATTTGATCCCGATGATTAGAGAATCAGAATGTTTCTTTAGTCGCTCACCATGTCCATAAGGATCATTCTGATCTGCAGTCATATTTCTCAACATCCATATATAACCGGAAGCGTCGGTTCCTTTCAAATGTTCTAGTCCTCTCAGCTCAAGTTCGTCATTCTTCTTGATTCCTTTCTCACTTCTCCAAATTCTTTGTCTCGGATCTTCTTGATAGGCATAATAATCTTGACGTTCTCTCAGGGTGTCTCAAACTTTTATTCTATATTGGAATCACCTGGACGTCTTCTAATCCGATCTTTGACTATGTGAAAATTAGGAAGTGGATCATCATAAAATTCTCCTTGAGCAAATTCTTCAGGTTCCAATCCCATTAGCTTTTCAGCAGCTGTCTTCTTAATCTCTCGAATGTAGTTCAGCTTCTTGAGAGCTTCTTCGTTGTTCAGCTTTTGGAGTTCGTCCTTTTCATTGTCTTCTATCCATTCAAGCAATAACAGATCAGCAGCTTTCTCTTTGAGTTCTTTCTCTTTTCTCTTTGACTTCCTCAATGA